>JBBHKE010000371.1:0-59650 GCA_037447655.1 Zygnema cylindricum | reverse complement strand
TTTTTTTTTTTTTTTTTTGTGTGTTTTTTTTGTAGATTATTTGAGAATAACAGATTTTTACAGCTTTATGTGTTTTTTTTCTTGTGAAAAAAATGTTTTTTTTTTTGGTCTTTTTTTCGCCTTTGGTGTTCCGCGATCAAAATGGAGTAGTGAAGGTTTTGTGAAATTGTCGATGTGGGTTTTTGGTTTTTGAATAAATAATAAAAGAAAAAAAATGCTTTTCTTTTATAAATAAAAATGTATGTGTGTAATAAATCTGATGTGGAAAAATCTTTTTTTTTTATCAAAGCAGGAACCTGAACCAAAATTTGAAATTCAAATCAGAATTTTGAGAATTGAATCGAAAGTTGAAATGTAAATCGAAATCACAAATTTTAAATCAAAATCAAAATGTCAATTGAAATGTGGATCAGAATCAGAATCAGAATTTAAATCAACTTCTGAATCAGGTTGGTAACCAAGAGAAAAGATCAAATACCTGATCCCAAGAAATCAGAATTTTAGATCTGAAAAATCAAAATCTGAGAATCTTAATTCTGGGAATCTTAAATCTGAGAATTTTAAATCTGAGAATCCGAGGAATCAAAATTTTAAATGTTAAATCTTTATGCTCTTCTTTGTGAACCTTCACATCAAAGCAACAACTTGCGAAGGAAATCGTCAGCCAAACTTTTGATCTTAAAATTTAAATCGGAGTTTTAATCAGAATTTCAATCAGAATGTATCCCGAATTTATGAAACACTCAATCTCTCTCCCTCACTCTTCCTCTCTATCTCCCCCCTCCCTCTTTCTCCCGCTCTCTCCCTCTCTCCTCCACTTATTTATCAACCTGTTTTATCTAACATTCAGACTCTTCATTTTGTTGCTTTGGTTGTTTAAATGTGAGTCTTTATATTTATTTGTTTCTTTTATTTTGCTTTTTTATTTGTATTTTATGTCCAGAATGTCCACATTATCATGGAATACTGCGGAGGTGGCGATCTTCTGAATTCCGTAAAACGGAAAATTTTTACGGAAAAAACTGCGGCACATGTTTGCAAACAATTGCTCTCCGTTGTCAAATACTGCCATATAAACGGAATCACGCATCGCGATTTGAAACTGGAAAATATTATGCTGACGTCATCATCTACCCCTTTTCCAAAAATAAAAGTTGGGGATTTTGGGCAAGCGGCATTTTACGATCCTAACCAAAAACTGACTCAGCCTGTCGGAACCCCGTACGTGACAATCCAATCCATGTGATATCCGTTTGAGCTCCGTTATCATTTTGAGAAAATCATCCTCACTGCCTTTTTCTCTCTCCCTCTCTCTCTATCCTCCCCTCTCTCTCTCTAACACTCTCTCCCTCTCTCTCTCTCTCTAACACTCTCTCTCTCTCTCTCTCTCTCTCTCCCTCTGCCTGCCTCTCTCCCTCTCTAAACCAGAAATATTGTGGTTTTTGAAGGTATTACGTTGCTCCAGAGGTCCTAAATCGATCCTATGGCCCAGAAGCTGATATGTGGAGCGTGGGAGTTATTCTTTATATTCTTCTTTCTGGAGTTCCTCCATTTTGTGCGAAATCAAGGAAAGATGTTTTTTCGAAAATCAGAAAAGGGGTTTACGATCTCGAAAGGGGCCCTTGGCTTCAAATTTCCGATAAAGCGAAGCATCTCGTGAAGAACATGCTTTGTGTCGATCCCTTAGAAAGGATTACCGCAGAAGAGGCCCAAGGAAAGCCACATTTTTAAGTTAATACTTATGCTAATTTTTTTGATTATCAATGTTTTTAATTGCTTGTGATAAATGTCTTTGTTTTGTGGTTTTCCGTGTTTTTTTGTGTGGCCAATGTATGATCCATTTGGTGAAAAAATCAAAGCTCATGTCGCGTTTAATAGTTAATTCCACTTCTCTTAGCTATATTTTATTTATCACTTTTTTGCTTATTTTTTGTTTTTTTTTAATTGTCTTTTTTTTTTCTTACAGATCATCCTTGGGTTCGACGGCATTGCGATTTTCCTGTCGTAAATTTCGACCAATTTCCCGATGAAATTACCAACTGCCATAATTTTGCGACAAATTATCGATTAACATCAAACAATTTTCAGAGACCAGAAGGAACAATTTCAGCTATTGAACCATGTCTCTGGGACAAAAATGACGAAAACTTAACAATTTTGGACGGCTTAAATAAAAGTTTTGTTGGATTTGGAAGGGAGAGTATAATGTCACTGAGTCCTCCAGTTCACCTCTCCAAAGATATTAGTTTTTCACCTTCCCGTGCCCCAAATTTCATCGCAAAAACTAAGTTATTGTCGAGTCTGTGCTCTACAAATTCTCTGTACGGATCTTTAAGTAAATCCACTAATCAGGAATCACAAAGTTGTTGGGGTTCTCCCCATAGTTCTCATTCAAGTCTAAAAAATAGTCCGGAATCAAAACCACGATATCAAACGACATTTCCTTCTCATTCTCATCATTTTCGATTTCTCTATTTTTTCAAACCATGGAAAGTTTCTTTCAGAGGAATACCTCCTTCGAGACAATCAGAAAAGAATGACGATTTTGAGAAAAAATGGCATTATTCGGAAAAATTGATATTTTTCGGAAAAAATGATATTTTCCGGAAAAAATGACATTTCACGAAAAAATTGACGACTTTCGGGAAAAAAAGAGTACTTCCGGAAAAAATAGAGATTTTCAGAAGAAAAAGAGGACTTTTTAAAAGAATGATGAATATCGGAAAAAAATGACGAATTACGGAGAAAATGATGATTTAAGGAAAAAAAGTACGATTTTCAGAAAAATCCGGTTGGTTAAAGTTGAAAAAAAAATTGAAGACAGTTACTTCAAGGAGCTGGAGGATGGGAAAAGAATTCACTTTCATCAGGACAATAAATTTGCAAAATTTTAGAATAACGAATAAGAGGTATACCGGAATTGGAACATAATTAGGTTTTAGTCGTTATTATACCTTGATCTAATAAGGCTAAAAAGTCATTAAGCTTCTAAAGCATCTTATTCTTTTTTGATAGATCAATGGTAGAAATGAAAGATAGTGTAGTATTTATCTCTTAAAGCTCTAAATAACGTTTAGCTTTTTACTTTTTTGTAATCTTTATGTTCTCAATTTTATGCCAAATTTTAAACAAATTGTGAGCTTATGGTCCTTCCAGAAGTTGAAGCGTTTGCAGAAATTTGCAATTGTTCAATGTATGACATGGATTTTGATGTACGTTTTGTATAGAATTCCTTTTTTTTTTCTCCTCCTAACATCGTTCTCAAAAACCTATTCGTTCTAAAACTATTTATTCATCTATTTGTCCTAAAATTCCAATTTTCAAATTCGAGAGATTATGAGCCCATGATTGATTATCAAAATTAAACGATTCCACACTCCCTATCAACAAAATCATTCCCGAACTCAATGTAATTATCAACAAAATCATTCCCGAACTCAATGTAATTACCCTGTCCGCCGCCACGATATAGGGTCCACAACGTAAAAATCCTAAAAAAGCCCTTTCAGCCACGACATGGTCATAACATTGGTCACCTCTGCCACGACCTCTCTTAGAACCGCCACCGACACAGTCATAACACTAAGTACTATTGTGTCACTAGAGCCCACCAACATGGCTCTCTTTGTCGTTGTTGTCTTTTTCCAAACAGTTTGATGTAAAGTGCTAAGACCTGTGGCACTTGTACCATGTCATGGTACTAGTATCTGACTGTCCTCTAAGAGTACCTAACAGAATACCTCTAGGTGTCCCTCTACCACCTCCTCTCCCTTACCTCCTCTCCCTTGGAGTCTCAAGCGTGCTTACAAACCCAAACCAGTCATTGAACATTTCCTAAATCTCACATAAAAACTCGAACTTTTTGCACCTGTCCTATCCTTTCCAAAGGCATCAGTAGGAAGTGAATCCACGGACTTAGGCGTAGGCCTTTCACCAAAACTGAACTCTCCTTCACTCGCCTCACGAGACGGCACTTCAAGAATAGATGGATCATCCGAAGGCTCCGATGTAGTCTTCAGTCAGGATGGTGAGGGCGTTTTTCTCTCCTTCTCCCCTCCGACCGTGGCTAACTCACTGACTCGCTCTCACAACCGTTCTTTGATTTCACAAACTGGAACCTGACAGATTGGAGCAAGATAACAAATGATAGGATCGATGTCACACACCAGAATCCGCAGCAAGACATACACAAGCGGAAGCACTTACAAAATACACATAATAATATATATTAAGCTGGAGATTTCCTTTCGCTGTCTCTCATACAAAAGTTCTTCTCGTGGCACAAGACTTCTCACGACCAAATTTAAATCTTACAATAAAATTGAACATTAGTAACCAGCGCAAGACCATATTAACTCTCTTGTCGACTCCAGAGACGAGAGAGACCGACACACATCGAACATACTAAGGGGACAAACACTGAACGCGTATACCAAGACTTTCTTCACCGAAACTAAACGTGTGTTGGACCGTGTGTACGGTAAGAATACGAAACTCAACACGCAAAGAATAAACAATACTAATCCAGTCTTCAGTGACTGCGACAAGTGTGGGGACTTGAGGAGGAGTTAGAGGCAGGCTGTCAATATCTACTATTTTGCTTTTTATTTTGCAATCTCTAGACCTAGAAAATACTTGAATTCCAACAGCTTCCTCCAAACCCTGGAGGAATTCCAAGACTTGATAGACGCCCCAACCGTCCACTCACTATCCCCCAAAACCTTTTTTCGCATAGAGCTCCTATCATCATACTTTCCCAATATATGAAGCGAGTTCCATTTAAGATTGGTACCCTAGAGGGTGGGCCCATAACCTGAAACTCTGAGACCTCCATAAGTCCTCAGAGTGGACAACTTTTAAGAAGCCTTTAGGATAACCCTTACCCCTTTGTGTTTCAGAAAAAAATAACTGCCACCCTGGCAGAAAATAACTATGACCAACTTCACCCCTGTGAAGGCAAGACTCCCCTGAGTCGATAGCAAAAAGAATCTCTGAATTTGCTCCCCTGAGCAGTAAGTTATGGACGGTCAAAGTCGACCATTTGTACAGAAGCTCTTTGGGAAAGAGGGTCCTATCTTCTAATTTTTCTAACTCCTATCTCTCTCACAGACTCTATCTACTGATGTACGGAGCCAATCAGATTTCAGTTAAATAAACAAAAGTACAGCTGCCGGTGTACTTTCTGTACGGACACTGTACGACATGACCTAAATGTCGACACGTGGTATGTCCAAATTCGCTCCCTTAATCTTCGGAGATGCCGCGATCCAATGTCATTTCGCCACGTGTCATCGGATGTGGCGATGACCACAAACCGCCAAAATCCTCTTCCGCGATCTTGGCGTTAATTCTGGCCGTCCGATTAAATTCACATTTAATCGTAGCCGTAATAAATACATGCGCGGTATTCGTTTCACAAAAGAAATAAATGCGCGGTATTGGTTTCGTATCCGTACCGGAATCCGCACTTTTACATTTACTGGATATATGTCTCGCGTAAACAGTTACATTTAAATGAACTATCCTACGTTTAAATGTTTAATTAATTATCAAACCATATAGTACGTAACACTACTTCTAGACTTAACGGTTAAGGCTAACGGCTACCGACTGTCTGCCGACCGGTGGGTACCAGGATCAAATCCTGTGGCCGGCACATATCTTTAAGTAAATAAAATCCATAACTAAAATATATTTTCACGTAAACCTGTGGATAGCCTAGGAAGCCATGGCCCTAGCTCCCTCTCCAATTTCTCAGTGACTGCAACAAGTTTGAGAGTTGGAGAGAGAAGTTGGAGGTAGACTGCCTCGGCTTCTCTCTTATTTCTATTCAGACCTAGAAAATACTTTAAAGAAAAAAAGACCATTAATTTCTACACTTCCTGTGGCTAACCATTGGGCCACCAACCTGATATAAAAAAGATCATTTTATGCATACATCTTCAACGGAAGCACACAAAAATTGCCAGACATCAGAATAATTTTAGAATCATAAATTGGGAAAAAATCGACCAAATAGAAAGTATATTCAATCAAACTTTTTACATCTTTTTTCTTCACTTCTTTTCTGATGTATATATAGCTATACTACACTCCCTCCTAAAATACTCTCTCAAAACACTAGAAGACAAAACTACTCTATTTCTTATTGGAGGTGGATTGGCGATGAAAATTGTTCACAAGAGAAAGATCAATGCACTGGAGAGAGAAATTGATTTGTATTTGGGATGATTTCATTGAGTGAGAAAATTTCACTTATATACAAAATACACAATGCTAATTACTATGGAGTCTAAACGCTCTTTGGTGCGCTATAACTAAAAGGATCCTAGTCAAGATTCTAATACATCTGGTCAACATTTTACGTGACTAGATTCTAATGTATGTAGACTAGATCCTAACATAAGTTAGATTGTAACGAATTGACTTTAGGTCGGCAATGTACAAAAGTAAATAAAAACTAAAGTAACGAGGTAGACTCAAGCGACAAAGAGTACGAAGACAAAATTAAAGTACAAAAAGAATTAAGAAAAAAAGAAAACATATGTAAAAATAAAGAGCGTCGCCCAAAGGACTTGTACGTAGGGCGACAAGGTTGGACCGACGCATGTAGAGTACGAACAAGATCAAGACCGGACCGACCCATGTAATGATGGGTACGGACGAGACCAAGACCGACCCGACGTATGACGAGTACGGACAGACGTAACGCTAAATGGCCCTTAACACCCCCCCTCAAGCAAAAACTATGAAGTAGATTGAGATGAAAATAAAGGAAATTTTGCTAGGAGGAGAAGGAAGACGAATGCCAGAGGAGAGACGATGCTGCTCAAAGTGAGGGCGATGAAGAGCCTTGGTGAGATAATCGGCCACTTGGTCGGCTATCTTCGACCCGCTCCCGAGAGTAATGATACTGAATGTCGATGTGTTTCGTCCGCTTGTGGTGAACAAAATTGCGGATCAAAGCAAGGGCTCTTTGGGAATCGGAAAAAATAGGAGTAGGGGCTGAAGGGGGAAATCCAAGATTCGAAAGTAGAGTCCAAAGCCACATAGCTTCCTTGGCGGCGTGACAAGCGGCCATATATTTCGTGCAATTGTGTGTCCTCCATTGGACGACAGAATACAGGAAGCCTCTAGATAGTATTTAGCTAACCCACTTCAAGCCATAACCACTGCTGTCCAGGAAAGTAAAATGACAGTTTGACAGCAACCCTATGCAGCCTGGACTCCCTTTAGTCCGTAGCAAAAAGAATCAGTGAAAACGGCCAACCAGCCGATAAGTTATGAGGCAGTAAAAATGCTAATTTGTACAAACTCTCAAAGGGAGAGGTACCTACAAATTTTTTCTAACTCTTGATTCCCTCTAATAACTTCTATCTACTGAAGTACGGACCAATCAGATTACTGTACCGTACCAAAAGTACTAATGTCGGTGTACCTTTTGTACGGCCTATGTACGACAAGGCTATTAAGCGGACGCGTGTGTGCTTTTCACTCGTCTGTACATTCTTCAGAATTCCCATGACCGAATGTCATCTCTCCACGTGGCTCTAGGTCATGCCACGTCACAAAACGCCAAAGTGACCACTCCGGGATTTCGGCGATGATGTGCGCCGTTGGATTTGCAGGCGAGACGCAATCTTAGCCGTTATAAATACTTGCGCGACATTTGTTTCACTGTCGAAACAAAATGTGTGGTATCCGTTTCGAAATAGAATCGTACTTCGTACTTTCATAAAACTGTATCTATGTATGCTGTATACAGTTTTAGTTAAATGGATTTGTTCCTCCCTAAATATATATATATATATATCTATCACATACTATATCACTTAGCATTGGTCCTAGTCTTATTGGATAAAGCTGACCGCTATCGGCCAACTTGACGAACCGCAGGTAACAGGATCAAATCCCGGATCCGTCAGGTAAATTTTTAGTAACCTACTAAAACTAACTGCTTGTTGAACTAAGGCAGCCATGGATCAACCACCCTCTCTATCCTTTAGTGACTACAACAAGTATGGGGGCTAGAGAGAGGAGAGGTGGAGGCAGGCTGCCCGTCCTTTTCTTTTCTTTTATACTAACATATTTTAACCTAGAAAATACTCTAGAAATCTATTAATTTCAACACTCACCTTATTTTCTAGTCTAATTTTAATTTTTTCTTTTAACCCGCATTTTTTCTGACAATATTTTAATTTAGGAGAGGGCACAGGTTTGATCATCATGTCAGCCACTTTTTTTTCATCAGGTATATACACAAGATTTAAAATTTTATTTTCAACTTTTTTTTCTTACGAAACTTTATCTTATGTCCACATGTTTTGCTTTGAAACAGTGTTTGGATTGGCTGCAATTGCGATTGCAGCTTGATTATCACAAAAGATTTCATGCACTCCCTCCTTCATATATCCCAGTTCTTGCAACAATGACTTCACCCACATTAGTTCTTTTACAGCAGAACAAGACGCCATATACTCAGCTGTAGAAATTAATGGTCCGTTTTTTAAGTATTTTATAGGTCTAAATAGAAATATAGAAAGATACCGAGGCAGTCTATCGCTAACTTCTCTCTCCCACTCTCAAGTTGCAGTCACTGAGAAATTGGAGAGGAAGCTAGAGCCATGGCTACCTAGGCTCTCCAGAGGTTTACGGGAAATATATTAGTTTATTTACCGTTAGGGATTTATTTACTAAAAGGATATATGCTACATCCAGGATTTGATCCTGGTACCAACCGGACGGTAAATAGCCGGTAGCCGGTAGCCTTATGCGTTAAGTCTAGAATTAGTGTTACATACTATATGGTTTGATATTTAATTAAACATTACCATGTAGGATAATTCATTTAATTGAAACTGTTTACGGGATACATAGATCCAGGAATGTAACAATATGAATCAAGGTACGGACAAGAAACATGTATCGTGCATTTGTTTCAATAGCGAAACGAATACCGCGCAGGTATTTATTACGACTACGATTAAATGTGCATTTAAACGGACGGCAGGAATGAATGTTGAGATCGCGGAAGAGGATTTCGGCGGTTTTTGGTCATCGCCACATCGGATGACACGTGGCAGAATAACATTGGATCGCGGTGTCTCCGAGGATTAAGGGAACAAATCCGGATGTACCACATGTCAACATTTAGGACATGTCGTACAGTTTTTGTAAAAAAAGTACACCGGCAACTGTACTTTTGTGTACGGAAGTGTAATATGATAAGCTTTAGACATCAGTAGATAGAGTCTGTGAGAGAGATAGGACTTAGAAAAATTAGCAGATAGGACCCTCTCTCCCAGAGAGCTTCTATACAAAAGGTCAACTTTGACCCTCCATAACTTACTGCTCATGGGAGCAGATTCAGATATTCTTTATGCTATCGACTCAGGGGGGGAGTCTTGCCTTCACAAGGAAGAAGGAGGTGAGAGTTTTTGTCTGACGGGGTGGCAATTGTTCTTGCTAAAACACAAAGGGGTCACGGTTATCCTAGAGGCTTCTTGGAAGCTGTCCATTCTGAGGACTTATGGACGTCTCAGAGTTTCAGGATATGGGCCCACCCTCTAGGGTACGAATATGTAATGGAACTGGATTCATATATTGGGAAAGTATGATGATAGGAGCTCTATGTGAAAAAAGGTTTTGGGGGATAGTGAGTGGACGATTGGGGCGTCCATCAAGTCTTGAAATTCCTCCAGGGTTTGAGGTAGCAGATTCACAAACAACGCAGATCCATCTTCAACGGAGGAGACAAAGGAACGAGAGGTGGTGGACAAAGGAGCGGAGAAGGAGACGACCACACCAATAGTACTAGTTCAACATTCATGTCACCTATTGCGAGGAACGAGGAGAATGATACTGAAACCTGAGACTTCAACAATATGGCGGCAAAGTACTTCATCCTATGCCATCTTACTCAAGAACTTGCATGTCCTCATTTGCATGTAGAAAGGGCATTTGATCCATGGATGGCTCTCATAGAGATGTATCAAAGTGGTACGATTCAGCAACAACAGTTGGCTGATCAGAAAGTTAAGGAATATGTATACAAAAGGGGGAAGATGTTGGATTTTTGCAATGAGCTTGCTACACTCTTCATGGAGCTAGAGTGTGCGGGAAAAGATTTTAGTGAAAAAGAAAAGGTTAACTATTTACTGATGAAGTTACCCGATGAGTTCGAGAACATAGTCAACCGTGTGCAGGACTTGCCGGACTCAAGGTGGATATGGAACTCAGTGGTAGGGATGATTCCTGTTTGAGAGAATACGATTGAGATCCGAAGGGGAGGAAAGAGTGGCCAAGCCTTGGTAGCTGCGACCGTTTGGAGGAACAAGGATTCCCGGAAACCGGTCGGAAACTATGGGGTGGGGGAGCAGAAAAATCAGACCGACGAGTTCGGACCAATGGCTCCCAAAGGTTTATGTCATTTTTGTAAGAAACCTGGGCACTATATGGTAGAGTGCACTAAGCTAACCGAGCTTCGTTTAAAGGAGGGGCAGACGGGTGGAACCCCGAGAGGAAATAAAAAGGCCCTTGTGACACAGGTGCATGAGGCAGAATCCGAGGACGAGGACGATGAGCTCCTATTGGATGAGGAGTTGGAGGCGAAAAACGAGGTCGAAATTCCACTAAGGCAGAAATGTGCTTACGGTGGATTGAAAGGTGAAGCAGGTTGGATTGTAGATTCAGGTGCCTCCATGCACATGTGTAAGGATAGGCACCTGTTCACTAAGATAAGAAAGATTCCCACCGTAGAGATAGAGTACGGGGATGGGAGGATAGTCACCACTACTCTTGTAGGATCGGTAGATTTGAAAGTGTTAGTAGAAGGAAAGACATCCATAGTAACATTCTCCGATGTATTGTTTATTCCGGAGCTGAACAAAAACCTCATCTCTACATCTGTATTAGATGATAAGGGTTTTTTTACTAGCACTAGGGAAGGAGTCTTTACTGCTAGTTTTGAGGAGGATGTCTATTTCATTGCTGAGAAAGGTAGCCATGGGATGTTTAGGCTGGTTTTAAGTAATGAAAAGAAGAAACTTTATTATGCTGGTGTTCATGATATTATGATGTGGCATAAGAGGCTTGGGCATGTGAATCTATATAAGTTAAGAGAGATGAAATAGATGGGAGTGGTGGAAGGGATTCAGTTTGGTGAGAGTGATAATATAAGTGATTGTAGTGGATGTGCTCAAGGTAAGGCACACAGATTACCCTTTCCTAAAAAAACCACCTATAAGGGAGAAAAAATTCTAGATCTAGTACACACAGATATTTGGGGACCGGCTAAAGTGCCCTCACCGGGGGGGAAGAGATTTATGATGACTATCACTGATGATTGGTCTCGGTATTCCCGAGTGTATTTTTTGAAAAACAAGTCCGAAGCTCAGGATTGTTTTAGACAATATAAAGCATGGAGCGAAAAACTCCATGAAACTCCAATCAAGAGAGCAAAGAGTGACAATGGTGGAGAGTATACTTCTAACGTGTTTGAGGATTTTCTGAGGGAAGATGGAGTCCAACACCAAAAGACAATTCCAGAAAACCCGGAACAGAATAGGGTAGCACAAAGGTTAAATAGAACACTAAGTGATAGTGCTAGAAGTATGTTGTCAGATAAAAAGATAGGAAAAAGGTTTTGGGCAGAATCAATGAACTGTGCTAATTACCTAAAAAATAGAGTTCTTACTTCAGCTATAAAAGATCAAACACCCTATGAGAGATGGACAGGCCGAAAACCAGACATATCTCACTTAAAGGTTTTCGGCAGTCAAGTATTCAGTCTAGATACAGATCAATCTAATTGGAACCTAGATCCTAAAGGAAAACCGGGGTTACTTGTTACGATATGATGAGGATGTTAAAGGATATAGAGTTTATGATCTAAAAAGGGAAGATATAATCTTAGTAAAGCATCTAGTAGTTATGGATGAAGGAAAGTGTGTGGATCCCTTAAAGTATACAAATTCAGTAAAAATCAGATTTGAGTCAGAAAATTCCGATGACTTTGAGCTTCCTAACTATCTAGGTTTTAGAGAAGATGACATTCTTGAAAGTACAAATCAGACCGAAAAGGACTCGGCTGCGGAAACTCCACTGACAACTCTACCTGAAGCGGAAGACATGGTGGAAATTGATTCGGAATCAAGGGACAGGAGAGAAACCGAGATTGTTCGAAAAAATCCACGAGAACTATCTATTCCGACCTCAGATTTTGAAGGGGGAAGGAGAAGTAGCAAAAGATTGCAAGAAAAAAAGGTTAATAACAAGGTAACAAAACTATCCCATCAAGATGATCCTCAGACTTATGGAGAGGCAATGACTTGTCGGGAAAGGAACCGGTGAAAGACAACCATCAATGAGGAGATGGCCTCTATTATGGCAGCCGATCCTTGGGAGCTGGTGGATTGTCCACCTAACCGAAAACCAATCGGTTGTAAGTGGGTTTTCAAATTAAAACAGAACCCAGATAACACAATTGAGCGCTACAAGGCCCGAATGGTGGCAAAGGGATTTACACAAAAGGAGGGAATTGACTACGAGGAAACCTTTGCCCCGGTGGTCAGATTTCTCTCTGTCCGCATACTTCTCAGTCTGACAGCAGCGGAAGACATGGAGGTGCACTAGATGGACATCAAGACAGCCTTCTTGCATGGAGAATAGGAAGAAGAGATCTTCATGCGACAACCCGAAGGATTTGTGGAGGAAGGAGAGGAGAATAAAGTATGTCGGCTGATTAAATCTCTTTATGGTTTGAAACAGGCGCCTCGACAATGGAATAAGAAGTTTGATGAGTTTCTTAACGGTCAGGGATATATCCGGATCAGCTCAGATCACTCAATCTATGTTTTTGAAGACGAGGAAGGTTATATATTTATTGCAATTTTTGTTGATGATTTGCTTATTCTAAGTAAATCAATGGAAAAAATTATTAAACGGAAAACTGATCTTAAGGGGAGATTTGAAATAAAGGATATGGGGGAAGCAAAATATATTTTGGGAATTCAAGTAGAAAGAGACTGAAAAAGAAAGATTATAAGATTGAATCAAAAAGAAGCAATAGGGAACATGCTTGAAAAATTTCAGATGGATAAAGCTAATAATTGTACAACTCCAATGGAGTTGAAGAAGGGAAGTGAGGGGAGTGAGGAAGAAGGAGTCATAGTCTTAGAAGAGAAATTATCTCCTAAAGAACAGAAGTTTATGCACACTATTCCTTACAGGCAAGTAGTGGGAAGTCTAATCTATTTTATGAATTGTACCCTGGCAGATTTAGCTGCAGCTGTAGGAGTGCTTAATAGAAGTCTAAATGCTCCCACTAAGAGGGATTGGGAGGCAGCTAAGAGAGTCCTTATATATTTGATAGGAACTAGGGATCTATGGTTGCATTTGGGTGGGGAGAATATTGACATCACTACTTGGAGTGATGCCAGTTATGGTGATGCTCCGATGAGGAGATGTACTTCTCGATATGTATTATATGTGGGTGATGGGGCTTGTTGTTGGAGTAGCAAACAACAAAAATTTATTGCTCAATCCAACATGGAGGCTGAGTATATGGCCTCTTGTTCTGCTGTAAAAGAATTGATGTGGGTCAAGTCTTTGCTTGGTGAGCTTGGTCACCTTAAGAGTGGTGTGCATAAATTTTTTTGTGATAATCAGGAAAGAATCGCTATTTGTGCCAATCCAAAACATCATTTTAAAGCCAAACACATGGACATTTGACTCAACTTTGTTAGAGAGAAAGTAGAAAACAAAATAATCAGTTTAGAATACCGACCAGATAGTGAGATGGTAGCAGATATGATGACCAAACTTGTGCCTTCCCCTAAGCTAATTTTCTGCAAAGAGAAGTATGGTGTGAAATTAAAGATTGACTAGAAAATAAGGGGAGTGTAGAAATTAATGGTCCGTTTTTTAAGTATTTTCTAGGTCAAAATAGAAATATAGAAAGATACCGAGGCAGTCTATCGCTAATTTCTCTCTCTTACTCTCAAACTTGTCGCAGTCATTGAGAAATTGGAGCGGAAGCTAGAGCCATGGCTACCTAGGCTCTCCAGAAGTTTACCGGAAATATATTAGTTTATTTACCGTTAGGGGTTTATTTACTAAAAGGAAATATGCTACATCCAGGATTTGATCTTGGTACTTGATGGACGGTGAACAAGCGGTAGCCGGTAGCGTTATCCATTAAGTCTAGAATTAGTGTTACATACTATATGGTTTGATATTTAAGTAAACATTACCACGTAGGATAATTCATTTAACTGAAACTGTTTACGGGATACATAGATCCAGGAATGTAAAAGTACGAATCAAGGAACGGACAAGAATCATGTACCGCGCATTTGTTTCAATAGCGAAACGAATACCGCGCAGGTATTTATTACGGCTACGATTAAATGTGCATTTAATCGGACGGCCGGAATGAATGCCGAGATCGCGGAAGAGGATTTCAGCGGTTTTTGGTCATTGCCACATCGGATGACACGTGGCAGAATAACATTGGATCGCGGCATCTCCGAGGATTAAAGGAGCAAATCCGGATATACCACGTGTCGACATTTAGGACATGTCGTACAATGTCTATACAAAAAGTACACCGGCAGCTGTACTTTTGTGTACGGAAGTGTTATATGATTGGCTCCGTACATCAGTAGATAGAGTATGTGAGAGAGATAAGACTTAAAAAAAATAGCAAATAGGACCCTCTCTCACTGAGAGCTTCTGTACAAAAGGTCAACTTTGACCCTCCATAACTTACTGCTCAGGGGAGCAAATTTAGATATTCCTTTTGCTATCGACTGAGGGGAGTCTTGCCTTCACAGAGGTGGAGGTGGTTTGAGTTTTTTTCTGCCATAGTGGCAGTTGTTCTTGCTAAAACACAAAGGGGTCAGGGTTATCCTAGAGGCTTTTTAGAAGCTGTCCATTCAGAGGACTTATGGAGGTCTCATAGTTTCATCTCTCTCCATAGTATTCTAAGCAACCACTTTTTTTTGCTTACTGCTCCAACATCAAGCACCTTCCCCCACATACAAAACATATCCAGAAGTGCATCTTCTCATAGGTGCATCCCCATAACTGGCATCACTCGAAGTGGTGATATTAGTGTGCTCCCCTCCCAAATGTAACCATAATTCTCTGGTTCCAACCAGATATCTCATGACTCTCTTGGCTGCCTCCTAGTCTCTCTTCGTAGGATCATTAAGACTCATACTGAGTACTCCAACTGTTGCCGCTATGTCTGGCCTGGTATAGTTCATAAAATAGATTAAACTTCCTACGACTTGTCTATAAGGGATAGATTTCATAAACTCTCTCCTCTAGACTCGTTTGATTGTCTAAGATCATCACTCCTCCTTCTACACTCCCATCACTTAATTTTTTCAAGTCCATGGAGTGGTACAACTGTTAGCATTTTCCATCTGGAATTTGTCAAGCATATTTCCTATTGTTTCTTTGTGAGTAAGTCTGATAATCTTCTTCCCCCTATCTCTCTCCATTTAGATTCCCAAAGTATATCTTGCCTCCCCTAAATCTTTCATGTCAAAATCTGCTTCTAAGATCTTTCTTCAACTTATTGATCTTTTCGTAAGACTTACTTAACACAAGCAGATCATCCACATAAATTGTAATAAAAATGACACCATTCTCATCTTCAAACGTGTAGATAGAAAGGTTTGAGCTGTTACGGATATATCCCAGATCGGTAAGAAACTCATCTAGTTTCTTATTCCACTGTCGGGGAGCCTGCTTAAGTCTATACAAGGACTTTATGAGCCTGCAGACTTTGCTCTCTTCTCCTTCTTCCACGAACCCCTCGGGTTGCCTCATCAAAATATCTTCCCCTAACTCACCATTAATAAAAGCAGTCTTAATGTCCATCTAGTGAATTTCCATGTCTTCCGTTGCTGCCAAAGTGAGGAGAATCCTTACTGATGGGAACTGAACAACTGGAGCAAAGATCTCCTCATAGTCAATCCCCTCCTTTTGGGTGAACCGGTTCGCTACTAATCGAGCCTTATATCTCTCAATGGTATTATCTAGGTTTAGTTTAGTTTAAATACCCTTTTACACCTAATAGGTTTTCTATCTGGATGACAATCCGCTAGTTCCCAAGTATTTGCTTCCATGATAGAAACCATCTCATCATTTATGGCTCTAATCCATCTTTCTTTCTCTGGACTATTCAATGCCTCCGAGTAAGACTGAGGCTCATCAGGGTGAGATAACTTAGTTACCTTATGAGCGACCTATTTTTCTTGTATCCTCTTGCTGCTCCTCTTTCCTCCCTCAAACTCCGAAGCTAGAATGGATGGAAGTCTTCGGTTTCTTCTCACTGTCTCATCCACTCCCTTGTCAATGGAAGTCGGTTCTGGTCCTGCTTCTTCTATCTTGTCGGGGTCCATAGGAGTATGTGAGGTTTCCAGTGAGTCTTCTGTATCTCGGATCTCTCCTAAATCTGCAATCACGGTTTCACTCATGTCTCTTTCGAGAACGACCGAGTTCTCCTCACTTTCGGACTCGAATCTGATTTTTATCTTCTTTGTATATTTGAAGGGATCAAATGACTTTCCTTCATCCATAACAACTAGGTGTTTGACCAAGATGATATCATTCTTTGCTAAGTCATAGACTCTATACCGTTTAACATCCTCATCATATCCCACAAAGTATCCAGGTTTTCCCTTAGCATCTAGTTTCCAGTTTTTCTTATCCGTCTCAAGACTATAAACTTGGCTACCGAACACTTTAAGGTGTGAAATATCTGGTTTCCTTCCAACCCATCTCTCATAAGATGTCACTCCCTTTACAACTGAGGTAAGGACTCTATTGTTAATGTAGTTGGCACAGTTAATTGCCTCTGCCCAAAATCTCTTTCCTATTTTCTTGTCGGCCAACATACTGCATGCACTATGTCCTAGTGTTCGATTCAACCTCTCAGCTACCCCATTTTGCTCCGGGTTATATGGTAGAGTTTTCTGGTGATGTTCTCCCTCATCTCTCAGATATTCCTCAAATTAGTTAGTGGTATATTCCCCCACATTATCACTCTTTATCCTTTTAATGGGGGTTTCATGCAACTTCTCACTCCATGCTTTATATTCTTTGAAGTAAGTTGATGCTTCAGAATTTGTTTTTAGAAAGTATACTATAGAGTATCTAGACCAGTCATCGGTTATTGTCATCATAAACGTTTTTCCTCCAATCGAAGGTACTTTTGCAGGTCCCCAAATATTTGTGTGAACCAAATCTAATACTTTCTCACCTCTATATGTGGCGGCTTTGGGAAAGGGAAGTCTGTGAGCCTTACCTTGAGCACTGCCACTATAATCATCCATCATTTCATTATCCCCAAACTGAATGCCTTCTACTACCCCAACTTTTTCATTTCCCTCAACCTATCAAAATAAACATGCCCCAACCGCTTATTCCAAATCATCAACTTAGGAACACCATCATAGTAAGCATTCTATTTTACATTACTCAGGTTAAACCTAAACATTCCTTGGCTACCCTTATCTGCCGTGAAGTAAACTTCATCCCCATACTTAGTTGTAAAGACTCCCTTTCTAGTGAAGGTATCAAACTCTTTGTCATCTAACACAGACGTAGAGACAAGATTTTTACTCAGCTGAGGAATGTAGAGTACATTTGAGAATGTAAGTATAGAAGTCTTACCCTCCACTAAGACTTTCATATCTACTGATCCCACTAGATCTGTAGTAACCACTCTCCCATCCCCATACTCTATCTCTACTGTAGGGATCTTTCTTAGCTTAGTGAAGAGTTCCTTATCACGACACATATGCATGGATGCACATGAGTGGATGATCCATCTTTCCTATGGAGCTTCCCGAATCGCTCCAAAGGCACATTTCTATCTACGAGGGATCACCTTCTCCTCCAGATTATCGTCAAGAAGAAGCTCCCCATCCTCCTAAGAAGACTCATCCTCGGTTTCTCCTGTCACTTTTGTAACCACAAGTGCCTTTTTCTTCCCTCGGGAAGAACCCCCTCCACGGTTCTCTTCGAGCCTCAGCTTCGATAGCTGGACACGGTCTGCGGTGAAGTGTCCCAGCTTTTTGCAAAAATGACAAAGACCCTTTGGGGGCCTTGGTCCTCCGTAATGATCTCTTTCCCCTTTGAACGGTTTCTTCGGGTCCTTCCCCCATCGGTCCCCTCCTGCTGCTAGAGCTTGAATGCTCTTTCCTCCTCTCCTAATCTCCATTGCGTTTTCCTGCACAAGAATCATCCTGACCACTATGTTCCATTTCTATGAACTATCAGCCATTTTCTCTACTCGATACACTATGTTCTCGTACTCATTTGGTAACTTCATGATAAGGGTGTTAACTTTCATTTTCATTGTACCTGTCCATCCGGCACTATCCATCTCCATATACAAACAAGAAAGATCATTACAGTAATCTAACATCTTTCCTCCTTTAAAAGTGTAACTCATTAGCTTTTGCTCAGACAACTGGAGCTCCTGAATAGTTCCAACTCTAAAAATCTCCACCTAACTCACCCAAAACTCCTCGGCCTTGTAAATGTGAAGACGAGGAGTGGCTAAAGCTTCAGTGAGGTGCCTCAGAAAGAAGTTATTGGCATCCATGTTTACATCCTCCCACATTTGAGTATCGTTCTCCGCGGTCTTTACGGTCGCCGTTCCCAGGACTGTGGCAATAAGAGTGAGGGGTGTCTCCTTCCCTTTCCCCTTTTAGGACACACTACTGTCCCCATCATCTGCCTCCTCCGCAGAAGGCAGCCGTTGCTGCAGGAAACCTTACTCCTCCAACTCATGGTGGAGTTCCCGAAGGTGGACGTATCACTTGTCCACTGACGAAACCCCAATATCGGTTTTTGCACAAAGCTCCCATCATCATGGCTTCCCAATAGATGAACCCAGATCCATTGAAGGTGGGCACCCTAGAGGGTGGTCCCATAACCTGCAATTCTATGTCCTCCGTTAGATCAGATAATACAGGAAGCCTCTAGATAGTATTTAACTAACCCACTTCAAGCCAGAACCACTGCTGTCCAGGAAGGCAAAATGATAGTTTGGCTGCACCCCTATGCAGCATGGACTCTTTTGAGTCCGTAGCAAAAAGAATCACTGAAAATGACTAACCAACCGATAAGTTATGAGGCAATAAATTTGCTAATTTGTACAAACTCTCAAAGGGAGAGGTGACTACCTACCAAAATTTTCTAAGTCCTGATTCCCTCTAATAACTTCTATCTACTGAAGTACGGACCAATCAGATTACTGTACGGTACCAAAAGTACTTATGTCGGTGTACCTTTTGTACGGCCTTTGTACGACAAGGCTATTAAGCGGACGCGTGTCTGCTTTTCACTCGTCCGTACATTCCTCAGAATTCCCATGACCGAATGTCATCTCTCCACGTGGCTCCAAGTCATGCCACGTCAAAAAACGCCAAAGTGACCACTCCGGGATTTCGGCGATGATGTGCGCTGTTGGATTTGCAGCGAGACGCAATCTTAGCCGTTATAAATACTTGCGCGACATTTGTTTCACTAACGAAACAAAATGTGTGGTATCCGTTTCGAAATAGAATCGTACTTCGTACTTTCATAAAACTGCATCTATGTATGCCGTATACAGTTTTAGTTAAATGGATTTGTTCCTCCCTAAATATATATATATATATCTATCACATACTATATCACTTAGCATTGGTCCTAGTCTTATAGGATAAAGCTGACCGCTATCGGCCAACTTGACGAACCGCAAGTACCAGGATCAAATCTCGGATCCGTCAGGTATATTTTTAGTAACCTACTAAAAATATCTGCCTGTTGAACTAAGGCAGCCATGGATCAACCACCCTCTCTATCCTTTAGTGACTACAACAAGTATGGGGGCTAGAGAGAGGAGAGGTGGAGGCAGGCTGGCCGTCCTTTTCTTTTCTTTTATACTAACATATTTTAACCTAGAAAATACTCTAGAAGTCTATTAATTTTAACATTTTGTCTCGGTGCTGGAGCATGCCGTGGTAGACTGCTTTCTACATGACCAAGAGATAAGATCATTGCCCAAAAAAAAAGCACGAGCTTGTGGTGGAACGACGGGAAATCTTATCTTGGGCCGTATCTGAATCAACAAAACCCGTAAGAGCACTAGAGCCAGAGGAGGAATATTTAAGACAAAGATTTTTAGTGCCCTGTAGATAACGAAAGACCACGTTTGGCTGCAGCAATATGATTAAGAGGAGGACGTTGGAGGAATTGACTGAGTTTAGTGACTATTGTGGCAATGTCAAGACGGGTGGCGGGCATGGCGTACATAAGGGCCCCGACCATCGAGCTGTACGTGGAATGGAGGGAGGGAGAGAGAAAGGAATCAGTGGAAGGGAGGAGAGGGGCATTGACATCGAAAGGAGTGCAAAGGGAGGAACAGTCTGCCATGTCAAAGCGTTCCAAAAGATCAGAGATAAAGGTCTCTTGAGAGAGGGAGAGGGTGCGAGCTGAGCTGTTACGAGAAACTTGAATGCCCAAATAACAAGTGAGCTCACCTAGATTGGCCATGTCAAAATGGGTTTGAAGGAGAGATTTGACTATAGAGATTTCAGAGAGAGAAGGACCAACAAGAAGTAGATCATCGGCAAAGATGGCAACAATGATCAAGGAGGTGCCAGAGTCGCGAGAGTAAATGCTAAAATCAACATCAATTAAGGTAAATCCTTCTTTTTGCATAATAGCATCTGTAGTATGGTTCTATACACTGGAAGATTGTTTTACTCCATAGATTGTTTTAATGAGATGGTAAACCAGATGCTCAGATCCAAGGGAAGTATAGCCATCAGGCTGATGCATGTAAATTTCCTCAGATAAGATCCCATTTAAGAAGGCATTCTTAACATCCATCTGATGAACATGGAAATCATGTTCAGCAGCTAAAGCAAGTAAAGTGCGGATAGATGTCAACCGTGCAACTGGATCAAAGGTTTCGGTAAAATCTATACCTTCGATTTGGGAAAAGCCCTTCGCCACCAAGCAAGCTTTGTATTTGTCCACGGATCCATCCGCTTTCTGTTTTACACCGAAGACCCATTTTGAGCCGATTGCCTTTCTTCCAGGGGGAAGGGGAACAAGATTCCATGTTTTGTTGGAAATTAAGGCATTGAATTTTGCATCAGCGGCAATTTTTCAAAGAGAGGCAGCAGGACGTTTTAGGGCAGCTTTGAGAGAGAGAGGGGCTGAAATAAGAGAGGCAGAGGCCCCAGCCGAGTAAGCGTAAGCAGAAAAGGCATGGCCTATAGAGGTAATAAGCCGAGAGGGGGGAACTCTAGGGCGTGCGAGGTTACGGCGAGGTAAAAGAGAGGGCTCAGAAAGAGGGGAAGTCTCAAGCTCGGGAGGTGAAAGCTCCAGAGGAGTAAAAGGCCTAGGAAGAGGTGAGTGGGAAAAAACTGTGTGGGGAAGATTGTCAAAAAAATGATCATCTTGGAAAAGAGGGAGAGAGGGGGTAGTATCTTCGGAATTTGTGACAAGATGAAGACGAAGGGCAGTTGATTGGCTGGCAAGAGTGATGGGAGCAGCCGGGAAAACAACGGGGGTAGGAGAAGATGGAGGAGGGGAACTTGAAGATAATGAGGGAAAAAATATGGTAGGACTAGGAGGAGAGGGGTGGGAAGGTGTAAGGTAGGTAAGGTTAGGTGGCTGAAGAGATTGAAGGGGGGGTTTTGGAGGAAGACGGTCATAGAGGGTGAGAGAGGGAAAGTTTGATAATGGGGGAAGAGGGGAAGGGAAGGGAGTACGAGACAAGGTTTGGAGAAGTGGCATTTTGTTGAAAGTTAATTCTTTGGTGGTGATGACGCAATTTTGAGAAAGACTCTAGATGCGGTACGCTTTGGAATTTGGAGCGTACCCAACTAAAATGCCACGAAATGCGCGGGCACCCAATTTGTCGTCCGATTGGAGGACTTTATACCACGCTTCACATCCAAAGATTTGAAGGTGACGTATATCTGGTTTATTAGAGGACCACGCTTCCATTGGAGTAGATTTTGGTAAAGCGTTAGTGGGACAAAGATTGCACAAGTAATTTGCGCAAACGACAGCCTCTGCCCAAAATTCAAAAGGCAAATTAAAAAGTATAGCATGGAGCATGGAGCATGACATGTCATGTAATGTACGATTGTACCTTTCTGCGATGCCGTTCTGCTGTGGCGTCCGAGGCGCCTTTAAATGACGCGATATTCCATGTTGCATGAGGAATTCACAAAATTGGTTGGACAAAAATTCGCCACCGTTGTCACTGCGCAAGACCTTGATTCATTTGTTGTGAAAGTTTTCTGCCAACGCCTTAAATTCCAAAGTCGTGCAAAAGCGTCAGATTTATGACAGATTGGATACAGGTGTGAAAAACGAGTGGCGTGGTCAATGAAAGTGACAAAATAAAGGGATCCACTGTAGCTACGCGTGCGCATGGGACCACATACGTCTGTATGTACAAGTGCAAAGGGTTCAGTGATGACGGTAGTGCTAGTGGGAAATGAGTGACGCGACATTTTTTCTTGCATGCAACCATGACAATAATCCAAAGATTTTTTAGAAAACGAATTTATTCCGGTTAGAACATTTGGCAAAGTACGCAAACTTTCGGTATTTAAATGACCATATCTTAAATGCCAAAGGGAAAAACTTTCGACGCTAGCACTTAAAGCAAATATTTTTCGTGTACTATACGATTGTAGGACGTACAATCGTAACGCGTGCTACGCCAAAACCTATAGTACTATTGTCTTTTTTATCAAGAAACATTACTATATCATTAATAAATTCAAATTTTAAGCCGTCATTAATGGCGACTTTTACAGAGAATAGATTCCTAGCTAGACTAGGAACAAATATTACATTGCGAATGTGAATAGACACATTAGGGACGTTTACGTCGTCACAATGAGTATCCAACAAAATGCGGTTGTCTCCAAAACGAATTTGCATAGGAGATGATAAGGGAGAAAGGTGAGTGAACCAATCGGATCGTGGTGAAAGGTGGTGACTAGCACCACTATCTACTGGCCAATCGTCAAGGGTTTGAGATAGAAAAGCGTACCCTTGTGGAAGTTGAGTCTCCGGAGTGACAGAATTTGGGATATGATGGGCAACATTGCCATATCCAAATTATAGTGAGGGAGGGAGGACAAAAGGGGAAGCTACAGGAGTGGGATAATTAGAGGGAAAATGTGGGGAGAAAGCGGTCGACCAAGGAAGGTTAACGGAGTTTGAAGAGGCATAGTGCGCTGCGGCGTTGGAAGATTGTGGGAGGGATGGAGAAGGGGAATAATGGTGAGGATAAGGAAAATTTGGAAGGGAAAGAATGGTGTGGAGGGAATGGGGGGGTGGGAAGAATTGGTGGGGTGGCATTGGCAACGTTGGCATTTTTTCCATTTTTAAGGGGAATTGGAAGCCTCGGTTGCTTTTCGCCTCGCCAATTTTCGACATTTCTCAACGGAGTGTCCTTTTTTTTTGCAGTAAGCACAAAACAAACGATGCACGAGTTAGTTTTCTGATTTTTAGCAATAAAAGCATTTGCATGAGAGAGATTTGGAGCAAAAAAAGAGAGAAGTTTTGTCTCTTCATGCAAAAGTTTTGTACAAAGGGAGTGAAAGGGAATGGATTGGTCTAGATTGTCAAACGACGAAATGAAAGGGGAAAAGGTTTTAGGGAGTCCTCCCAAAAGGGTAGAAGAGAGGTCCTCGTCGGAAAGATGGACGCCTATCATGGTGCACTTTCCGGCTGACAATTCGACTATGCTAATCCAATCTTGTATATATTCCGTTGGCTTTTTAATGGAGTTAAAAAACGCTCGTTTTTGAATTCGGCGAGGGGCCCATCCGGTTTGAATGTAAGTTGCTTGAATACGACTCCAAGCCTCGGCGGAAGAGGAGGCGCCACGAATAAGACGGGTGCGCTCGGTAATAAGTGACATCACTAGGCGAGCGTGCCCATCCTCATCCTTTTGTTTCCATGTAGCTATTGCTAACTCTTTTGTAGCTTTTTCTGCTGGTGTATCAGTAGAGGAAAAGATAGGAGGTTTTGAAATTCTTAAAAAATGGTCCCAAATCTTCTCATGTTTGAAAAAATGCATGGCTAAAAATGACCAATCATAAAAGTTTTGGCCATCAAACTTCTGGATACTATTAGAAGTGGCATGGCCGTTCCCATAACTTATTGGAGGTGGATTGGAAGAAGCCATGAAATTGTACACAAGAGAAAGATCAATGCATTGGAGAGAGAAATTGATTTATATTTGGGATGATTTCATTGAGTGGGAAATTCACTTATATACAAAATACACAGTGCTAATTACTATGGTGTCTAAGCGCTCTTTGGTGCGCTGTAACTAAAAGGATCCTAGTCAAGATTCTAATACATCTGGTCAACATTTTATGTGACTAGATTCTAATGTATGTAGACTAGATTCTAACACAAGTTGGATTGTAACGGATTGACTTTAGGTCGACAATGTACAAAAGTAATTAAGACCTAAAGAAACGACGTAGACTCAAGCGACAAAGAGTACGAAGACAAAATTAAAGTACAAAAATAATTAAGACAAAAAGAAATCATACGTAAAAATAAAGACCGTCGCCCAAAGGACTTATACGTAGGGCGACAAGACTGGACCGACGCATGTAGAGTACGAACAAGATCACGACCGGACCGACCCATGTAATGATGGGTACGAACGAGACCAAGACCGAACACACGTATGACGAGTACGGACAGATGTAACGCTAAATGACCCTTAACATTTCTTTCTCCTTACGTCACAATTCCACTTAAACTCCACTTTGACACTTAGACGTTGACTCAGACGTAAGCGCCTAACAAAACATTATTGCGCCGAATTTAAACGTGAGCTGGACCTAAGACCGTACCACGGTCCTACGAACTAAATAATTTACCAATCCTACGGGACCACCAAGCACAATCTCCAAAAGTATCACGTGCGCAGAATGCGCACCGGTCAAACAACAAATGTACAATTCATCACACGGAATAACGTACGTAATATCTTTGAAACATCTATGCTCTCCGTACACGATCAAAGGAACGTACGCGAACGTCAACCAAAACTCCACGACAAAGTGAAACGATATTGGCCGTACATATGTACGCCGCAACCCAAAGAACAAATCTCCACATCGAACCGAAATAGAATCGTGGGTCGCGAAGCGAAACATCGTCAATTCTCGCGGACGCCCGATTCACTCAAATGAAACATAGTTCAAAAGTAGGTGAAAGTAGGCCTATACAATATGCCTATTGTATGCAAAACATACAATATGACCTTAAGACCCATATTGTATTTGGACCTATTCGGACCAATTAAAAAATCGGGACCAAAAATTGGACCAACTAAAACATTCGGACCAAAATTTTTTATTTACACCGTCAGATTCTGACGATCAGACAGTCGCTGATCAAAGTAGCGATCTAAGAAGATCATATGAAAAGCCCATAACACAACTTACGATAAAGGCGCAGACCAAAGGCCTACCATAAAAACGCCTACTTTTAAACAATGATATGAAACGTCATAGTACCGCAATCCTCAAATGAACCAACAAGTACCGTACAAATCAACCATTTAGCCGTGTTGCGCGAAACGCGCGCCGGCGAAGTACGACACTACATAAATACCTCAATACAAAGACCACTACGATCACTGCGACACAAAACCGTATAATGACCTAACTTGTCGTACAAACACTCCTAGTAAGACAAGACATAAATAACTCAGACGTACAAAATCAACACTTAAACAAATCGTACAATGATTGCTAAACTGTTTATCGACGCAATCACAAATCCCACAATGTAAAACCTAACAATCCCCCTCTCAATGTGGGAATTGTCAAACCGCCACTTTAACTCTAAGATAACGTAAGCAAGCTTATATGAAACAACAAAAGACAAACTAGACGACCGCACGACAAACACGCGTTGGCAGATTACAAATTTGAATCTAACCCTCTCAAACTTGTAATCATTACTCCAATCACAACTTTGGTCTTCCCTTCTGTACACATCATAAGCATACTTAAAACGTCAAATTTAAACACCAAATTAACGTACGAAACAACACATCAAATATCAGATGTATGAAACGACAATCTCTCCACTCGATTTTGCTATAAACGCCAAATCGAATAATCCTCCAACAGAATCCTCGCAAACTTGAATGAGCTCCAAATATCGTAGCCCCCTTTCCAACGTAACAACTCCATTGCGTATTTTTTCCTTCAATCACCACTGAAAAATGCATTCGTAACTTCGCGCGTCAAAATTCACGCATACACCACATGGCGCTCCTCCATTTGTTTTTAGAATATCAAAAGAAAACAAAATTGTCGCTCCAAACGGAAACGTAATTCGGCGGTGAGATTTCGAAATCTAAATAAATGATAAGTCCATGCCGAAAATCCACATCAAATAAAATAACTCCGCGTCAACAATGTTGTTCTACAACCACCGTTGCAAGAGGAGAACTAGCAGTAGTAGTGGAAGTAGTCATGAAAAAAAACAAAAACTATCAAAGTACCTTCTCAACAGCCAACTTTGAACTGACACAAACTATGACTCAGAAGGTCAATATGCTTCAAATTTTCCATAGTGATACATAATACAGGAAACTGACAATTCCCAAAATTGCAGCCCAAATGACTCAGTAAAACATAAGATATGATGTTTGGAAGTTTCCCAAAAACTGCCCTCATAAAATCATATTCCCAAAACTGGATACTACAAAATTGGCTAAGTCCTAAGTTATATGCTCACAGTGTGTATCTACTGATCAACACTAATTTGGGTAACCATTACTACAGTTATTATCCTGACTAACGACAAAGCATCTTACCTGTACGCCACTGTACTTTAAAACCCTAATTATTATTTTCTAAAAACCTGATTAATGGAACACTATTTTTTTATTACACTAAACTACAAACCAATGTTATTCGGATATTTACAGATTTTGAACCGTATACAAAACGTTCCAATCGTACACAAAACGTTCCAAATGCTTAGTCAGCGGTAATCACTAAAGTCCAGCCAAATGTCGTCTTGTAGTACGAAGCACCTAAGTGCTTCGTCACTTGTGGTCCCACGCGAATCACGCTTGTGGTCCCTCGTGAATCACGCTTGTGGTCCCGTGTGAATCGCGTCCGTTGGAGAAAATTCGATCGATGATGGTACCGTCGAACAGTACCATATGTTTCCGAAATACCCGGATCAGATCCCGTTCGTCCGATCATGTGAATCGAATCGTCAATTGTTTGACACGTATGGCTGACTGTCGGTGCCACTCCGAAAAACCTGCATATGTCTTTCGCCGACACGTGTCCCTGCAAAATTACGATACACTTTACTGTACTATTTGCTACTGTAACGCTAACTAATAAAGGTAAGTATTACAGTAGACTACTAGGAAAATATCCTAAGTTATTTTTACCCCTATTTACTGAAATAAAGATTTATAAATTACAACAAACAACCTTTATCATAACTAAAATCTTCGCTGACTACAAAATAAAGTCCCCGTACACATGGTACTGATAAGGTACTAAAAAATCTGCGTAAACATAATTTGAATAATTCCACGTCCACCAAAAAATATGACGACGACGAAAAGTACAGTACTGTAGCCGCCAAAATATCCAGCAAAATAATAACTGAAAAAAAAAACTCCAAACTCAAAGACGAACCCCAAATCAATCGTACCAAAAAGGTATCAAAATATTGCTTGGTCGTCAACTAATAATAACTCCTTATCGCCTGACGATGCATGACGACGTCCAAAACGGTCGTCGAAATATCCGCATCGTTCCTTCTCCAAAGTACATGACGCATGCGATTGACGCCTTGTATAGAACGATTACTCCTCAATGAAAGATACGCTTGAATTAGGTTTTGTAAATACAAATCTCCACGGCGTATGTAACAATCCAAAGCGATTCATGTAAACGCAATCTATTTTAGGAGGCCTTCATGATCTCCTCTCGGACTTTCAACCGTCACACCAAATCAAATTTAATTTCAACTCCTCTTTCATTGGCAACCGTACAAACAGCTGCGTCAATGATACTCCACAACTATTCTACTAATCCACATAGCGATTTAGGTAACCGCTGCACCATAATAGGCTTGACTGTAACACTCGAACAGTTTTGCCGTACTTCCAACTTCTCGCCAAAATTTCTCCATATTTCAAAGTGTGGCCACGAAGGTACCAACTGAGTACCCGAAAAGTGATGTGAGTGCCACGCACAAGTTCGGCGCCTGACAAATTCAGAAAACGACCGAAACAGCCGGCAAAATACCGGCCTTGTTCCAACACGGAACGTCTCCTCTTCCTCTTCAAAATTTAGCGTCAAAAGGGACTGAAACTTCATGTATACACGGTACCATTTCACGAACCAAAACGAAACGCCACATTAAACGCCCACATTAATTGTGAGCAGATTCACTTTCCGTACAGTGAACCTTAAAATTTTCGTACAGAATTTTCCTTCTTCGTTTCTTCACCTCACTTCACTCACGGACGCCTCTTCACTCCTTTCACTTCCTCACTGCAGCTTCAATCCTCGGAATTATAAAACTTCTATTCACACTCTCTGTTAAGCTTCTCTACCACCGTCAAACACATGTCTCCACATTTCGAACAATATGCCTTTCCTCCTCCTCGGAATTACAAACGCCTACTCCACTTTCACCTCGATCCACTTCGATTCACTTCTTCAATTAATAAACGTACAAAAGTACGAAATATAATCCCCTCCAAAAATAGATCTTCAAAACGTGACACACTCACTTTCTTCTTTTTACACCTGAATCAATATACCACATGTACAACTTCATTTCTTCTCCAAAAAAAAACTTTATCTTTTTCTATTCACTCTTCTTTCCACTCTTCTTCTCTCTCATCAAATCACACTTCTTAATACACTTCTTATCACACCTTTCTTCACTCCTCTCTTCAGTTTTTAATTCACTCCTCTTCTTCACCTTCTTCGACTTCTTCGACTACTTCGGATTCTTTGACTTCTTCAACATCTTCTTCCTCTTCTATTTCAAAATAAAAATCACCTCCATCCGGATCGGGATCTGGTTTACTCTTCAAAGGATAAATGAATTTTCTTCCTCCCATCTCAATCTGAATTTTCACATCAAACTTGTAGAACAAGTCACACAACACCTCTTCCGAACTTCCTTCACCTCTGAATCCATCTCGGCCAAAAGGACGAGTAGGAAAAGCCTCCTTATATTGAGCCCCTCTAAACTTGAATGACGGCAAGTCTTCCTTCGTTCCATCTTGTTGAAATATCTAATTTTTAGGTATTTTCTAGGTCTAAAATATTAGCGGAAACAGATAAAGAAAATACAGGCAGCCTACCTCCATCTCTACTCTTTACCCCAATACTTGTTTTAGTCACTGAAGGAGAGAGAGAGAGAGAGAGGTGGAGCCATGGCTGCCTCAGCTCCATAGAAAGGACTAAAGAGTGACTTAAGTCACTCTCAACAAAAGGTTAAGTCCGGCAGGACTCGAACCTCCGACCAGTAAAGCACGGCGTAGCCATTAGCTCTAACCAGTCTGTTGTAGAAGTCCGTTAGGTGATATAGAGTTTGATATTTATTTAAACTATTGTATGGTATTGAAATCAATTAAGTGGAATTTAAACGAAAAAACATAGAACTTGTTAAAGTTTAGTGCGGGCGTCATTTCGCACGAAACAAATGAATCGGACATTTGTTTCGACGGTCGACATTTAATGTCGGATTAAATCCGACGGCACATATCATCGCCGAGATCGCGGAATGGTCACTTTGGCTTTTATGGACGTGGCATGACTTGGCGCCGCGTGGAAGGATGACATTCGGTCGCGCGAATTCCGAGGAATGTACGGACGAGTGGAAAAGTGACACGCGTCCACTCAGTGGCCTTGTCGTACACACGGCGTACAGAAAAGACATCGGCCGTAGCACGTTTTTGTACTTTACAGTTATATAATTGGTTCGTACTTCAGTAGATAGGGGCTGTGAGAGGGGATTAGGACTTAGGAAATTTGGTAGGTAGTCACCTCTCTCTAAGAGAGCTTTGTATAAAATTGGCATTTTTGCCGGCTCATAACTTATCGACTGGTTGGCCGTTTTTAGTGATTCTTTTTGCTACAGACTCAGGGGATTCCACGCTGTATAGGGGTGCAGTCAAATTCTCAGTTTGCCTTCCTAGACAACAATGGTTGTGGCTTGGAGTGGGTTAGTTAAATACTATCTAGAGGCTTTCTGTATTCTGTAGTCCAATAGAGGACGCATAATTGCAGGTTATGGGCCCACCCTCTAGGGTGCCCACCTTCAATGGATTTGGGTTCATCTATAAGGAAGCCATGATGATAGGAGCTTTGTGCGAAAAACGATACTGGGGTATCGTCAGTGGACAAGTGAAATGTCAACCTTCGGGAACTCCACCAGGATTTGGCGGAGTAAGGTTTCCTACAGCAACAGCTGCCTCAGCGGAGGAGGCAGATGATGGGGACAGCAGTGTGTCCGAAAAAGGGAAAGGGAAGGAGACACCCCTCACTCTTATTGCCATAGTACTAGGAGCGGCGACCGTGAAGACCGCGGAGAACGATACTCAAATATGGGAGGATGTAAACATGGATGCCAAGAACTTCATTCTGAGGCACCTCACTCAAGCTTTGGCCACACCCCTCATCTTCACATTTACAAGGCCGAGGAGTTGTCGGTGAGTTTGGTGGAGATCTATAGAGCTGGAACTTTTTAGGAGCTCCAGTTGCTTGAGCAAAAGCTAGTGTGTTACACTTACAAATGAGGAAAGATGTTAGATAACTATAATGACCTTTCTTGTTTTTAAATGGAGATGGAAAGTGCCGCGTGGACAGGTACAATGAAAATGAAAGTTAACACTCTTATCATGAAGTTACCAGATGAGTACGAGAACATTGGGTACCGAGTACAGGAAATGCCTGATAGTTCATGGAAAAAAAACACAATAAACACAATAGAGATTAGGAGAGGAGGAAAGAGCATTCAAGCTCTAGCAGCAGGAGGGGACTGATGGGGGAAGGACCAGAAGAAACCGTACAAAGGGGAAAGAGATCATTCTGGAGGACCGAGGCCCCCAAAGAGTCTTTGTCATTTTTGCAAAAAAACGGGACACTTCATAGCAGATTTTGTCAAGCTATCGGAGTTGAGTCTCCAAGAGAACTGTGGAGGGAGTTCTTCCGGAGGGAAGAAAAAGGCACTTGTGGTCACAAAAGTGAAAGGAGAAACCGAGGACGAATCCTCGGAGGAGGATGGGGAGCTTTTTCTTGACGATAGTGTGGAGGAGAAGGAGATCCCTCGGAGACAGAAGTGTGCCCTTGGAGCAATTCGGAAAGCTCCACAAGAAGGGTGGATCATTGACTCAGGTGCATCCATGCATATGTGCCGTGATAAGGAACTCTTCATTAAGCTAAGAAAGATTCCCACTGTAGAGATAGAGTATGGGGATGGGAGAGTGGTTACTACAGATCTAGTGGGGTCAGTAGATCTAAAAGTCTTAGTGGAGGGTAAGACTTATATACTTACATTCTCAGATGTACTCTACATTCCTCAGTTGAGTAAAAATCTTGTCTCTACGTCTGTGTTAGATGACAAGGAGTTTGATACCTTTAGTAGAAAGGAAGTCTTTACAGCTAAGTATGGGGATGAAGTTTACTTCACGGCAGATAAGGGTAGCCAAGGAATGTTTAGGCTTAACCTGAGTAATGAAAAGAAGAATGCTTACAAATTTGGTGCTCCTAAGTTGATGATTTGGCATAAGCGATTGGGGCATGTGCATTTTGATAGGTTGAGGGAAATATAAAACCTTGGGGTAGTGGAAGGCATTCATTTTGGGGATAATGAAATGATGGATGATTGTAGGGGCTGTGCTCAAGGTAAGGCTCACATACTTCTTTTTCCCAAAGCCGCCACATTAAGAGGTGAGAAAGTACTAGATTTGGTCCACACAGATATTTGGGGAACTGCAAAAGTACCTTCGGTTTGAGGAAAGAGGTTTATGTTGACAATAACCGATGACTGCTCTGTTGTCCATAGCCATATTCAGCCATGGATTTACCCTCGGAAGCACCACAGACTACCCAAAAATAGCCTACTTTGAATAAACACAGAACTATACACAAACAACAACACAAGCTGAAACTACAAAAACAGATATTTTCTAGGCTATAGAATAACCTCACAAAGTTTCAGACAAAAATAATAAACAGAGTTATCACATCATCTAGTCAAAGTTGCGGAAAAACAGTCTGCTTCAACTTTGATAAAACTGACAACTTCACAATGAAGTTACACACTGACCAGAGACACAATAGGTCTGCAAATCTGTGGCAATATATTAAATACAAGGAGGAACATACATGCAAAATTTCACATAATTTTGCCTACATATGTGAGAGCAATACTCAGACAAAAACTACCAAAAATGATCATAAACAGTTTTGGTACAGAAAAATCCTATACTACAAAATGACAAGTCCTACATCTATACCCTCACAGACTACACTACTAAGTCTGTCCACCAATCAGACGCCTTGTTGAATTACGGTGTCATACCAGCCGTACGCTTACTACCTCCCATATTCATTAGTGTTGGTATACCGGAAAACACAAGGTAGGTCACAAATTGATAAAACTACACTAATTAGATATTTACAAAAAGAGAAACAACTGTTGAACCAAATATTTACGCAGACACGAAAGTATGCTCGTTGAGTCATCAAATCATTAATGTGGTCTTCTTGAGTCATCATTTGTCGGCGGTCTTCCGTCCGGCGTCCATTTACCCAAATCGGCACCATGAACGAAATGTCGCGTGTCACCAAAGTACTCAAAGTGTATCCGCGAACCGCAGCGGATATTCCGGAATGTATTCGTCATTGTACTGCCGCAAATAATCTGCGCGATACTCCACGAGTAATCATACGCCACGTGCTAGTATTCAAGTCGTTGCTTTACAAGCCGAATCCTCCAAATGAACCCGCACCAAATCACGTAAATCACGAATTGTTCGCTCCCCCAAATTACGTACGCCTCATACCTTATTATTAAGGCTACACTAAAACAAATATGTACGAAACTAAGTTTTTAAAACAACATGGTCCAGATACTCTAGAGTGTATTTCCTAAAAACGAAGTCTGAAACATCAACTTACTTTAAAGAATATAAAGCCTGGAGTGAGAAGTTGCATGGAACCCCCATTAAGAGAATAAAGAGTGATAATGGGGGGGAATATACCTCTAAATAGTTTGAGGAATATTTGAGAGATGAGGGAGTGCAGCACCAGAAAACTGTACCATATAACCCGAAACAAAATGGGGTAGCTGAGAGGTTCAATCGAACACTAGGAGATAGTGCATGCAGTATGTTGGCCGACAAGAAAATAGGAAAGAGATTCTGGGCAGAGGCAATGAACTATGCTAACTACATTAAGAATATAGTCCTTACTGCAACTGTAAAGGGAGTGACACCTTATGAGAGATGGGTTGGAAGGAAACCAGATATCTCACACCTTAAAGTGTTCGGTAGCCAAGTTTACAGTCTTGACACGGATAGGAAAAACTCAAAACTAGATGCTAAGGGAAAACCTGGATACTTTGTGGGATATGATGGGGATGTTAAGGGGTATAGAGTCTATGACTTAGCAAAGAAAGATATCATTCTGGTCAAACACCTAGTTGTCATGGATGAAGGGAAGTCATTTGACCCCTTCAAATATACAAAGAAGATAAGAATCAGATTTAAGTCCGAAAGTGAGGAGAACTCGGTCTTTCCCGAAAGGGACATGAGTGAAACCGTGATTGCAAAATCAAGGGAGTTCTGAGATACATGAGACTCACCAAAAACCTCACATACTCTTATGGACTTCAAGGAGAAAAAAGAAGAGGGACCAGAACCGGCTCCCATGGACAAGGGAGCCGATGAGACAGTGAGGAGAAATCCAAGACTTCCATCCATTCTAGCATCGAAGTTTGAGGGAGGGAGAAGGAGCAGCAAAAGGATACAGGAAAAACAGGTCGCTCATAAGGTAACTAAGCTATCTCACCCAGATGAGCCTCAGTCTTACTCACAGGCAGTGAATAGGCCACAGAAAGAAAGATGGATTAGAGCCATAAATGATGAGATGGCCTCCATCATGGAAGCAAATAATTGGGAACTAGCGGATTGTCCTCCAGAGAGAAAACCTATAGGGTGTAAATGGGTATTTAAATTAAAACAGAACCCAGATAATACCATTAAGAGATATAAGGCTCGATTGGTAGCGAAGGGGTTCACCCAAAAGCAGGGGATTGACTATGAGGAGACCTTTGCTCCAGTTGTTCGGTTCCCATCAATAAGGATTCTCCTCAGTCTGGCAGCAGCGAAACACATGGAAATATACCAGATGGACATTAACAATGCTTTTTTTAATGGTGAGTTTGAGGAAGAAATTTTCATGAGGCAACCCCGAGGGGTTCGTGGAGGAAGAAGAAGAGAGCAAAGTCTGCAGGCTCATAAAGTTCTTGTATGGACTGAAGCAGGCTCCTCGACAGTGGAATAAGAAACTAGATGTGTTTCTCACTGGTCAGGGATATATCAGGATCAGCTCTGACCATTCTATCTATATGTTTGAAGATGAGAATGGTGTCATTTTTATTGCAATTTATGTGGATGATCTGCTTGTGTTGAGTACAACTTTGGAAAAGATCAATAAGTTAAAGAAAGATATTAAAAGCAGATTTGATATGAAAGATTTAGGGTAGGCAAGATATATTTTGGGGATTCAAATGGAGAGAGATAGGGGAAAGAAGATTATCACACTTACTCAAAAAGAAGCAATAGGTAATATGCTTGAGAAATTCTAGATGGATAATGCTAATAGTTGTACCACTCCCATGGACTTGAAAAAAGAAAGTGATGGGAGTGTACAAGGAGGAGTGATGATCTTAGATGATCAGATGAGTCTAGAGGAGAGAGAGTTTATGAAGTCTATTCCTTATAGACAGGTCGTAGGAAGTTTAATCTATTTTATAAACTGAACCAGGCCGGACATAGCGGCAATAGTTGGAGTACTCAGTAGGAGTCTTAATTATCCTAGAAAGAGAGATTAGGAGGCAGCCAAAAGAGTCATGAGATATCTGGTGGGAACTAGAGAGTTATGGTTGCATTTGGGAGGGGAGCTCACGGACATCACTACTTGGAGTGATGCCAGTTACGGGGACGCACCTATGAGAAGATGCACTTCTGGGTATGTGTTGTATGTTGGGAAGGTGCTTGATGTTGGAGCAGTAAGCAACCAAATGTGGTTGCTCAGTCTACCATGGAGGCTGAGTACATGGCCTCTTGTTTTGCTGTGAAAGAGTTGATGTGGGTTAAGTCCTTTTTGCAAGAACTGGGGTATATGAAGGAGGGAGTGCATGAAGTGTTTTGTGATAATCAAGCTGCCATTGCAATTGCAGCTAATCCAAAACATCATTTTAAGGCTAAGCATATGGACATAAGATTGAGTTTTGTAAGAGAAAAAGTTGAGAATAAGATTGTGAATCTTGTATATAGATCTGATGAGGAAATGGTAGTTGGTATGATGACAAAACCGGTGCCTTCTTCCAAGTTAAAATATTGCAGAGAAATTTGTGGATTAAAACTAAAGTTAAAGTTAGACTAGAAAATAAGGGGAGTGTTGAAATAACTAATTTTTAGGTATTTTCTAGGTCTAAAATATTAGCACAAACAGATAAGGAAAATGCAGGCAGCCTGCCTCCATCTCTACTCTCTTGCCCCTATACTTGTTGTAGTCACTGAAAGAGAAAGAGAGAGATGGAGCCATGGCTGCCTCAGCTTTATAGAAAAGACTAAAGAGTGATTTAAGTTACTCTCAACAAAAGGTTGAGTCCGGCAATACTAAACCTCCGACCGGCAAAGCGAGACGTAGCCGTTAGCTCTAACCAGTCAGTCGTAGAAGTCTGTTAGGTGATATAGGGTTTGATATTTGTTTAAACTGTTGTATGGTACTGAAATCAATGAACTGGAATTTAATCGAAGGAACAAAGAACTTGTTAAAGTTTAGTGCGGCCGTCATTTCGCACGAAACAAATGAATCAGACATTTGTTTCCACGGTCGACATTTAATGTCGGATTAAATCCGACGGCACATATCATCGCCGAGATCGCGGAATGGTCACTTTGGCTTTTATGGACGTGGCATGACTTGGCGCCGCGTGGAAGGATGACATTCGGTCGCGCGAATTCCGAGGAATGTACGGACGAGTGGAAAAGTGACACGCGTCCACTTAGTGGCCTAGTCGTACACAGGTCGTACAGAAATGACATTCGCCGTAGTACCTTTTTGTACTTTACAGTCATACGATTGGTTCGTACTTCAGTAGATAGGGGCTGTGAGAGGGGATTAAGACTTAGGAAATTTGGTACGTAGTCACCTCTCTCTAAGAGAGCTTTGTATAAAATTGGCATTTTTGCCGGCTCATAACTTATCAGCTTGTTGGCCGTTTTCAATAATTCTTTTTGCTACGGATTCAATGGAGTCCAGACTGCACAGGGGTGCAATCAATTTTTCAGTTTACCTTCTCGCACAGCAGTGGTTGTGGCTTGAAGTGGGTTAGTTAAATATTATCTAGAGGCTTCCTGTATTATGTAGTCCAATGGAGGACACATAATTGCACATCTCTCTATAATCCTAACACTCATGGAGCACTACATCTTGCTCCGATACCATTTGTTATAAAAAGGATCATTTAATTCAACCACACACCAGCGGAAGCATTCAAAACTTGCCAGATATCATAATAATTTCATAATCATAAATAGGTCCTAAACTAAATAATTTACCAATCGTACAGGACCACCAAACGCAACCTCCAAAAGTATCACGTGCGCAGAATGCGCAACAGTCAAACAACAATCGTACAATCATCGTACGTAATATCTTCGAAACGTCAATGCTCTCCATACACGATCAAAAGTTACGTAAGCGAACGTCAACCAAAACTCCACGACAAAGTGAAACCATATCGGCCGCACAAATGTACGCCGCAACCCAAAGAACAAATCTCCACATCGAACCGAAATAGAATCGTGCGTCGCGAAGCGAAACATCGTCAATCTTCGCGGATATCCGATTCACACAAATGAACCGTCACAATAGCTCAATCCTCAAATTAACGAACAAGTACCGTACAGGTACAAATCTAGTGTTGTGTATCGGTAATAAAATTATCGTGATAACACCGATACCGATAGTTATCGGTTATCGAACGGTCAGCTATCTTGATATATTTGTACTTTTTGTACTTTTTGTCTTGAGTGTTTTTTGTCCGATAAACTGAACGATAAATTTACGAGTAATGTACGATTTTTTTTGGGAAATGTACGGAATTTGACGAAAAAATACATTGTGAAACTTTGAGACCTCCATAAGTCCTCAGAGTGGACAGCTTCCAAGAAGCCTCTAGGCTAATCCTGACCCCTTTGTGTTTCAGCAAAAAGAACTGCCACCCTGGCAGACAAAAACTCTAACCACCTGCACCCCAGTGAAGGCAAGACCCCCCTGAGTCAATAGCAAAAAGAATCTCTGAATTTGCTCCCCTGAGTAGTAAGTTATGGAGGGTCAAAGTTGACCTTTTGAACAGAAGCTCTCTGGGAGAGAGGGTCCTATCTTCTAATTTTTCTAAGTCCTATCTCTCTCAGAGACTCTATCTACTGATGTACAGAACCAATCAGATTACAATTACGTACGAAAAAGTACAGCTGCCGGTGTACTTTATGTACGGACACTGTACGACATGGCCTAAATGTCCACACGTGGTATGTCCGGATTCGCTCCTTTAATCCTCGGAGATGCCGCGCTCCAATGTAATATCGCCACATGTCATCGGATGGGGCGATGCCCACAAACCGCCGAATTCTTCTTCCGCGATCTTAGCGTTAATTCCGGGCGTCCGATTAAACTCGTATTTGATCGTAGCCGTAATAAATACATGCGCGGTATTTGTTTCGCTTACGAAATCTATGCGCGGTATTGATTTCTTATCCGTACCGCAATTCGTACTTTTACATACCAGATCTATGTATCCCGTTAACAATTATAGGTAAATGATTTATCCTACGAATTAATGTTTAATTAATTATCGTACTATATAATACGTAAGACTACTTCTAGACTTAACGGCTAAGGCTACCGGCTATCTACTATTTGTCGGCCGGCAGGTACTAGGGTCAAATCCTGTGGCCGGCACATACCTTTTAGTAAATAATCCCCTAACTAATATAAATTTCCCGTAAACCACAAGATAGCCTAGGTAGCCATGGCTCTAGCTTCCTCTCCAATTTCTCAGTGACTGCGACAAGTTTTGTTGTTCATAGCCCTTTTCAGCCATGAATGTACCCTCGGAAGCACCACAGACTACCCCAAAACAGCCTCTTTTGATTCCACTCAGAATTCTACAGAATAACCAAACCAAGCTAAAACTACACAACCAGATATTTCCTAGTCCACTAAGTATTCCCACCAAATTTCATATAATAATACCAAACCGAATAATCACAACACTCAGTCAAAGTTGCAGAAAAACAGCCTGCCAGAACTTTGATAAATATGACCAACTTCACAATGAAGCCCCAAGCAAACCAGACACACAATAGGTCTGCAAATTCGCCAAAATATTGCCAATACAAAGAGGAACACACATGCAAAATTTCAGATAATTCTGCCAATAAAACTGAGAGCAATTCTCAGATGAAAATCCCAAAAAGGAGCAGAAACAGTTTCTGTCCAAATATTTCCTAAGTCTAGAAATGACTAAGTCCTACAAATATATACTACAGCTTACTACTAACTGTACGGAGGCATACCAGCCGTACGTAATCAATCGACTACCTCTATTAATGTGAGTGTACCTGAGAGCTACAGTAATAATTAATACACGGGACAAACATTGTTAAATATTTACAAGTCTTACGAATTCCGTCAAACGAATCAGGACCGTCCAAAATAAATATCATGTGATGGACGCGATTTCGCGTCCCTCACCAAACTGACGGCGCTGCCGTCCGTAGCTCCGGTGGCGTCCAATTCATCACATGTTGACCGCCGCATTATGTTTCGTACGGCCGACGTACAATTTAAATCATTTCGAATGTTAATCATCGGATCGCTTCGCGATCCGCCGTCCATTTCTCCAACACATTCAACACTTTCGACTATGTTTCTTCGCGTCACTTGAAGTCCAATTCCGTACGTTCAATACTCTTAGTACTTAGTATGCAAGCTGCTATGGCTGCGATGTGACCAGCGCAGCATGGCAGCACAATATCTTTTTCATACATGCTGCTATGTCTGCGGTGTGACCAGCGCAGCATGGCAGCATAGCAATGTGATATAGAGAGGACTAAAGGTTTCCAAAAACCAACACTCCCCCAAACCTTTAGACTCTCTCAGCCACTAAGTCCACATTCTTCAACCATTACTCCCCCGATTTGCAGATCCATTCGAACCTCCACAGTAAATCAAGATAGCATTTGAATCTTATACTGTACCCACGAAACATTTTGTACGCACGAAACGACACGCCCTCACGAAACTGACTTTTCAAAACAACACTCCCCCGAAAATTTAGTTTCGTGCATCTGGAATTAAATATGCCGCGTGTTAAAAATAACTGTACCTTTCCGTACCTGCAAATTTCCTCCCTTTTTCCCTTTCGTTCAAACTTCACCACTGCTTCCGCTGCGCTGCGTTGCTGCGTTGCGATGCGAACTGCTTTTGCCGATTCACCACTGCTCCAACTGCGTTAGTGCTCCAGCTGCGTTACTGCTCCAACTTCTTTCTGCCATTTCTTCCAAAAATGCGTCCTCTCCAAAAAAACCATTGCTACCGTTGCCTCTTCTTGAGTCTTTCAAAAAAAAAATTAAACTTTCTTTTCAACTAATTTAAAGAAAAACAAAATGCAAAATTCGAAATTTTACATATATTACTGAATTTTAATGGTAGTCACCTCCGTAAACTTACTTTTCACGCCGTCTTCTTTTAACCACTTTCGGAACATGTTTTCTTCTACTAGTGATCTTTTGAGTCCTGCCTGTTTTCTTTGTTTTCTTAATGAATTTTTGTGATTTATGTAAGTTTACATCTTTGTCACCGTTTTCTACCCTTTTAATGTCATCAATTCTAATTCCTGCCTTTTTTTTCACTAATCTCTTCTTCCAGGTTTCTTTTCCTATTTTTCCAATTTTTGCAGTTTTATTTCGTTTTCCAAAATTACAAACTCCCTCTCTTACCCCAATAATCTGAACATTTTTCCTCTCATCTTCTCTAAGGTCATTAATTTCCACATCTACATTATTTTTCTGTTCCACTATCACTTCCTCATCTTTTCCTCCCACTCCTTTTACTTCACTTAACTCTCCCTCTTGTAAGCATTTTTCACTCACCAATCTGTCACCAGAAAAAGTTTCAAAAACCGCGTCTTTTTCTGTCCCCCTTTCCTCCACACCATCTTCGGTGACAATTATTTTTCCCCCTCTGTCCTCGTTCTCTATATTTCCAAAAATGACGTTCGGCAAATAAACAAATTTCTCGAAAGAATGTGTAACCCTTTTATCTTCACAATATTTCCTCGGATCAGTAAATGCATTCTGTTGCTTTTGTATAGGGGGCTGAACTCGGTTGTTGTCCAACCCTTCTCTGAAATTTCCTGTGAGACATGCACTTTTATATAGAGGACATACCCTGAAAGTATGTCCTACATCATTAAAATATAAACAATTTTCTTCCCTACAACTTCTCTTATTTCTTTGAAACTGTGATCTGACACCTTAAAAATTCCCCCTAATCTTAAGAGCCTCATTATTGGCCTCTTCATCTAAAACACACCTGATTGCTAATTGTAAGTTCCAATCATTTTTATCAACCTGTTTTAATCTATCTAAAGAACACCTATATTCCTTAGGTAATCCTTTCATTAACAAAAAAACCTTTTGAGCATTTGTAAAGTTTCCACCTGCAATCTCATTTTCTACAAACAATATTTGTAACCCTATACAATAATTCATCATCCTACCTCCATCATACTTGTACTCAACTATTTTTGTGACACTACTCATCCAATGATACACGGAAGTCTTTTGATATCCACATTCTAAGCACTTCCATAACTCAGCTGCACTTTCCAGACCAAGGTAAGTCAATACAAATTCCTCATTCAAAGATAGCTTGATAATCAGCATACACTCATTGTTCTTCTCCTCCCATCCAACCGATGATTCAACACATGTCCCGTCCACCACATCCATTAGCTTCCTCGACTTGAAGTAGCTCTCCATCATACTCCTCCAATAGTAATATTTAGAACCATCAAATATGGGCAGGGTTGATTCATCCAAAATGGGTAGCCATGGGCGTGGGCCCATAACCTGTTGTTCATAGCCCTTTTCAGCCATGAATGTACCCTCGGAAGCACCACAGACTACCCCAAAACAGCCTCCTTTGATTCCACTCAGAATTCTACAGAATAACCAAACCAAGCTAAAACTACACAACCAGATAGTTCCTAGTCCACTAAGTATTCCCACCAAATTTCATATAATAATACCAAACCGAATAATCACAACACTCAGTCAAAGTTGCAGAAAAACAGCCTGCCAGAACTTTGATAAATATGACCAACTTCACAATGAAGCCCCAAGAAAACCAGACACACAATAGGTCTGCAAATTCGCCAAAATATTGCCAATACAAAGAGGAACACACATGCAAAATTTCAGATAATTCTGCCAATAAAACTGAGAGCAATTCTCAGATGAAAATCCCAAAAAGGAGCAAAAACAGTTTCTGTCCAAATATTTCCTAAGTCTAGAAATGACTAAGTCCTACAAATATATACTACAGCTTACTACTAACTGTACGGAGGCATACCAACCGTACGTAATCAATCGACTACCTCTATTAATGTGAGTGTACCTGAGAGCTACAGTAATAATTAATACACGGGACAAACATTGTTAAATATTTACAAGTCTTACGAATTACGTCAAACGAATCAGGACCGTCCAAAATAAATATCATGTGATGGACGCGATTTCGCGTCCCTCACCAAACTGACGGCGCTGCCGTCCGTAGCTCCGGTGGCGTCCAATTCATCACATGTTGACCGCCGCATTATGTTTCGTACGGCCGACGTACAATTTAAATCATTTCGAATGTTAATCATCGGATCGCTTCGCGATCCGCCGTCCATTTCTCCAACACATTCAACACTTTCGTCTATGTTTCTTCGCGTCACTTGAAGTCCAATTCCGTACGTTCAATACTCTTAGTACTTAGTATGCAAGCTGCTATGGCTGCGATGTGACCAGCGCAGCATGGCAGCACAATATCTTTTTCATACATGCTGCTATGTCTGCGGTGTGACCAGCGCAGCATGGCAGCATAGCAATGTGATATAGAGAGGACTAAAGGTTTCCAAAAACCAACAAGTTTGAGATTTGGAGAGAGAAGTTAGAGGTAGACTACTTCTAGACTTAACGGCTAAGGCTACCGGCTATCTACTATTTGTCGGCCGGCAGGTACTAGGATCAAATCCTGTGGCCGGCACATACCTTTTAGTAAATAATCCCCTAACTAATATAAATTTCCCGTAAACCTCAGGATAGCCTAGGTAGCCATGGCTCTAGCTTCCTCTCCAATTTCTCAGTGACTGCGACAAGTTTGAGAGTTGGAGAGAGAAGTTAGAGGTAGACTGCCTCGGCTTCTTTATTTCTATTTAGACCTAGAAAATACTTTAAAACCATTAATTTCTACACATTGCACTTTGTAGTACTTTGTGGGTGGTTAAGTGAACATAAATTTTACAAGAACGTACGGAATTGTACCGATAAACTGATTATCATAGAACAGTAAAAAGACGGCGGACACAAAGAACAACGAATGCAAAATAACATTATGCGCGCCGCCGGAATTAAACGGACGACATTAAATGAGAAAATACGAGCGGACGGTCAGCGTAAGCGCGGGCATCTCGGAATGGCTTTTTTGGCGGCTTTTGCCAAAAAAGCCGACGGATTGACACGTGGCAGGTTTCCTGTGGATCCCAAAAAATAAAGGGATAAAGCCACGGCGTCGGATGTGAAAGGTACATCGTTTTAATTGGAGTCGTACTAAAGTCGTACACATCTGATGCCGGCTACTGTACTTTCGGCTTATACAAATGATCTGATTGGTAGGGACCTCAGTGGTTGTGAGTAGGGCGCGTCGGAGGAATAAGACGTACAGTTGAGTGTACATGCCGTACAATTATCTGTACAGCTCGTACAGTTATCGCCGATAGTTATCGTTATCGGCATTATCGCCGATAAGTAGCCGATATTATCGGCTACTTATGGGCGATAAGACCGAGAGCGATATATCGTACCAATATATCGATTATCGGGTCCTCAAAAAAAGGCTCATATCGGTTATCGGCAAATCCTTATCGATACACAACACTAAAAAAAACCAACCAATCAGCCGCGGCGCGTGAAACGCGCGCCGGCGAAGTACGACACCACAGAAATACCTCAATTCAAAAACCACTACGATCACTACGACACATAACCGTACATTGACCTAAACTCGCCGTACCAACACTTCAATAAGAGAAGACACAAATAACACCGACATAAAATCAACATTTAAACCATAGTTCAAAAGTAGGCGTTTTTATGGTAGGCCTTTGGTAGGCGCACAAAGCTTGACACAAAACTCGCGCAACGTAGGCATACTATATGTGTGTTGTGCACATCCCTGTACGAGCGTACGAATCTAACGTATGCTCATAGTACAGCGCACGCCGCCGAACGAAATTTTTTAGCGAACTGAAGCGGCGTAAGATGACATTGCGCCAGAAAAAAAACCAAGAAAAAAAAAACTCGCGGACGAATCTGACGATAGTCTGGTCGTAAGTTGTGTTATGGGCTTTTCATGTGATCTTTTTAGATCGTTACTTTCATCAACGACCGTCAGATCGTTCAAACTTGACGGTTTAAATAAAAAGTCACTCAAAACTCTCAGAAAAATATTTTTTTGTCCGTTTTTATTCTTCAAATTTAGACATGACGTTTAATTCTCTATCGAACCATGTGCAACTCAACCCTGTTACTATTTTATTTCATTTTGCGGCCAATACAATATGGGTCTTAAGGTAGTATTGTAAAATTTACGTACAATAGGCATATTGTATGGGTGTACTGTCTACTTTTGAACTATACTACAGATGAACAAAAGTACACAAATGGTGCTTACTGATTGTTTTATATATTTTGGAATAGTAAGGAAGTACTTTTCTGGTTTGTTTTAAACCACGGATAGGGCTTTCTAGGCTGTTCTTTGGTTCATTAGGCAGAAATTTCGTTAAATTATTTGAATAGTACACCGCTAATCGTTATTAGTGTTAAAAAAAAGCGTAACTTAATGTTAAACACTTTGTGTATTTGTGTCAAAAGTAAAGAAAGCATTAACATTAATTTAGCATTTACGCTGAGCTAGCACCACCACTATTTAAAGTGCAAGTGTACTACCTTGACCTCATTCGATGAGATGCGTACTTGTGTGGTTTGGAAAACATGCACAACACATAAATTAGAGTAAAACTCAACATTATTTTTGGTTAATTTACACTATTTTATGCTTTATATTATGTAATGTTCCCGCTCTTTTCGGCACCTAAGAAGTGTTAAAAGTTAATTTACATGCGATATACTTAACGCTGTAAAAATGTGATGTCACATGGACGTTTATTTTTTACGAAACGGTTAGTATTCAATGAAAACTTCCCATATTAGCGTTAATTATAACTTGATGTTAACAACATCGCTTTATGATTCTAGGTCAAGAGAAGCAATGATAAAATTAATGTCATTAACACTAGTAACAGTAAGCGATGTAGTTTCAACTAGACCCGTTATTTGGTGACATTCAATGCTCGAAAGAAGATTTGAGCCATTTACTTTAATTGGGCCAACTCTGCATGAGACCAAATGAACAAATGAACATAACTCGTCACAGTAGTACCCCTACCCATTGCTATTAGTTTCGAAAATTCTATAGACGTTATTAGGTCTCTAACTTTATCATCAAAGGTTGCATTTTTTCGCACTATACAACGTGGGATTAACCAGGGGACAGTCAGCCACTCTAACATGTCAAGCCGGTTCACCACGACCGTATATGAAACATGGTTCCACATTACAGGGCGACCAAATATATGACGAGCACCATCGAACAAAACAATATCAATCCGACGTGAGGTGGGAGAAAATACCCCACCTCAAAACCAGTAGTTACTTTAGAGTCATGTGTAATGTCGTGCGTTTGAATCAACTATCCTATATGGACGCAGCGAAGAAGTTGGACACCATTGAGGTGAAGGGGAAGACCTTCACTACACACGAGAGAGCCAAGTAAAGGTCAACAAGGGAGGCCAAGCGTGCACTATACAACGGAGGAGCATGCATGAAACATAGAATCAATGGAATATATGTAGCCACTAACCGAGCTCTATGACCATGCCCACAACTAAAGAGAAAGCCAGCACACGAAGAATCAGAAGAAAACGTCTCGAGAAGCTCGGACCAAATGATGGCCACAATTTCATTAGTAACTACTTATTAGATACGCGCATTTGACTTCCGAATAAGGGTGGAGAGAACGAACATATCTGCTAAAGGAAGACGAGGAACATAACTGGAGACGCCAAAATGGATTACTCTAATGCGCAAACAGCGTCCGAAGAACAAGGTGAAACAATTAAATAGTCGATGGAAAGTTTCGAAGTCCTACACGTTATAAACCTTATAGATTCTGAAGCGTTATATAGGCTACAGATGACATTTTGTAAAATGCACACTAAAGAAGTTGAATCTCCAACATGCAAAAAAAAACAAATACTTAATTGCTCCCTAAAATCATTGTCATAGTTATTACGTTACTCTAAAGCATGTCAAGCGCCGCAATTCTTATCACAAATTTTGGCTTTTTCTTAACCTAAACCAACCTTGCCTAATACACGATCAAACTTTCGTTCTTCCTTGTAAATTTTTTTTTGTAATACACAACAACCTACCTTAACCTACTTACTTAACCTAGCTTCAACCTACTTTTCCTTCAAACAAATAAAATTAAACCACACATTTTGACTGAGAACTTATTCTTACCACTCTTTGCGCACAGCCCTTGGTCACTAGACCATGTATTGTCATTATTAGTAACACCAAATCAATACCCCAAAATCATAGCCCTTGAACCTATGATATTATTAGTAACACTGCTTGATTTTTTCTTAACGCTAAAGTTTTAGTCGTTTCAAAATCAACCAAGTCTTTCAAAACAGAATTGGGATTAATCAAATTGGTATAACCCCCTCGTAAATAATTCCTTCACTCCAATAACGATGTGGGGTATACTAGAGGCTGCTTTAGTCAACTAGGTTGGGTCGTTGCAGGAAAACCAATATGCGGTGCAAAGCACTCCTTAACAAAAATCGAAAGTTCAAACAAGTTACCACTACAATAAACCGTGATATGGGACAAATAGGCCCACTAAACATCCACGAAAAGTTGGCGCCGATTCTATCAACACATTAGATATAACCTTCATCTTGAGATAAAGAGAATGAAGGCCCATACAGTATGCCTATTGTATGCAAAACATACAATATGCCCTTAAGACCCATATTGTATTGGTCGAAAAATGAAAAAAAAGGTTAAGAGGGTTGAGTTGCACATCGATCGATAGAGAATTAAACGGCATGTCTAAATTTTGAAAAGAAATTGGACAGAAAATATTTTTTCTGTGAATTTTGAGGTGTTTTTATTTCAACCGTCAGATTTAGACGATCGGACGGTCGCTGATCAAAGTAGCGATCTTAAGAAGATCACATGAAAAGCCCGTAACACAACTTACGATAGGACAATTTGTCATATTAGCGTCTGCAATTTTGAAGGCCACCTAAATAAAGCCTCAAATTGACCAACCAGGTTGCCCGTCCGCGTTTTTTTTTTTTTTTCCGGGTTTTTTTTCCGGCGGAATGTCATCCTACGCCGCGTCAGTTCGATAAAAAATTTCGTCAGGTGGCGTGCGCTGTACTATGATCATACGTCATATTCGTACGATCGTACAAGAGTGCCCGCAACTCACACCCATACAATATGCCTACTCTACGCGAGTTTAGTGCCAAGTTTTGTGCGCCTACCAAAGGCCTACAATAAAAACGCCTACTTTTGAACTATGAATTAATCTCGTTATTCGCCACGCTAAACGACAGGCTTATCGAAGGGCCGTTCGTCACAATGGCGGTTCATCATCCGTACAGTTTTACGATTTTTAGTTTTGCCACTTTGCCGTCTGTTTTGGACTTTTTGGTCTTCGAATCATTTCCTGCCACGCCGACGGTTTGTATTTTGACATTATCCAATTTGGCGATAGCTGAGGATCGGACGGCTAGATATAACGATAGTACGGTTGACCGGTCCAAAATCTGAAAATCACCACGATGGAATTCCAGCCCATAAAGGTCCATTAGTCGCCGGTGGCAATGCTTGAACTGTTTTGATTAGTTGTGAATAATAAAATATTTTATAAGAATAATACAAAGATGTGATGAAGAAACCCATCAAGGGCGTTTGGTCTAGTGGTATGATTCTCGCTTTGGGTGCGAGAGGTCCCGAGTTCAATTCTCGGAACGCCCCTGCCAAAGAAAGTTACCATTAGAATGACTAATTTTAATAGTAGGCTCCTTTTGTTATATTTTTGTAATTGTCATCACCTATTTTAAATTGCTGGGCAAAATGTCTATGAGCAGAATCAGAATTGAAAATCCAATCTAGTGGAAGCTATTTTTTTTAACATTTTGGGATAAAATAGGAGGTTAAAGAAAAGGTCTAAATCATAGGTCAAAAGTAGGTGTTTTTATGGTAGGCCTTTGGTCGGCGCCTTTATCGTAAGTTGTGTTATGGGCTTTTCATGTGATCTTCTTAGATTGCTACTTTCATCAGCGACCGTCCGATCGTCCGAATCTGACGGTGTAAAGAAAATTTTTCGGTCCGAATGTTTTAATTGGTCCAATTTTTGGTCCGAATGTTTTAATTGGTCCAATTTTTGGTCCGAATGTTTTAATAGGTCCGAATAGGTCCGAATAGGTCCAAATAGGTCCGAATACAATATGAGTCTAAGGTCATATTGTATGCTTTGCATACAATAAGCATATTGTATGGGCCTACTTTCACCTACTTTTGAACTATGGTCTAAATCGTTAGGCGCTCATTTCAAGCGATGGACAGATGAGATTGAGCGCCTTTAGTAAATAGATTTGTTTGTCAACATAAGATTCATAGAAATCAAAGATTCAGTAAAAACGACTTGTCATATCTGCGTAAGGGTGTGTCCCCATGTGCATAAGTAAGGGTTTTTTCCTGTCGTTTTGCTGTAAAACTTAGCGCCGTACTGCCTAAGTTGCAACCGTACGAAGGAATCACAAATTTGTAGAGTACAATTTGCGTCATCCCTGAACTTAGGATGTACGAAAATTTGTCGTCTTGTGCTTTTCGACCCACTTCGACGACAAAAAACGTCATCTTCAACCTTATCTTTAAAACACATGCGCGATGTGATTTAAAATTAGGTTTTTTCGATTGACAAATAGGAACATACTTTGGCACGTGCCGTAAATTTCGACAAAAATCCTACGATTTCCAAGGACAAAGAAAAGTACATAGTTCGCTATGTTTTGTCCGTTTGCGTTCTAATACGACAAAGATAAGTACACAATTTGTTTGGATTTGTCCGTTTTCGTCTAGTACGGATTTCTTGTTTTGCAGGGGTCTTCAAATTACGATGCCATTTCACGTCGAGCGGACAGGCGACGCGAAGACAAAGCGCATCTTCTTCGACCGTGAAATTGCACAGGCTGGAAGGCGCTACGTCTACAATGTCACGGTAAGACATGCGACGTCACACGCAGGTACAAAAAACAACGTGCGACCACAGATTGTAGACGTTGACAACCGTCACAGGTACTGTCGACGTATACAATCGTCACAAGCGTAAGTTACGATTTCGTCCTTACAGACATAGGGACACTTGAACAGCGGGTCCGGCGGATCCGCGCTAAAATACAAAGTAATTTCGCTAAGTTACAAGTACATGGGGACACACCCTAAGATTGACGTGAATATAAACAGTGCTGCACGACATCCGTAAGTTTGACGTGAATATAAACAGTGCTGCACGACATCCGTAAGTTTGACGTGAATATAAACAGTGCTGCACGACATCCGTAAGTTTGACGTGAATATAAACAGTGCTGCACGACATCCGTAAGATTGACGTGAATATAAACAGTGCTGCACGACATCCGTAAGTTTGACGTGAATATAAACAGTGCTGCACGACATCCGTAAGTTTGACGTGAATATAAACAGTGCTGCACGACATCCGTAAGTTTGACGTGAATATAAACAGTGCTGCACGACATCCGTAAGTTTGACGTCAGCATTTGGATGTGCCGATTCTACTTCGTATTATACACAACCTTTACAATTTTCGTAAACCTCGTATTTTAAGATGTTTTTTAAGAAGCTGGCAAGCCCTCCTTTGTATGTACGTCGTTTTACAAATTTCTTGTATCACACGTACACAAGAAGAGCAAATTTCAAAACCGAATAAAAAAAGTTGTCGGTGTTCGTACAAATACTTCCGGTATGAGACATAAAAAGACAAAAAACTCAATTTTTTGTCAGTATGGACAATCTCGCGCCTAGTCGTGGCGTTTCCGTAGAGGTCGCAAGCCGGACAGTAGACTGCCACGAGTACGGCAAGGAACGGCCGATTTCATCGAAACTGTCCGTACTTACAGAAAGATCATTGAATCTTGACATTTTGTGTTTTCTGGACCATACCGTTTTTTTCGTTTGTTTCGGTGTTGGATTTTGCACCTCTTGTACCTTTTCGTTCTTTGTGCACAAGAAATTTGTACTGTTACTTTTATAGGGTACAAAGAGGAGAAATAGCAAAAAGAAAAGGCGAAAATAGCAAAAAGAAAAGGCGAAAATAGTTCCCCACCTTTAATGAATAAGGGCACTTTCCCATGTAACTGAAACTTTAATCTTGTAACTTTGTTTTTAGCGAAGATTCTCCGTACAACTTTTAGAGCATTCCGATGTAAACGCAAAAAATATGTTACTTTAAAAAGTGACTAACGTAGACGTTTACGAAACACGTGACACATAAGCGGTAAAAAAAATGTTGCCAAACTTCCACGAAGCTTCAATTTCTGACGTCCACCGCACGCTGCACAGTTTCTATCACTTCGCTTTATCTGCACGCCACATTGTCGACGTGGAGGTATTGCAAATGTTTAGGGTTTGTGACATTGTGACGTCACGCGCGTCACGCTCAACTATGACAGCGCCCACGTCACAATTTCTAAAACTTTCCGCCATGATTTTCCGATTGTTGTTTTTTGTCTTTTCCTACTCTACTTGCCATCAAAATACGCTCAAAGATAGTCAAAAGAAATCGTTTTCATAGATCTTTCATTTGATACCTTTCTTGCTTTTTTTCATAGCAAGAATTGTGAGATATACGCGTTAGTGGGAGAGGGAGAGAGAGAGAGGCGCTTTCATGGACTTCGCTTTCGCGAAATGGCGTCCCTTGGTCGAGACCCCTCCACTGCCTCTGTACGGAAAAAGGTACACGGAAAAAAGTACGTACAGGCTGTAAACGTGCAGTGGATTTTTTTTTTACGAAAATTTTGTCAAATACCTTCGCCTTGTGCGAAATCATATGCATATTCGGCCACGTCGTGGAACTTTATTTAAAATCACCTCGCGAGGTGATTTTATTAAAGTTTGAAGATGATCTGAAAGTGGGTCGAAACTCGCTAAACGATAAACTGAATTGCGATAGACGACAAACTGCGGTACAGCTAAAGTTTTAATGGAACGTAACTTGTACGGTGGTGATTTGAATTTTTGGTACGGCTGCAGATTTTTTCCTTTTTTTCCAAGTTATAAAGGAAAACGACAGAAAATAACTGTAACTTTAGCACATGGGAAAGTGCCCTAACATATTCTAGAAGTATACATAAAAAGCTACTCCATTGAACATCCTTGCTGATTTGTCGTCGTTGGTGATGCTCTGCCACGCATGCACTACTCCGACGGGAAACAAAAGCTGTGAATAATATGTTAATAACCCCTTTTTGTTTCAATTCACAATTAGGGTACCAATTTTCATTAAGTCAATATATTCAAACCCTTTCTCTAGCCACGTGGGCGTTTGGTCTAGTGGTATGATTCTCGCTTTAGGTGCGAGAGGTCTCGAGTTCAATTCTCGGAACGCCCCTTTCACAATTTGCCGTTTTTCATGCATGAAATTTTCCCGCATCAGACATTGTCAGTGGTGCTGTCCCACGAATGTTCTTTTCCCACGTGTATAGCAAAGCTGTGGATAGCCGCTAGATCGCCCCCCATTGGACGTCCGTGCTAACTGTCGTTTGGCAGTTTTTGCTGTTGCCACGGACGCACTGTTCCCACGTAGAACAAAGCTGTGGATAGCCGGCTTTTGTTTCAATTGACAATCTAGCCGATGACTTGGCAAGTGAAGTACGGAAGATTGCAGGCTGCGAACAGGGATTTCTGATTTTTAGTTTCAAGCCAGTTAGCAGAAATTCAATTCTTTTGGAAGGGAAGCCCCGAAGGTGGCTTCAATAGATACTATCAACTGCCTCATATTCCCATTGATAATATTATTTTTCTAATTTCTATTCCCATATGTGATTTCCTTTACTGTTGTAGATACACTCTGTCTATACACTCTCTAGGAGCTTTGCTTAAAAAAGCTCAAAGAAGACGAGAAAGCAGTTGTTTCTCCACTGACTAAAAAGCAATTGGTTTAAGTAGTTGGTATTTTGTTGTGCTGCTTTTATGCTAAGCTTAAGGTTGTCATCTCATAGACGTATTACAATTTAACAAAGATACAAATTTGGGGGCTTGTGCTTGTTATAAGCGACAAGCTACAAGTTGCTGCAAGTCGTGCCAAGTTGCTGTTTATCAGCTTCCCAGGAAACTGTAAGCTCTAAACTGTAGACTGTAAACTGTAAGCTGTAAGCCGTAACCCTCGAAGCTGCAAGCTATACTGTATATTCATAAAGAAGCTCTATATTTTGTTTTTGACTTTAGTATAAGCTCCACACGTCAAGCTACAAGCCGCACATAAATTTCTTAGAAACCTGTAAGCTATAAGCTTTGAATTGCAAAAGTTCAACTGCTACTTTTATTTTTCTTCAACTTTTACTTAGCTTCAAGCTGCAAGTTGATGTTTGTAAGCTTCTCCGAAGCAAGCTGCAAGCCTGGAATACGCAAGCTACGTCGAATGGTTCATTGAGAAGCTTTCGGTTTTTGCCTTGAATTTCATCTTAGCATAAGCTCCAAGCAATAAACTACAAGTTGTTACTAATAAACTTGCCCCCTAAAAACCTGGAAGCTGTAAGCTTAGTGTACATTCAATCGTAGGAAAAGCTCTACTTTTTTTTCTGAGCTTCACTTAGTAGAAGTACAAAGTACATATAAAGCTACAAAGATTTTCAAGCTACAAGCGATAAGCAACAGTTGACAAGTAGCAAGCCAGAGGCTCGGGCCACCATTCAGCGTAGAGATTACAAGATACAAGTTACGACAACATTTTAGCTGTAAGTGACAAGCCCCAGGGGGCCTATCAACAAAGCTGTTTATAGTTTTGAACTCCAGCAGGAAAGTTTTCCGACTTCCCTTAGCTTAAAACTAGAGTATGATTTCTGAAGTCTTGATGCCTTGAATATTTTTTCTCCAGTGCCTTGCTTCAATTGTCTGAACAATTAGGAAAACTGGTTTCACCAGTTTTATGGTTACAGGTAACCGCTAAGTTTGGTATCAATTTCTAGCCAGTTTTGACAAGGAAACTAGATTATTAATTGCATTTTTCATTTTTTTATCATGGCTGCTAGTGGTGATCAAAGCCGCTCTCCTTCTCTTACGTCCAGGAAGAAGGCAGCTATGACGCGGCGACAAAGTTTAGAATTAGCCGTCTCATCATTCAATGGACAAGTTTCCGAAGTTCTTGCAAAGCACAAGTATAATTTTGTAATCAGCGATCCAAGGCAGCCGGAACACCCCATTGTGTACGCAAGCGAAGGGTTTTTGCAAATGACAGAGTATAGTCAGGAAGAAGTTCTTGGGCGCAATTGCCGCTTTCTTCAAGGTCCTGACACGGACCGCAGAACTGTCATGGAGATTAGAGAGGCAATCAGGTAATGGATGGAATTTAAACACTCAGAATCTGGCTGATTTTCAAGCAAATTTACATGAGGAGTTGTGAAGGATGCACACAACGCTTTCACTATCTTACTTTTGGTCAATTTTGTGCATGGATACCGTACCTGGGCACTATAAGCTAAAACGAGGGCTAAAATATAGGGGGTGAAGGCACCTTTTCTCCACTTTAGCTAGTATCTGTACATATTCATTTTACAGTCAGCTCACCCAACCATGCTGTTGCCGTTCTTGCAGGGAAGAACGTTCTTGCCATGTTAAAATATTGAATTACACTAAGTCTGGAAAACCTTTTTGGAACTTGTTTCATCTTGCACCTGTGTATTCGCGTGAAGATGGCCGAGTTGTTCATTTTGTCGGTGTACAGACACTTATTTCCCCAGAAACTTGTTCAGACGGAGGGGATGAAGTGGAATGTCAAGAAGCAAAATCAGAATTAGCGGAGGGAACAGAAGTAGCATTGGCTACAGCCCACGCTAAATTTGGTGATGTTAGTGAAACGGAGAGAGTTGATAATACCACCACTCTGGCTGATCCTCATACTGAAACTGGTGCAAACAAGATGCCAATTACTGAAGAGCAGTTGAGAATTGGTAGGTGACCTCCTTTTGCCCCCCTCATGTAATCTATCTTTAAATTGTACCTTTAGTTTTTTGCTTTGTTTCATCCCATTATGCACTAGATAAGCAAAGTGGTGGATCGACAGGAGTCGTCTTTTAGCAATGACTGATAAAGGCATAATTTTAACGCCCTTGAGGGTCCGTTTACTTGTTGTACCTTAGGTTTGACCATGTAAAAGCTTTTTCTGTATTTAATTTCATTTCTGTATGTTGTCCTTCATTAGCGTTTACTTGTCCTTTTCCCCAGTACGAGATTGCAGCAGTTGAGCAGTTGCATCCTAGATATAGCTCAGCTACACTGTGAATTGCTATTAGAGTTAATAATATCTAAACTAATTTTTCTGTTTGCACACTTATTGATTTTCTTATTGCAAGGTTGTGATGGAAATGTGTGATTCTTACTTTCCGATTGGTAGTTTCCAATCGGAAATTAGACGTGTGTGCATGAGGATACCTGATTAAGATGGTGGAAAAAACATAAACTCTAATATCGATACACCATGTAGTTTATGGGTAGCAAGCATTGAAACACTCTCCTGATGCATCTTTTATCTCCTTTTTTTGCATGTTCACTTCTTCACACGGGTGTGAGCAAATTTGCCTGAGAGATGGATCCTTTGTGAAAACTCCTTTTATCTCCATTTTTCAGATGCATAATGATCCTAATATTTTTTGCGGAAAATTGTGTGTTTTTACCCAAAACAGGTATATAACGAGCCTGTTTTTGTGGACATTGTGTTTTACTGAAAACAGATACCAGTCCCCTTTGTGAAAACTGTTTGTTTATGCTAATAACATATATATTCGAGCCTGGTTTTTTTTCAAAATTGTGCGCTCTTTCTAAAAACGTCATGTATACATGTGTATAAAACGAGCCTGATCTTTTTCTGCAGAAAATATGTGTTTATTGAAATAGTTGCATAACAAGCCTGATTTTTTTTGCGGGAATCGTGTGTTTTTCCTGATAATTGCAGCGCTGGACGAACCTGATGTTGACGAGGACCTAAAGGAAACGGCTAAAGCTGCAGTTTCTGCAGTCCTTACGGATCTGACTACGGCAACAAAAGACGTTTGTGCGAAAAGAAATGTGGAATTGGCTGAAAGTGCGGCAGCAGGAGTTGTTTGCTCTTCGCTTTTGCTGAGTTTAGTGCGAATACAACAGAGTTTCGTCCTGTAAGTAGTTGTTAAAAATAAGAGCCAATTTCAATGCATGTGTACTGTTGAGCATAAAGTTTATATAATCCTTCTTTTGTATGTCTGATTAGTCTGTCTGCCTGTGTGTCTTGTTTTCTTAGTTTGCAGTTGTGGTGAATAACTTGGCAACTGATGGTTTGGGAGAGCCCAATTTAAAATGTTTTTTTGCCAAAAATTCAAAAAGCCCCCAAAAAAACCATAAAAAATTCAAAAACCCGAATTTCGCCATTTTGCGACAACCAGCAGAAGGCCACCCTGCTAATGATCCTGTTCTGTATTTAAAGATTTTATTTTTTCGGGTCATTTAAAATTGCAATTTTTCAAATTTGCAGGGCTGATCCCAATCTTCCAGATACTCCAATAGTTCATGCAAGCGAGTACTTCCTAGAGCTCTCAGGTGTGTCTTCATTTATGCGCACCTGTTAGATTGGGTCGTTGAAGGGTTTGTTGAAGTGTTATATCAATTTTTGCTGGCTGCGCCGTCCCTTTTTTCATTCCATGACCTGGCTGAAACTTCATGATTTTTAAGAAGGATACGTTTATATAATACAGTGATGCACATCCGGTTCGCGCTCAGTTTTTACATCTGAAGCCAGTTCACTTCTTTAACTTCTTGTTTTTTAGACTCGCCTGGTAAGTTTATCTAAGACAGTGATGAATTTCAGGTTCTCACGTAGTTTTTACATCTGAAGTTAGTTTACGCTTTTAACTTCTTGTCTTTTAGCCTGGCCTTGTCACCAGGTTTATGTTATTTTTTTTATTTTTTTTTCATATATCAGTTTTGCTCAAATGTATGCACTGAAAGTGGACAGGGAGTGTGTACATAGAAGTGGGAATCCTTAGAAACAGTTTTTTAGAAATGTATCAATTCTTTATAGCTTTACATGACTGAAGTGGATGGAAAGTGAACATAGAACTGCTAGTTTGTAGAACCAGTCAATCGCTCAGTTTGTTTGTTTGTTTGTTTCTAGTTCACTGTTGGAAAGTATGGAAAGATATGAAACGCAAACAATTGTAAAACATGTAGCAGGTTATACTCTGAATTGGGAATGACTGGTGGGTTTGCATTGTTCTCTTTTTTAATATTTTTAAATGCTATGTTTGTGTTGTACTTATTCCTTATTTCCTGAAGTTTGTTGTAATGGTAGATTTTCCCTTCAGACTAGGCAATCCTGCTACTGCCGTGTTCTCTCATTCATTTATGTCGTACTGTTAGTCAAATATTTTTTGTATTTGAAGCTTCATGGTCAAATGTTGTCTGTTTTTCAAGCTCCATGGTCAAATTTTCGTTTTGCAGCTCTATGCTTAAACATCCTATGTTTCTGCAGCTCCATGGTCAAATCTTCTTTATGTTTGAATGTCCATGGTCAAATCTTCATTATGCTTCAAGCTTCTGGTCAGATCATCTTTGTTTTTGAATCTCCCTGGTCGAAGCTCCTCTGCTTTGGTCAAATATTGTTTAAGGTTCATGGTAAAATCTTCTGCGTTTTTCGAGCTTCATGGTCAAATGTTCTGTGTTTTCGAAGCTCCATGGTCAAATATCCTCTATGTTTGAAGTTTCATGGTCAAGTCTTTGTTCACGGTCAATTTTTTATTTTTTTTTGAAGCACCATGGTCAAATCTCTGCTGTTTTTGAGGCTCCATGGTCAGATCTTCTCTTTATTGAAGCTCCATGGTCTGAATATTCTTTGTCTTCAGAGCTCCAATGTCAAGCTCCGTTGTCAAATCTTCTTTATTGTTGAAGCTTCATTGTCAACTCTTTGTTGTTTTTGAAGCTCCACAGTCGAATATTCGCTGGTTTTGAGCTCGAGGGCGGCTGATGAAATAAAAAAATTGACGTCTTTTTTTGCTGTTATTTTATGCCTCAGGATACTCCCAGGAAGAGGTTGTGGGACGCAATTGCAGATTTCTTCAAGGACCAGGAACAGATCCTGCAGCTGTAAAAGAGGTATGGATTATATGTAACTTGGTAGTGTGGGTTATTTAAATTGGTAATATGGGATTTTATGCAAGTTGCTAGTATGGATTATTCAAATTTGTAATAATGATTCTACTCAATTAGAAGTATGGGTATGATTCAAATTGTAGAATCGACTTCATTCAAATTGATGTGATTGGACGAGTTCACAAATATGTTATTGTCGATATTTGGAGTTTGTATTTAATATTTGCTTCTTCTTGTTTTGGCACTAAAAGGCAATTTAAAGCTTGATTGACAGGTTTTATGGAGAAAACATGTTGTTTTGGGCATTTTTTTGTATAATTCTAGGCTGCATTTCAAAATTTAGGAAGGTCTGGTTAAGAGATGGAAGAATCAAACAATCGAATTAAGCTGCCCAAGTTTGTAAGTGAGGATTTTTTATTTTATTTTATTTATGTTTATTATTTTGTTTGTTGTACAGATTCGGGATTCAATAACTGCGGAGAGGGCCTGTACAGTGCGTATATTAAACTATCGGTGAGTAATTTGCTGAAAAAAAAATTTTGTTAGTGTGTAGTCAGGCGTGCGGTGGTTTTCCGTGATTTCTTTCCTTAACAAGTAAATCAACGCCCGTTGCACGGGAATGTACCCTGTCCAGTTTATCATGCCCATTTTTCATCCCCGTTTTTCATGCCCGTTACAAAAAACGAACACCCGAACCTTTTCCCTGGATGGTCCCGTACCTTTTCCTGTAGTCGTTCGGAAAGTGACGGCAACGTTAGATTGTGCCAGCAGCACGGCGGTCTGTACCGCTGACGCACGGCAACGTTGCGTTGTGCCAGCGTTACGGCGGTCTGTACCGCTGACGGACGGCAACGTTAGATTGTGCCAGCGGTAAGGCCGTCCATACTGCGGACGGACAGAAAAAAATCAAGACAGACACACCGTCTATATAAGGGTTTCCAGAAAGGAGACTGAAGGTCCATAATTTATATACTGATATCTTGGCAGGGGAAGATTGCCGGAGAAATAGGTCAAAACTGTTACAAAGCCCATGAGTAGGGTGGAATTAGTAATGAATTGTAATTGTAAAACGACTCGGTTTTAAACTAGTAAGCCTCGAAACACTACCGTTGTTTGGTTCATTTCTGTTCAAATTATAACCAATTCGGGGGTTTTTCGAAATGCTTTTTCCAACAACGGGTATGGACAGAACTTTCTCATTTTTATGAGGTTATTTCTGATCGTTTACTAGGATAGTAATGGTTTCCTGGAGCTTTGACTTGCAGTTAATAAGAGTGGGTGTGTGTTATTTTTTCAGGAAAGACGGAACACCTTTTTGGAATTGTCTCCATGTGTCACCCGTTAGAAGATGCGATGGACGGGTGAGAGCCTCTAAGCTTGTTTGTTCTTTTGACCTCTCTCTCTCTCCCTCTCTCTCTCTCCCTCCCCTCTCCCCCTCCCTCTCTCTCTCTCCCTCCCTACCTCCTTGCCCCCCCCTCTCCTCCTCCCCCTGGCCCTACCTCTTGCAAAAAACTGAACTCAAATCACATATTTAGGTATGCTTTATGCTGAACGTTCTTCAAGTAATATTTTACACTATTTTATGTGTGTTCATTATCTCTCCTTTTCTAATTGTCTATTTTAAGGGTTTACGTCAAATGAGTAAAACGTTTTCTAAAAATGGAAAATCATTTGTGATGTTAGGCTAATCTTTTTTAAAAGCCTTCGTTTATCTTTTGTCGCCTGTTTGCGTTTAAAAATGTTGAGTACGATGTACTTTGCTGATCGCGTGGTTGTGCAGTTTTTAGTAGTGTTGTATATCCATAGCCTCTCACCAATAATCGATGTGTGCCTTTTTTTGACCTACCGATAATTGATATATCGGTAAAGAGGTTATCTCGATGTTATACCGATATATCGGCTCGATATGCCGATAAAAAATTATTGCGGTACATACCGTACACTTGTACTCTTTTGGTCTTGTACTTTTGGTCTTATAAAGTACGACTTTTTTGTAAATCATTGCTGCACAATCCATGCTGTAGTTCTGTACTTCCGTACTACACAGTACAGACTTGATTGTGATCCGTGAAATGACATACTATGTAATGTACACAGTATAATACAATACAGTATATAGTACAGTGTATAGTAATACTATATATTTATAGATACACAGTGAGGATTTGTCACTCTAGGAGATGTACCGATACACAGCACTAGTTTTTAGATTCGTGAGTGGGTTGTGTTTTATATGCCTCTTTTCTTCCACGTTTCTTATAATATTAAAGTGCAAAGTTTACAATTACTTGATGTACTAACGACTATCTCCTCCTTCCTTCCCATTTTGTTCTTCTTTCTTCGGCTCTTTTTTTTTTTTCCTCTTTCTTTTTCTTTTTTTTCTCCCTTTTCTTCTGTTTCTTTTTTACCCTTCTCTCTCTCTCCCTCTCTCTCTCTCTCTCTCTCTCTCTC
>JBBHKE010000370.1:231949-268346 GCA_037447655.1 Zygnema cylindricum | reverse complement strand
AGGGAGAAAGGGAAGAGAGGGAGGCCAAAATGGGAGGGAGAGAGAGTGGGAGGGTGGGAGAAGGGGGGAAGAGGGTGAGAGAGGGGGAGAGAGAGGGGGGAGAGAGGGCATATTGGGATAGTGGAAAGGAGATAGAGAGAGAAAGAGAGAAACAAAAAGAGGGAAAGGGAGAGAGAGAAAGAAAAAGAGAAAGAGAGAGGGGGGGGAGTAAAGGTGGGCGAGTGGAGAGATTGGGAGAGAGGGTGGGCATGAGGTTAGAATGGGAAAGCGAAAGGGCAAATTGGGAGGGAGGGAGGGCAAATTGGGAGGGAGGGATGGCATATTGGGAGGGAGGGAGAGCAAAATAGGAGGGTATGAGGGAGGGAGAGAGAGAGGCAGATAAAGAGGGAGGGAGGGAGAGAGGGAGAGAGGGAGAGCGGGATGGAGAGAGGGAAAGAGAAAGAGAGGAAGGGAGGGAGTGAGAGAAAGGGAAAAAAATGGAGAGATATGGAGAGAGTGAGGGAGAGAGAAAGTGAGGAATGAAAGATAAAAAACGGCAAACTGAGCAGCAGATTTAAATGTTACTCGACTAATGCTCAAGCCATTAAAACTATACCCAAAATTCTCTTCTCAATTCTATGTCCGATTTGCTATGTTGATGACAATGATTTTATTATGAAGAGGGAACAACCTTATATTAAATTTGTTTTTCTCTCCTTAGTGTTGTTCATCACTTGAGAATGGTCTTTGGTAAGGGTAGGCAAGCGAAAAGGTTCAGAAATTGGTGTTGTTCCACTAACAACCTTCAAACAATAGTTTGCTTCATATTTTTGATATAATATTTAAGAATGTAATATTATTTTTATGTGAAATAATAAAATTGTGAAAAGTATGAGGATTTTATTAAATTATTTAGGATAATGTTGATTAATTCACTTGAGTCCTAAACTATTTCACTTGTTGTTGACATAATTCAATGTCCAACAAGATAATATAGCAAATAAATAACAAGTTTTAATGTTAAAATACCATGGTAATTACCATAAGCCATGCGTCAAAATATTGTGGAATATTTGAAAAGTTACCCATTTTTGTGATTATTTGGCATCTGTATTTTGTACATACAATACTGTGATCTTCATTGATACACATAAAATGCAACTTGCTTGAAGTCTTAAGGATAATTTTAAATGTCTCCATTCCTCTTAGAAAAACTGCCAACTTGGAAGGGAATGACTCTGACTACCTTCACCCTTGTGAAGGCTAAACTCCCCTGAGCCCAATTCAAAAAAAATGCTCAAAAAACCCAACCAAGCGATTAGTTATCAAAAAGCAAAGATGCCAATTTTTATATAAGCTCTTTGGAAAAGAGACGCTACCTTCCCAAAATCTCTAAATCCTAAAACCCCTCTCTAAACCCCCTTGTACTGAGGTACCAACCAATCAAATGAATGTATAGTACAGAAAGGTACTACTGCCAATGTACTTCGCGTACGGTCACTTTACGACATGGCCATAGAGAGGACGCCTGTCACCTCTAGACTTGTCTCCGAATTTTCTTGCAAATTTTGTAAACGACTGATAGGGTGCCACGTGGCGTTCGGTGATGTGACAACCGCAAACAACCAAGGCTGCCATTTCGCAATGGCGACTTGGATGGGAGTCGTTTGATGTTAACTGGCAATTACTTTGTGCCATTGAAGTTAAGTGTTAGAACTAATGAATTTCGTGCTATCCGTGCACTTGCAAAATACCTAACTGAATCTATGTTGCAGTCCTATAATTCCGTCAATCGACTTAATCCACTAGTACCGGTTTATAAATTTAACAAACCCTATATATCCTAGCACTATGTACTAGACTATCGGATAAGCTAGCTTGCTAATCTTTCGATCTGTAGGGACCAAGAACAAATCCTCGATCTGTCAGTTTTTTTAAAAGAGTTGATTTCGTTGCATTCTTCTGTTTACTCCGGCAGCCATTGCTCTATCTCTCTCTCACTGATCTTCAGTGACTACGACAAAAATGGGAACTGGAGAGAGAAGGCGGGAGTGAATGCTAAATGAGACCTTTTTTTTGCTAAATAATGACCTAGAAAATACAAGATAGAATCCTCAATTTCAACACTCCCTTTATTTCTAGCCACTCTTTTCTTTAAGTCCACACTGTTCCCTACAAAATTTGAGTTTAAGAGATATGAGTGGCTTTGTCATCATATTTGCCACCATTTCCCCATCTTGTTTATACTCCAAACTCACAATTTTGTTCTTAACCTTTTCTCTCAGAAAGCTTTTCCTTATATGCATATGCTTAGCTTTCAAATGGTGATTTAGATTAGCTGCAATTACAATGGCAACCTAATTATCATAAAACACTTTCTGAACTTCAACCTTCATGAACCCAAGTTCTTGCAAAAGAGACTTCACTCATATTAACTCTTTGACAACATATCAAGAGGCCATGTACTCAACCTTTATAGTGGATTGAGCAACCACCTTTTGTTTCTTATTGCTCCAATAGAAAGCACCATTCGAAACATACAAAATATATCCAGATGTACACCTCCTCATAGGAGCATCCCAATAACTGGCATCAATTTAAGTGGTGATGTCAATATTCTCCCCTCCTAGATGCAACCAAAGATCCCTAGTTCCTATTAGATATCTTATAACTCTCTTGGCTACCTCTCAATCATTTTTTCTAGGATCATTAAGACTTCTAGTGAAGACCCTAACTGGTGTAGCTATGTCTTGCCTAGTACAATTCATGTAATAATCAGATTGCCTACCACGTGTCTCTAAGTGATTAACTTCATAAACTTCCTCTCTTGCAGGCTCATTTCCTCATCTAGAATAATCACACCTTCTTCTACACTTCCATCACTTAGTTTCTTCAAGTCCATGGGAGTGATACAGCTATTTGCCTTATCCATCTCCATCTTAACATTTTCTAACATGTTTCAGATTGCCTTTTTTTGAGTCAGCCTGATTACTTTTTTTCCTTTATCTCTTTCCATTTGAATTCTTAGGATTTATCTTGCCTCCTCTAAATCTTTCATATCAAATCTGGTTTTTAAATATTTCTGTAACTTATTTATCTTTTCCATGGACTTACTCAATACCGACAAATCATCTATATAGATGGCAATAAAAATAACTCCCTCCTCATCCTCAAACAAGTAAATAGAGTGGTCAGAACTGATTCTGACATATCTCGGTTTGGTTAGAAATTCATCCACTTTCTTATTCCATTCCCTGAAGCCTGTTTCAAACATTAAAAAGACTTAATGAGTTTGCAAACCTTACTCTCCTCTCCTTCTTCCACAATGCCTTTCAGCTGCCTCATAAAAATCTCTTCCTCTAACTCACCATTGAGGAAGGTTGTTCTAATATCCATTTGATGGATCTCCATGTCTTCCGCTGCTGCTAGACTGAGGAGAAACCTTACGGAGGTAAAGCATACAACCAATGCAAAGGTCTCTTCATAGTCAATCCCCTATTTTTGGGTAAAACCCTTTGCTATAAATCTGGCTTTGTACCTCTCACTGGTATATTCTGGGTTCAGTTTTAGCTTAAACACCCATTTGCACCTAATCGGTTTTTTGTCAGGAGTGGAGTCCACAAACTCCGATGTATTGCCTTCCATAATATAAGCCATCTCATCATTGATGGCCCTAGTCCATCTGTCGTTTTTAGAGTGTTCACTGCCTCTGAGTAAGTTTGAATCTCATCAAGATGTGACAAATTTATTACCTTGTGAGATGCGTGTTTTTTTTGAAATCTTTTCAAATTCATAAGTTGGAATTGAGGGTAATCTCGGTTTTTTCCAGACTGTTTCATCTGCTCCCTTATTCATGGGAAGTGGCTTATTTTCCTCTATATCCTCGACTTATAACGGAGCTTGCTGATTCATCAAAGTCTCCTCCTCGGTTGAGTTTTTTTCGGATCTGCAATAATCTGAGGACTGACATTCTTTTCACAAAAATCTGACTCTTCCTCACTCTCTCATTAAAATCTAATTCTAATTGTCTTAAAGTATTTAAAGGGATCTATCGACTTCCCTTCATCCATGACAACTAGATGCTTAACCATTATGATATCCTTCTTCCCGAGGTCATAGACTCGGTATCCCTTGACATTTTTATCAAATCCCACTAGATATTATGGCTTTCCTTTAGCATCTAGTTTCCAACTCTTTCGGTCATAATTCAGACTATACACTTGACTCCCAAATACTTTCAGACAAGATACAGTCGAATTCCTCCCAACCCATCTCTTATACCGTGTATTTGCTTTTATAGTTATTGTAAGAACTCTATTCTTAATGTAATTGGCACAGTTCATAGCTTCGGCCCAGAAGCCTTTCCCTATCTACTTTTCTGTTAGCATGCTTCGGGGCGCTATCACCTAGAGTTATATTTAGTCTTTCGGCTACGCTGTTTTGTTTTGGATTATCAGTGACAGTCTTTTGAGGTTATACTTCCTCATCTCTCAAGAAATCCTCAAACTGATTAGATGTATACTCTACCCTAATATCACTTCTAATTCTCTTAATAGGGGTTCCATGCAACTTCTCACTCTATGCTTTATATTCTTTATAATAAAGTGGTGCTTCAGACTTATTTTTGAGTAAGTAAACTTTGGAATATCAAGACTAGTCATGAGTTACGGTTAACACATATCTTTTCACTCTTACTGAAAGTACTTTAGCCAGTCCCCAGATATAACTTTGTACAAGATCTAGCACCCTTTCTCCTCTATATGTGGCAGATTTGGGAAAGGGCAATTTGTGAGCCTTACCTTGTGAACAACAAACACAATCATCCATCACTTCACTATCCCCAAAGTGATTCCTATCCACTACACCTAGCTTTTTCATTTCCCTCAATATGTCCAAATGCACATGCCCCAACCGCTTATGCCATATCATCATCTCGTGGACACCAACATAATAAGCATTCTACATTTCTTTGCTCATTTTAAGCCTTAACATTCCTTGGCTACCCTTGACAGCATTAAAATAGACCTCATCATCATACTTTGCTATGAAAATTCCCTTCATAGTGTATGTCTCAAAATCTTTATCATCTAAAACAAGGGTAGAGATGAGATTCTTTCTTAACTGAGTTATATAGAGGACATCTAATAACGTAACTATTGACGTATGACTCTCCAATAGTACCTTTAGATCTATCGATCCCACTAGATTTTTAGTTACTACTCTCCCATCGCCATACTCTATCTCTACATTGGGAATCTTTCTTAGCTTAGTAGATAATTGCTTTTCAAGGCACATATGCACTGAGGCACCCAAGTCGACAATCCAACCTTCCTCGGAAGCTTCTCGGATGGCTCCAATTGCACATTTTTGCCTCCGTGGGATCTCCTTCTCCTCCGATTTTTGTTGAAAAAAAGCTCCCCATCCTCTTCGTACGGGGTCTCCTCCTCTTTGAACTCCCCTTTCACTTGTGTAGTCATAAGTGCGTTCTTCTTTTCGGAAGGATCACCAGTTTTGCTCTCTTGGAGCCTCAGCTCTTGGTGCACTGTGCCATATAACGACCCGGTTTCCTACAAAAATGGCAAAGCCCCTTTGAAGGTCGAGATCCAGGTCCATCCGGTTCAACTCCTCTCTTTCCTCTACTAAAACACATATAATGTTTCTTAGTCTCTTGATCTCTCCAATTGGTTCTAGCGGCCAAGGCTTGACCACTCTTTCGTCCGCTCCAAAGCTCAATGGTGTTCTCTCTAACCAAGATCATTCCAACCACTGTGTTCCAAATCCACCGGCTGTCCGGCAGATCTTGAACCCTTTTGACAATATTGGCATACTATTGTGGAAGCTTCATCAACAAGGTATTCACCTTCTCCTTTTTAAATTCCACCTTTCCAACACTCTTGAACTCCACAAAGAAACTAGCCAAATTATTACAAAAGTCAAGCATTTTCTCTCCTTTGTAAACAAATGCCTCAATTTTTTGAACTGCGAGTTGTATTCCTGAATTGTGCCACTTCTATAAATGTCTTCAAGTGTCTCCCACGGGTTAACTACTCTCTATACATTAAGATGAGGTGTGGCCACTTTTCGAGAAAGGTGATTAAAAATGAAGTGATATGCAATAGAGTTGTTGAAGTCCTAGACATCAGGGTTCTCCTCAGATTTAGGCATCACTTCTTATGGTACCAACTTTGGTGCCGATCCAGAAGTCACTTATTTCAGCTTCTCCTTTTCCTTTCTTGTATCCGAGACCCAACTTTCTCCTTTATCATCCTCTTTTTTTTACTGCCTGTGTCATGTTGAGAATCGCAAACCTCCGAATCCCTGGTGGGGATCCCAATGGTGTGGATGGTTGCCCCACACAACAACTTACAATTCCCCATAATCTCTTTCCAATAAGTGCTCCCCTCATCATCTTGTTCTAGTAGATATACCCTATTGTATCGAAGATAGGCAATCTAGAGGGTGGACCCATAACCTACAATTTTGTGACCTTTGATACACCGTCTGCTTATTGTTTCATCACATAAGATGAACCTCCACATATAAATCCAGTCCCCAAATGAACTGTACTTCTTCTTTCGAAACAATTAATCTTGACTTCCTCATGGACCGACATGTGTGCCTGAAGTGCACCAATTCTGTGTACTCCCTTTGTAGTTACATACAACATTAAATCTTGTCTTCGAGAATTCATCCTACAGGAAAGATGTCTTAGTCCGAAAAATAAAATTACATAACTGCTATGGCTGCTTTGATCGGCCACCGCAACTACATTATTAGAGCAGCGCAGCTGCGATGTTAGACTAGTGCAGCATGGCAACATAGCAACGAGATATAGAGAGGAATAAAGGTTTCCAAAAACAACACTCCCCTAAACCTTTTGGCTCTCTCTGCCACTGAGTCCAGATTCTTCCCTACAAAACTTCAATTTAGGTGTAGGTAAAGGCTTAGACATCATATGTGCTACCATCTTCTCATCCGACAGACAACTAAGTTTCAAAATTTTGTTCATCACTTTCTCTCTTATAAAATGTAGCTTGATATCAATGTTCTTGCTTTTAAAGTGCTAACTCGGGTTAGATGCAATCGCAATAGCTGCCTTGTTGTCACACCACACTATTTGAGGTCCAGATTGCAAAAAGTGAAGTTCTTGAAGGAGAGATTTTAACCAGAGTAACTCCTCGACAGCTGAGCTTGCTGCCATGTATTCAACCTCTATTGTAGACTGAGCTATTACCTTTTGAAGCTTGCTGCTCTAGCAGCATGTTCCATTTCCAATCTTTAAAATGAATCTAGTAGTGGAGTGGCGACTTGGCATGTCTCCGTAGCTAGCATCGCTCCTACTCTGAATTTTGACTTCATCTCCACCAAGAGCAAGTCCAAGATTCTGTGTTCCTGCAAGGTAATGAAGAACCCTCTTTGCTGCCTCCCAATCTGATTTCCTCAGATTCTGTAAACTCCGGCTCAAAACACCAACTGCTACTGCAAAATCCGGCCACGTATAGTTCATGAAGTAGATTAAACTCCCACCAATCTAACGATATCGAATGGTGGCCATAAAGTTTGCCTCCCTTGAATTTAAGGTGTCATCAAAGATAACTCCTCCATTGGTCTCCATGCCTTCCACTTTCTGCTTAAATTCTATGGGAGTTTCACTTCCCTTTACCTCGATAATGCGAAACTTTTCATGCACATTTCCTATTGCTTCCCGCTGCATTAGATAGATTATTCTCCTACCTTTATCCCTTTCTACTTGAATTTCAATCATATACTTTGCCTCCTCTTAATTTTTCATCTCAAATCTTGAATTTAAGGCTACCTTTATTTTGTTAGTCTCAATTAATGACTTGCTTAGTAGCAACAAATCATCTACATATCCCACAATGTAAATAATCCCGTCTTCCCTTTCCAAAACATAGACTGAGTGGTCTGAGCTAAACCTCAAAAATCCAAGACCGGTTAGAAACTCATTTGGTTTCAGATTCCACTGACGTGGAGCCTGTTTGAGACCGTACAAGGATTTCAACATTTTACAGATCATATTTTCTTTTTCGGTCTCTTTATACATTTCAATGTGCTTCATATAAATAACTTCCTCTAAATCTCCATGCAAGAAAGCGGTCTTAACATCCATTTGATGTAATTCCATATCTTCAATGGCCGCTAAAGACACCAAAATTCTAATAGTTGGAAACCGGACAACCATAGAGAAGGTCTCTTCATAGGCAATTCCCTCCTTGCGATTATAGCCTTTTGCAACAAGTCTAGCCTTATATCTTTCAATAGAATTATCCGGATTCAACTTGAATTTATGGACCCACTTACATCCGATGGTCTTTTTATCCGGAGGAAGCTCCACAAGCTCCCAAGTTTAAGCCACCATTATCGATTTCATTTCATCGTTAACCGCTAAGATCCATTAATCTTTTTTCGGAGCTGAAAAAGCTTCATGTATTGTGACCGGTTCCAACGCGCTAGCACAAAATAAAGCAGCTTCTTAGCTTAGTTGCTTTGCAACCTCGCAGCTTCGCAAAATCGCAGTTTAACAGCCTCGCAGCCTCCCAGCCTTAACCCGGTGCCAACGTGCTCGCTGAAAATAGAGCAGCCTTGCAACCTTGCAATCTGGTGCTTTGCCTTCTTCCCTCCGGGAAATCTGAGGCTGGAATTTTTTGATCCGTAGGTTGCCGCGGAGGAGGAGGAGGAAGAGTATCCTCCACAAGTGGACCAACTGTAGTGTCCAAAGTACGAGTAGGATATTTTATGCTATCGATAGATAAAGAAGAGGTAGTGGAAGAGGTTAAGAGAACACTTTCAAAAATTCATAATTTTGGATTTTTGAATTTTTCTCAAAATCAATCATGCCAAAAACATCTAGCGATGGACTCTCTTCCTTAACCTCAATATTTGTAGCAGTCTGAATAGTATTCCTATCCGTATTATATACTCTATAGGCTACGGACTAATCATCATATCCCATAAAAATTTCGGGAACCGATTTCGGACTAAGCTTAGAAATAGGGAGATTATCCAAAAGAAAACATTTACTACGAAACACCCGAAAGTGACTAACATTCGGTTTTCTTCTTGTCCATATTTCATATAGTGATTTCCCTTTCATTGCCCTAGTCTTTATTTTATTCATAATATACGAAGCACAAGAGAATTCCTCACCCCAATATTTGAAATATATTGCTTTATCTAGCATCATAGATTTGCACTTTCCGTTAGAGTCCGGTTGAGTCTTTTTGATACTCCATTTTCTTCAAGAGTATAGGGAACTGTAAATTGCCGAGAAATGTCGTTTTCTTTCAAATAGCCGAGAATGCATTCTCCTCTGTTGTTGGACCGAAGGGAAAGTATCGTTTTCCCATGAAGCTTTTCCGTCCACACCCGAAAATGTTTGAAGTGAGTGAGCACTTCACTCTTTTCCTTCATAAAGTAAACCTTGCTGTATCTTGAGAAATCATTCGTAAAAGTGACCAAAAAAGTACTGCCACTAAGGGAATGAACTTTGATGGTCCCCACACATCGGAATTAATAATTTGCAGCAAATCCGTGGCTCGGTTATCCGCGGTCTGAGGTAAGGGGAGCTTATGAAGCTTTTCCAAAGCACATCTATCACATACACGAGAATCTGTTTTTCCTAATTTAACTCGATCTATCATATTTTGTTTTATCATTTTATCAAGTCTTTCATGATGAACATGACCGAGCCTCTTATGCCACAAAACATTTTCCGGAAGGACAATGGAGTATGCAAAGTCAATTTCATTAGCCAAGTCCATCCGATACAACAAGTTTGGGCTCTAGTTCTTACCAGAGCTACTCTCTCATCTTTGCTTACTACCTTTTTCCCATTCTTTTGTAAAATTTCAAATCCTTTCATTTCCGCCACCGAAGTGGAAAACATTTTTTTCTTATACTTTGGGATATAGATAACATCATTCAAGGTCTTTTTTACAACTTGACCATTGATGTCACGAGATAACTCCACGCTTCCCTTTGTCGTAGCCTCCACACCGCTGTCATCCGCGAAATAAATCCGACGAGTGGGAATGGGATTAAGCGTCTTGAAGTAAGCCCGGTTGCCGCACATGTGGGAGGAGCATCCGGATTCCATAATCCACCCGTTTTCTCGAGGTCCCTCCATGAGATCCTTTGCGACAGCAAAGATTTCATAGTCATCCGATTGCGGAAATGTGACCACGTTGTCCTTTTCCTCCACCGGTTTGTCTTGTGGCTTCTCATCGATTGCAAAGAACGCCGCATTTTTAACCGGCAGTTTTGATGCCGCCACTTTGGATGGTGAATCCTCTGACCGCACCTTCTATCCCACACGATAAATTCTTGTTTTCACAAGATTTTATAAATGCCGGAAACAGCCTGAAAACATGACCTTGTCCAAAGCAATAGACACACCTATCGTATTGCCTATAATTCGGATTAGGGGTAAAGTTCCTATTACCGAAAAATCTTTCCGGTTTTTATGTCTGAGCAGTGTAAGCTACCGCTGACTGTCCACCATTTAATGCTATCTCAGTGGCCTCTTCCTCTAAAATATAAGCTTCCGCCAAAGCTTTATTCCATCTACTCTTCTCTAACCTCTTTAACTGTTCAGTGACTCCTTTGTATTCAGTAGGAATCCCTCTTATTAGAATCATAGCTTGATGAAAGGGAGGAAAATTCCCCCCAAAATATGCATTTTCTGACAAAAGAAGTTTCAAGCCATTACAATATGAGTTCATATCTCCCCCCATTTACTTATAATTCCTAATTTTTTCAGCAGTTATAACCTCATTCTGCTCACTAGCTAGCACATAATATTCCTTCAAAGCTTAACATATTTAATATGCCGTAAAGATATTGATATATTTCATGTTGAGATCTTTTGACAAGAGTAATTTCATAACATGCAATGCATCCTCGTTTTTCTTTTCAAAATCCGTATCCGTATCTGGAAGAACACCGGAAACCACATCATATAATTTCTGTTGCTTAAGGAAAGACTTAGTTAAATCCGCCCAATACAAATACTTTTGTCAATTAAACACCGGGATCCGTGAGGAAGGGCCTGTGACCTCTTGATTTGAGGCACCTAGTGCCCGGAAGAACAAGATGAAGAACCGGCAGTTGCCATAGTAATCAATTACACAAAGAGGAAACTCTCACAAAATCCCACAAAAGACCAGCTTCACAATGAAACCCCAAACAAACCAAACACACCATAGGTCTGCAAATTTACCACAATATAGAATATACAATTAAGAAATCACATGCAGAATTTCACAAGGTTCTGCCCAAAAACCACAATGATCTTGTAATTCAAAAGACACCCAAAAACTGCTTCGCAGTTTTTCATACAAGGAATCCTACACAACAAAATTATCTAACAGCTGATTACGCCGTACCGGAATTACCGTGGCCAATCCGTAAACTAATCTTCATCAAAAAAAAACCTTGCCCTCAACAGTATACAAATATTTACAAAAACCTAAGAACAAACAAACGCTAAAATGAAAATAGTACGCGGTCAAAGTTCGTCTTTTGAAATGATGGCGCAATCAATATTTCTTTTCCAAAATAACGGCGGACTCCGTTCGCCGTCCACGCATTGTTTCATCACCAAAGATGAACCTCCACGTGTAAATCCGGTCCCTAAATGAACTATACTTCTTCGTCCGAAACAAATAATCTTGATTTCCTCATGGACCGACTTCCTCATGGACCGACACGTGTGCCTAAAGTGCACTGAATCTGTATACTCCCTTAAGAGTTATATACAACATTAAATCTTGTCTTCGATAATTCATCCTACACACAAAATGACTAAGTCCGGAACATCTTTCTTTCACAACTGTTATGGCTTCTTTGATCGGCCAGCGTAGCTGCAATATTAGAGTAGCGCAGCTGCGATGTCAGACTAACGCAACATTGCAGTATAGCAACGAGATATAGAGAGGACTAAGGTTTTCAAAAACAACATCTACCTACCCAAAATCTCTAAGTCCTAAAACCTCTCTCTAAACCCCCTATTATTGATGTACGGAACCAATCAAATGAATATACAGTACAAGAAGGTAATAAGGCCGATGTACTTCCTATACTGCCACTGTACGACATGGCCATGAAAAGGACGCTTGTTAACTCTAGACTTCTATTTGGATATCCCGCAAATTTTGTAAATGAGTGATACGGTGCCACGTGGCGTACAATGACGTGACGACCGCAAACAACCAATGTGGCCATTTTGCAATGGGTGCTTGGATGGGAGCCGTCTGATGTTAACCAACTAACATCAACTTTTACTTCGTACTGTTGAAATAAAGTGTTCACACCACTTAATTTTGTGCTATCCGTGGGCTTGCAAAATACCTAACTAAATCTATGTTAGAGTTCGATAACTTCGTCAATGAACTTAGTCAACTAGTACCTGTTTATATATTTATCAAACCCTATATATGTTGGCACTAGGTACTACACTATCGTACAAGTTGGCCGGCTAATTTGTCAGTCAGTATGGACCAGGATCAAATTCTTGGTCCGTATGCCTTTTGTTATGAGTTGATTCCCCTCCATTATTCTGTCTACTTTGATCCTTGGTCCGTATGCCTTTTGTTATGAGTTGATTCCCCTCCATTCTTCTGTCTACTCTGGCAGCCATGTCTCTATCTCTCTCTCACCGGTCTTCAGTGACCACAACAAGTATGGGAACTGGAGAGAGAGAGAGCAGAGCCTGATTGCCCAATAAGACATTTTGCTAGATAGTGACCTAGAAAATACAAGATAGAAACCTCAATTTCAATAGTATAGAATAATTAAAATAATTAAAGATACCTTTAATAAAATAATGTTGAAAAAAAATATGTATACCAATTAAATATTCGGAGTAAAAGGCTTAAAAATACAATAAAAAAAGTTTATAATTTTTTTTTTTGTATCATGAGTTTTGGTTTTATGTTGACTTTGAATTTAAATGTTAGTTGACAATAATTTTAAGTCGTGGTGTAAAAAATATTATAAAATAGCAAAATTAATACAAGGAGTGTTGTACAACGTAAATCAAGAATACAAAACTTTAATTGTAACTTCTACAATGGGTTCGGGAAATGGTTATTTTTTTTCTAGGTTTTTATTGATAATTAATCATCTTATGGTAAAAATGTAAAAAATAAGTTATTAAAAACACTTGTTAAGTCACTTTTTATCTTTATTTCATAGTTTTCACAAATTCAACATTTTAAAACAATGGCAATTACACCTATGGTTGATTAACTAATGTAGGTTAAAAAAAAACAATTAAATGCTTACAATTAAGGTATTCTTTATATCTTTTATTATAGGGGAAATAAAAAGATACCGATTACCTTATAATGGCTCTATTTTTTTTTGTTTTCGAATTATTAGTGTATTTTTTTTGGTGAAAAGAAGGTTAGGGAAGGGAGGAAAATAAAGTAAAAGAAAGGTAAGTAAAAATTTTAGAATAAAAAGAAGGTGAAAGACTGGAGGAAAAAAAGTATAAGCAAGGTAGGTTTAATTTTTAGGGTAAAAAAAAAGCAAAAAACCGAAAAGAAAAGAAAGTAAAAGGAAAGTAAAAGTATGGTTTAAACAGGACTATGCGGGTTGCTTGTTTTTGTTGCCACTTTTCTTTTTGGGTGAGGTTTGATTGTATAAATATATATATATATATATATATATATATATATATAATATTTATTTTTTACGCGTCCCTTTTTGTTTGGGGGTCTCATTTCGGTCACTTTGGAAAAAATATATGTTGTTGTACGGGTGAAAAACGATGGGTTGGTACAGACGGATTTAAGTCATCGCGCCTAATCGTACGGCAACATGAATCACATCGAGATGTTTTTGTTGACGTGAGATGACCTCAAAAGCGATTCACGTCCAAACAAAAAAAAAACATTCATTTCCTCATCTCATTCATCATCCATTTCTAGTGTGAATGCAGCAAATGTGCGACAATGAAATCGTTAATTTGAAATATGATGGTAATAGACGTTGGTAAAACTTGCGACGGTTCTAGACTATCAAAAACTTCTGACAGTTGGTGACGTCAACAAAAATAGCGATGGTCATAGGCGTCTAGTTATTTGCGGCATTGTAGATATCTGTAGATTTTGTGACATTATGACGTAATGCTCACTTGTTATATTCCTTCTATTCCTTCTTTCTGAGTTTAACCTTTAGCAACCAAACTAGCCTTATATCTTTCAATAGTATTACCTGGGTTTACTTTAAGCTTAAAAACCCACTTACATCCAATCAGATTTTTTGTCCGGTGGACAATCTACTAACTCCCATGTATTGGCTTCCATGATAGAGGCCACTTCTTCATTCATGGTTGTGATCCACAGGGTGCTTTCTGGGGTATTTATGGCCTGTAAGTATGTTTCAGGTTCATCTAGGTGAGACATCTTTGTGAGTTGGTTATTAACTTGTCTTTCTTGAAGCCGTTTACTACTTCTTGTTCCTCTTTCAAAATCTGACGACGTTATAGAAGGCATCCTCGGGTTTCGTTTAGGAAGATTTTCAGCTCCTCTATCTTCCAATTCCGGTGTTTGATCAAATTCCTCATCGGTTTCCACTTCGTATTGTGGCGTTTCTTCGGATGTTATCTTTATATCCTTCTCCTTTGGTATATCTGCAAATTTCTCCTTCTCCTGTCTTCCTTTTCTTCATTTCCAAAGTCAAAGTCAAAAAACTGACCCGGTTCAAATCTGATTTTGACTTCTTTGTTATATTTGAATGGATCAATAGACTTTACTTCATTCATCACCACTATGTGTTTTACCAAAATGATATCTTTTTTTTTTCAAGTCATACACTCGATATCCTTTTGTGCTTTCATCATATCCTACAAGATATCATGGTTTACCTCTTCCCTCTAACTTCCATTTAGTCTTATCGGAATCCAAACTGTAGACTTGACTTCCAAACACTCTCAAACAAGACAAATCTGGTTTTTTTCCCGTCCACCTTTAATACGAAGTTTCCTCCTTATTTGTCGAAGTTAGCACTCTATTTTTGATGAAGTTTGCATAGTTCATAGACTCAACCCAAAACTACAATCCTATTCTCTTATCTGTTAGCATACTTCTAAACATATCTCCTAAAGTTCTATTCATTCTTTCTGGTACTCTATTTTGTTCCGGATAATAAGGAACTATTTTCTCATGAGAAATTGTTTCAAATTCCTTTAAGGTGTATTCTTTCCCATTATCACTTCTTATCTTTTTTTTTGAGGTTTCATGTAATTTTTCACTCTATAATTTGTATTCTTTGAAACATCTTAGTACATCTGACTTATGTCTAAAAAAATATTCCGTAGTGTATCAAGACCAATCATCAGTAATAGTTAGCATTCATCTTTTCCCCCCAAGTGAAGCCTACGTAGCTGGTCCCCAAACATCACTGTGAACTACATCTAATACTTTCTCTCTTCTTAATGTTGATGCCTTTGGAAATGGGAGTCTATGAATCTTCCCTTGGGCACATCCACTACAATTATCTGAGGTCTCATCATCTCCAAAGTCAATTCTATCCACTATTATTTTTTTGTTCATTTTCTTTAATCTATCTAGATTCACATGCCCTAACCTCTTGTGCCTAAGCATCATATCACTTCCACACAAGTAGAGAACACCCTTTTCATTGCAAAGTACAATTTTGAACATTCCTTAACTACCCTTTCCAGTTATGAAATAAACCTATTTATCAAAGCTAGCTGTGAAGATTTAATTGTTGGTTCCTGTTTTGAACTCTTTTTCATCTAGAACAGCTGTAGAGACTAGATTCTTGCTAAGCAGAGGAATGTAAAGATTATCTGAGAGTGTTACAATTAAAGCCTTTCCATCAATTAGAAATTTTAAATCAACCGATCTAAGAAGACTTGTGATTTTCTACTCTACAATCTCCATACTCAATTACAACTATTGGATTTTTTCTTAATTTAGTAAACCACCTCTTATCCTTGCACATATGCATTGAGGCCCCCGAGTCTATGATCCATCCATCCTCAGGTGGATCCCTCTTACCTCCGAAAGCACACTTTTAACCTGTAGAATGTGTGCATGCTTCTCAGTGGTTTTTGGTTTTAGAAGAAACTCCTCAAGCTCTTCTTCTGGTTCGGTTACATCATCGTCTTCCTCGTCATGAACTTGATTTAGAAAAGCCTTATTCTTTCCTCCATCTCTTGAGAAACCTTTTCCAACTTTCAGTTGGAGATCTGCAAGCTTGACAGAGTCTACCATATACTGTCCCGATTTTTTGCAAAAGCGACATAGTCTACCTTGAGGAGCTCTTCTCCCCTGTGGATCAAATGTGCCACCTACTTGTCCTCTTCCTCCAACGTTTCGATAGGGATCCTTTCCCTTTTCTTCATCACGCTTCCGCCAATCAGATCTTGCAACAAATGCTTGAACACTCAAACTTCCTCTCCTAAGTTCTATGGTACTCTCTTTTACTAAAATCATCTCCACTATATCATCCCAATTCCAATTGCTATCACCTAGATCTTGCAACCGATTAATGATATTCTGATACTCTTCAAGTAGTTTCACTATCAGTGTATTTGCTCTTTGTCTCTCAAACCATGAGTTACTTGCGCTCTTTAGTTCTCCAAATAATGCTCATAAGTCATTGCAATAATCATTGATACTTCCTCCCTTGTAAGTATAAGCTGAAATCTTATATTGATTCACTTGTTGCTACTGTAATGACCCACTCTTATATTTGTTTACAAGAGATACCCAAATCTGAGAGGAAGATCTAACATGCATAAGGGGAATGGCAATACCCTTCACTACACTTTTGAGAATTAGGAGCTTAACCACCTTGTCCTTATAGTTCCAATTTTAATATTCTAACTGTTTAGTCGGACTCCGTGTCACCATTGTTGGTGGTGCTACTGGCGGTATCGTCCTTGACAATAAAGACCCTCGAGGAGCAATTCCTCCCTTTTCTTCTTCCATGCTTATTTGCTCGCCTTCCTCGTCATCGTTCGTGATGGTGGTTGTGGTGGTGTAGGTGCCAGAAAAACATGTTCCTTTAAACCTAGGTGTAGGAGGACATCAAATTTGCCCGTACACAATGCCCCATAGGTTATTTTAAATTTTTTTTCCCTCCATCATCATTTCCTAATAAAGAAACTCTGATCCATTATTTATGGGCACTCTGCAGAGTGGGCCCATAACCTGAAATTTTGTGGGCTCCATTAACCCAAAAAATGAGCAGCCTATGTATATCCAATAGGATAATATTTGCCCCTTTCACTTTCCCACTGAATAATTCCCACCCAGGCACACAAATTTTCCGACCATCCTCAACCTTATGAGGATAAGACTCCCTTGAGTCAAACGCAAAAAGAATCATTGAATTCGCTCCCTTAAGCAGTAAGTTATGGCTAGCCAAAGATGGCCTATAAATACAAAAGGTCACTTGAAGTGAGGCGCCTCAAACACGCTAAGTCCCTTAACTCTTACTCACAACTACCTACTACTCTACCCTAAGCCAATCAAAAGAGTGTTTAGTATAAAGAGGTACAGTGGCCGATTGTACTTCAAGTACGACCATTGTACAACATGGCCTTCTAGTTGACACTTGTCAACTTGGGAGCCATTGTTCCTCCTCCCATCCTTTCTGTCGTCCCTTGATGAGGCGCCACGTGGCACAGAGCGCCGATATGTACGAAAGCCGCCAAAGATTCATTCGGGTTCGGCGGGGGCGACGACGTCCGTCGAATAATGTATTTTACACGCTTAGATTTGCGTCTGCGAGCGCTGTTTGAGTATAGATCACGTTTCGTCAATTTTGGTATATGTAAGTGAAAGTGACGTTTTGCATAACACTTTAATTAATTACCGAACCACATACGTGTATCTTTTTGTTAACGCCTTAATGGTTCAAGCGTACGTCTACTTAGTTCTCTACAGACGAAGGTTCAAATCTTGTCGAGGGCAACATTTTGGTAATTTAACGATCAGTCTGCCTATTTCTTTCGGACTAGGGCGGAAGCCATGGTGACTCTCTCTCTCTCTCTCTTCACTCTAGAGTCTAAATTAAGAAGTGAATAACAATCACTTCTTTTCAACAAAGACTACAAGAGTCATAAGAAAGTAAGCTATGTCTAGAAAATTAAACAAAAAAAACATTACCATTAAGAAAAAAGAAAAAAAAATACTAGAGTTGGCTGCTCACAAAAAAGAAATCTAATACGAGTTTACCCATAATCAGTTTAGGTCCACAACCATGGAGATCATGGATGTGGGTCGGGCCTTTGTGCAATTTTGTGTGTCCATTGGACTACAGAATTCATGAAGTCTCTAGATAGTTTTTGACGTACCATTCTTCAACTAGAACCAGTGCTACCCAAGCAAACAAATAGACAATCTGAGTGCTTCCGTGTGCATTTTGGACTCTGTTAAGCCCCAAGCAAAAAAAATCACTGAAAATGCCCCATCAGGCGATTAATTGTTAAGTGGCAAATATGCCAATATATAAACAAGCTTGGTGGGAGAGAGGTGGTTACCTCCTGAATCCTTTAAGTCCTAAACCCCTCTCACAACCCTTATGTAATGATGGACGAACTAATCAAAAGACTGTTCAATACAGAAAGGTACTATGGCCAATGTCCTTTCTTTACGACTTGTGTACGACAAGGTCATAGAGTGGAAGTCTGTCTCTTTTACACTTGTTCTCATACTACCAGGATTCCCGCTTCCCAATGCTATCTTGCCACGTGGGGCCAGTACATTTTACGCCCGAAAAACACCAAAGCGACCATTTTGTGATCTTGGCGATGATGCGTGCTGTCGGATCCAAACCGGCTTTAAATATCAGCCGTTGAAAATAAATGTGCAATACATTTGTTTTGTGCGAATTCATGTTCGCACTGTAATGTAACTCGTTTCCATGTTTTTTATCCGTAATTTCGTTAATCAGTTTAATGAACCTATACCTCGTTAAATAGAAATCAAACCCTATATACTCTAACGAACTTCTACGACAGACCGGCTAAAATTGACGACTACACCTCGTTCTGTTGTTTCGAGGTTCGAATCCTACCAGACTCACCTTTTTTTTAAAAGTGACTTATGTCACTCGTTAGTTTTCCCTATGGAGCTGAGGCAGCCATGGCTCCATCTCCTTCTCTCTCCTTTAGTAACTATAATTAGTAGGGGGGCTAAAGAGAGGAGGTGGAGGCAGGATGCCTATGCTCTTCCGTTTTAGTTTATTAGAACCTAGAAAATACCCTCTAAATATATTGATTTCAACACTCCGCTTATATTATAGTCTAATTTTCACTTTTTTTTTAATCCACACATTTCCATATAATATTTTAACTTGAGAGAGGACACAAGTTTAGTCATCATGTCAGACAACATTTCCCCATCAGCCCTATACACATGATTAACAATTTTGTTTTCAACCTTTTCCCTCATAAAACTCAGTATTATGTCCATATGCTTAGCCTTAAAGTGATGTTTTGGATTCGCTGCAATTGAAATGGAAGCTTGTGCAATTCTGTGTCCCCCATTGGATCACTGAATTTAGGAAGCCTCTAGATAGCTTTTGGTTAGCCCTCTTTCTATTTGGATCATAACTACCCAAGCAGGCAAATTGACAATCCGACTGCACCCTTGTGCAGTGTGAACTCCCGTGAGTTCATAGAAAAAAGAATCACTGAAAATGCCCAACTAGGAAATTAATTATCAAGCGGCAAAGATGCCAATATTTATACAAGCTGGTTGGGAGAGAGGCGGCTACTTCCTCAATCCTCTAAGTCCTAAACCCCTCTCACAACCCCTATCTACTGATGTACGAACCAATGAAAAGACTGTATAGTACAGAAAGGTACTACGGCCGATGTATTTTCTCTACGGCTGGTGTACGACAAGGCCATGGAGGGGACGTTTGTCTACTTCGGACTTGTCCTCATGCTCCCCGGGATTCCCACTTCCCAATGATATCTTGCCACGTGTTGACATGTCATGTCACATCCAAAAACCGCCAAGACGGCCATTCAAAGATCTCAGCGATGATACGGGCCGTCAGATCCAAACCGGCTTTTAATGTTCGCCGTCCAAAATAACAAATGTCCGGTATATTTGTTTCGTGTGCATTAAATCCCAACTAGTTCCTATGTCCTTAATTTTTTATTCCGTCAATCGGATTAATGATGTAGTTAATGTTTAAATAGCTATCAAACCTTATGTATCCTAACGGACTACTACGACAGACCGGTAAGAGATGACGGCTATGCCTCGCTATGCCGGTCGAAGGTTCAAGTCCTGCCGGACTCAATCTTTTTATTGAGAGTGACTTAGGTCACTCTTTAGTCCTGCCTATGGAGCTGAGGCAACAATGGATCCACCGCCCTCTCTCTTCTTTAGTGACCACAACAAGTATGGGGGCTAAAGAGAGAAGGTGGAGGCAGGTTGCCTGTGCTTTTCTTTTAGCTATTTTAACTAATTAAAACCTAGAAAATACCTCCCCTAAATCTAGTGATTTAAACACTCCCTTTATTTTCTAGTCTAATTTGAATTTCTCTTTTAAACCACACTTTTCTCTACAGTATTTTAACTTGGGAGATGGCACAGGTTTTGTCATCATATAAGCCACCATTTCCCCATCACCCCTATACACCAGATTCACAATTTTGTTTTCAACTCTTTCCCTCACAAAACTCAATCTTATATCCATGTGCTTAGCCTTAAAATGATGTTTTGGATTGGCTGCAATTACAGTTGCAACCTGATTATTACAAAACACTTCATGCACTCCCTTTTTCATATATCCCAGTTCTTGCAATAAAGACTTGACCCACATCAGCTCTTTCATAGCAGAACAAGAAGCCATGTACCCAGCCTCCATAGTGAACTGAGCAACCACCTTTTGTTGCTTGCTGCTCCAGCAGGAAGCACCTTCCCCCACATACAACACATACCCAGAAGTGCAACTTCTCATAGGTGCATCCCCATAACTAGCATCCCTCCAAGTAGTGATGTCAGTGTGCTCCCCTCCCAAGTGTAACCATAAATCTCAGGTTCCCACGAAGTATCTATCGACTCTCTTGGCTGCCTTCCAATCTCTCTTTCTATGATCATTAAGACTCTTATTGAGGACTCCAACTGCTGCTGCTATGTCTGGTCTAGTACAATTCATAAAGTAAATCAAGCTTTCTACAACCTGTTTGTACGGAATAGAATTTATAAACTTTCTCTCATCTGGACTCATCTGATCATCTAATATTAACACTCCTCCTTCTACACTCCCATCACTTACTTTCTTCAAGTCCATGGGAGTGGTACAACTGCTTGCCTCTTCCATCTGAAATATCTTTTGCATATTTTTGATAGTTTCTTTTTGAGTAAGTCTGATTATCATCTTCCCCCTATCTCTTTCTATTTGAATTCCCAAAATATATTTAGCCTCCCCTAAATCCTTCATGTCAAAATTGCTCCAAAGATCTTTCTTTAGCTTATTGATCTTTTCCATAAACTTACTTAACACCAGGAAATCATCCACATAAATTGCAATAAAAATCACACCATTCTCATCCTCAAACATATAAATAGAATGGTCAAAAATGATCCTAATATATCCCATACCGGTGAGAAACTCATCTAGTTTCTTGTTCAATTGTCTGGGAGCCTGCTTTAGTCCATAAAAAGACTTTATGAGCCTGCACCCTTTGCTCTCCTCTCCTTCCTCTAAAAAACTCTGTGGCTGCCGCATGAAGATTTCTTTCTCTAGTTCACCGTTGAGGAAGGTGGTCTTGATATCCATCTGGTGAATTTCCATGTCTTCCGCTGCTGTTAGACTAAGTAGAATCCTTACAGATGGGAACTGAACCATAAGAGCTAAAGTCTCCTCATAATCTATCCCTTTTTTTTGGGTGAACCTCTTTGCTACCAACCGAGCCTTATATCTCTCAATGGTATTATCTGGGTTGAGCTTCAGTTTTAATAACCATTTGCACCCGATAAGTTTTCTGTCTAGAGGACAGTACGCTAGCTCCCAAGTATTCGATTCCATGATGGAAGTCATCTCATCATTTATGGCTCTGACCCATCGGTCTTCTTCCGAATTGTCCATTGCCTGAACGTATGATTGAGGCTCATATGGGTGAGATAGCTTTGTTACCTTGTGAGCAGCGTGTTTATCTTGTAGTCTTTTGCTGCTCCTCCGTCCTCCCTCGAAGTCCGAAGCTGGAATGAAGGGAAGTCTAGGATTCCTCTGCACGGTCTCATCAGCTCTCCTATCCATGAAAACCGGTTCTGGCTCCTCTTCCTCTTTCTCCTCAACGTGTGTAGAAATATGAGGAGATTCCGGTATATCTCCCCCATCTTAGATCTCCCCTGAATCTGCAATCACGTTTTCACTTGTGTCCTTTCTGGGAAGATCTAAGTCATCCTCACTCTCGGACTCAAAACTGATTCTGATTTTCTTAGTGTATTTGAAGGGATCAAATGACTTCCTTTCATCCATGACAACTAGGTGTTTTACCAGAATGATGTCTTGTTTAGCTAAGTCATAGACTCTATATCCCTTGAAATCCTCATCGTATCCCACAAAATATCTCGGTTTTCCTTTAGCATCTAGTTTTCAGTTTTTCTTATCTATGTCAAGACTGTAAACTTGGCTACCGAATACTTTCAAGTGAGAGATATCCGGTTTCCTTTCAGCCCATCTCTCACAAGGTGTCATTCCTTTGACGGCTGTAGTGAGGACTCTATTTATAATGTAGTTAGCACAGTTTATGGCTTCTGCCCAAAATCCTCTTCCTATTTTCTTATTTGCCAACATACTACACACAATATCTCCCAAAGTCATGTTCAACCTCTCTGCTACCCCATTTTTTTCTGGATTATTAGATATAGTTTTGTGATGCTCAACTCCCTCATCTCTGAAGTATTCTCCAAACTCGTTTGAGGTGTACTCTCCCCCATTATCACTTCTTATTCTCTTAATGGGGGTTCCGTGCAACTTTTCATTTTAGGCTTGGTATTCTTTGAAGTACTTTGGTGTTTCTGACTTTGTTTTTAGGTAGTAGACTCTAGAATATCTGGACCAATCATCAGTAATTGTCAGCATATACCTCTTCCCCCCAACGGAAGGTACTCTTGCTGGTCCCCAAATATCTGTGTTGACCAGATCTAGTACTTTCTCACCTCTATATATGGCGGTTTTGGGAAAGGGAAGTCTGTGAGCCTTACCTTGGGCACAACCACTACAATCATCCATCATTTCATTATCCCGAAACTGAATGCCTTCTACCACACCTAGCTTCTTCATTTCCCTCAGCCTATCAAAATGCACATGCCCCAACCGCTTACGCCAGATCATCAAGCTCGGGACACCACCATAGTAAGCACTCTTTTTCTGGTTACTCAGGTTAAGCCTAAACATTCTTCGGCTACCCTTATCTGTTGTGAAGTAGACATCATCACCGTACTTAGCTGTAAAGACTCCTTTTTCTATGAAGGTATCAAAATCCTTGTCATCTAATATAGATGTAGACACAAGATTTTTACTTTGCTGAGGTATCTAGAGCACATGTGAGAAGGAGAGTATAGAAGTCTTACATTCCACTATAACTTTCAGATATACCGAGTCCACTAGATCTTAGTTAACTACTCTCCCATCCCCATACTCTATTTCTACAGTTGGGATCTTTCTTAGCTTAGTGAAGAGGTGCCTGTTACGGCACATATGCATGGATGCACTTGAATCGTTGATCCATCCTTCCTCTGGAGCTTCCCGAATGGCTCCAAGAGCACACTTTTGTTTATGAGGAATCTCCTTCTCCTCCAAATTCTCATCAAGGAGAAGCTCCCCTTCCTCCTCCTCAAAAGACTCGTCCTCCTCGGTCTCTCCTTTCGCTCGTGTGACCACAAGTGACTTCTTCTTCCCTCCGGAAGAACCCCCTCCACGGTTTTTTTTGGAGCCTCAACTCTGATAGCTTGATGCAATTTGCTATGTAGTGTCCCAACTTTTTGCAGAAATGGCAAAGACCCTTTGGAGGCCTGGATTCTCCAGATTGATCACCTTTGAAGTTGTTGTATGGCTTCTTCGGATTCTTCCTCCACTGGTCTGTTCCAGCAGCTAGAGCTTGAACGCTCTTTCCTCCTCTACGGATTTCGATGGTGTTCTCCTGCACAAGTATCATTCGGACCACAGTGTTCCACTTCCATGAAATATCATCCATTTGTTGCACTCGGTACACTATGTTTTCATACTCTTCAATCAGCTTCATGATAAGAGTGTTAACTTTCATCTTCATTGTGTCTGTCCATCCGACACTCTCTATCTCCATATAAAGGCAACATAGATCATTACAGTAATCTAACATCTTCTCTCCTTTGTAAGTATAACTCCCCAACTTTTGCTCCATGCAACTCTGAGACCTCCATATGACCTCATAGTAAGCAGCTCACACGAAGCCTCTAGGATAACCTTGTCCCTTTTGTCTTTCAGCACGCATAACCGCCACCGTGGAAAACAAAAACTCTGACCTCCTTCACCTTTGTAAAGGGAAGACTCCCCTGAGTCGATAACAAAAAGAATCTCTGAATTTGCTACCTTGAGCAGTAAGTTATGGAGGGTCAAAGTTGACCTTTTGTACAGAAGCTATCTGGGAGAGAGGGTCCTATCTACCAATTATTCTAAGTCCTATCTCTCTATAAAACTTTATCTACTGGTCTATGACACCAATCATATTACACTGTCGTACATAAAAGTACAGCTGCTGGTGTACTTTATGTACGGATATTGTACGACATGGCCTAAATGTCGACACATGTCATATCCGGATTCGGTCCCGGAATTCACGGAGATGCTGCGATGCAACGTAATTGTGCCACGTGTCATCCAATTTGGCGATGACCACAAACTGCGGAGAATCTCTTTCGCGATCTCGACTTTCTTTTCGGTTGTCCGATTGAATGTAGATTTCAAAGGTAGCCGTCATAAATGCTTGTGCGGTATTAGTTTCGTAAAAGAAACAAAATGCGCGGTACTTGTTACCTGTCCATACTGAAATCCGTACGTTTACATAACGGGATATATGTAACCGTAAACATCCGCCGTTAAATTAATTTTCCTACGTGTTAACATTCAAATAAATATCAAACCCAATAGTATCTATCGTAACTTCTAGACTTAACATTTAAAGCTACAGGCTACCAGCGTTCTGACGATCGACATGTACCAGGATCAAAATCCTGTTACCAACATACTCCTTTTAGTAAATAAATCTACCTCTATGTAAATTAACTAATCTATTTCTTGTAAACCTCTGGATAGCCTAGGTAGCCATGGCTCTAGCTTCCTCTCCAACTTCTCAGTGACTACAACAATTGTGGGAGTTGGAGAGTGAAGATAGAGGCAACATGCCTCGGCTTCTTTCTATATTCCAATTTAGTCCTAGAAAATAATAAAATAACCATCGCTTTCTACACTCCCCTTATTTTCTAGTCAATCTTTAATATCAAACCACACTTCTCTTTGCTGAAAATTAGTTTAGGGGAAGGCACAGGTTTGGTCATCATATTTGCTACTATCTCACTATCTGGTCAGTACTCTAAACTGATTATTTTGTTTTCTACTTTCTCTCTTACAAAGCTGAGTGTTAAGTCCATGTGTTTAGCTTTGAAATGATGTTTAGGATTGGCAGAAATAGCGATTGCTGCCTGATTATCACAAAAAAAGTTATACACACCACTTTTAACGTGACTAAGCTCACAAAGCAGAGTCTTGACCCACATCAATTCTTTTACAGCAGAGCAAGAGGCCATATACTCAGCCTCCATGGTGGACTGAGCAATAACCTTTTGCTGTTTGCTACTCCAACAGCAAACCCCATCACCCACATATAATACATATCTAGAAGTATATCTCCTCATCGGAGCATCACCATAACTAGCATCACTCGAAGTAGTGATGTCAGTATTCTCCCGACCCAAATGCAACCATAGATCCTTAGTACCTATCAAATATATAATGACTCTCTTAGCTGCCTCTTTATCCTTTTTAGTGGGAGCATTTAGAATTCTACTCAGCACTCCTACAGCTGCAGCAAAATTCGGCCGGGTACAATTCATAAAATATATTAGGCTTCCCACTACTTGCCTGTAAGGAATAGTCTGCATGAACTTCTGTTCTTCAGGACTTAATTCCTCATCTAAGACTATGACTCCTTCCTCACTCCCCTCACTTCTGTTGTGCATGAGCGAGAAGCAAGCGAAGATGCATCATAACCTACAAAGTCATGCTCACAAACATATATACCAACAAACTTAAATATGAAAAGTGACAAAATATATACACCATGAGAATGAATAAAGGTGAAAATGACCCAAAGAGAGAAGGGGAAGAATACTCCCCTAGAGTGAAGTGGAAAGAGAGAAGGGGAAGAATACTCTCCTACAATGAGTGGACCCAATAATTCCCCCCCCCAGCTCCTTAGCCTGTAGAGGAGCTGGTCAACACAACTGAGGGCTCGGAAAAGATATAAAGGTAGATATGGTCAGCCGGGTTGAAAGATAACGGAGAAGAGAGGCACTCCATGTAAAACCCTTGATCACCACTTGTACATGTATACACTCTGTACAAACTCAACATCCCGTTAGTATCGCTGTCCACCACATGGAGAATGTGTGAAGCGACCTTGGTGTGGATGGTATCCAAGAGATGACGCGAGTCGATGAGAGACCGCGGCTCACTGAAACTATCTCACAAAGGTGGGGTGGCTGGAAGGATCCTTTTTGAGACAAGAGAGTCGCAATTGTCTTCCCTAAGGTCGATACTGGAAAATGCAGGGAGAGCAAAAGCCAAATGTGCCATGGTGGGCAACGGTTTGCGAGCCGAGACACGAGGGAGGCAGATTTTGCGTCCCGCAAAATTGGAGGGGCGGTAGGAGAAGGTCTGATCATGGATATCTACTCCCCCACCGATTCGTAAGATAACATCCTATCCCACTAAGCATTCGTAGTCGTTGTATTTAGTGACCAATGCTCGGACAGTAACCTCCACAGACTCACTTTAGATTCCGTTGTAAAACTGAAAGAGAAGCGGGTCCTTGGTAATTCCAAGCACCGCCTCCGTGGTACCGGCTGAAGTGAGAAGCCACGTAGACGTGGCTTGGAGCTTGTTTGCGGTCAGACCAAGCTTGAGCGCAAATCCGGATCCGAGGATCACGGGTTTGGCTCCGGTGTCCATGAGAGGTAGAGAAGGAGAAACACCATTAACGGAGAAGGACTTTCGAGCATTGTCTAAGAAACTGATGTGAGGATCAAGGTCACGGCGCTCATCCGCGGTAACTCGTTGAATAACTAAAAGACCACGGTTCAGTTGCAACGCCCTCAAAGCGGCAGTTGGAATGAACTCATCAACAACGGAAGAGGCTTTGGGAACCTCATTAGAAAAGGGAGAGGCCCTGGGGGCTTCATCAATCATGGTAGAAAGGATGCTTAGCCGTTCCTTGACTCGATGTGCATCATGTATGGTACTATCCAGAATGGTGAGAGCTTCAGCCACAATGGAGGAAGCCGTGTCTGGTAGAGGTGAGAGAGATTCTTTCTCGAAAGAAAGTGGAAGACGGGAATTCGCGAATTTACCGTCCCGATTGTGATCAAGCGAGCCCTTATCAAAAGTAGCTACCCGTTGTTGGAGAGTAGAATCCCGGAGGATTCGGCCGGCCAACGACGACATGTGGACGACTGTCCTCGCCATCCCCGTGAATTGGGGTTTCATTTCCGCCACGAAGGCAACAAATTGCTCTTTCATCATGGCGGCCATCATGACTTGTAACTCGGCCTTTTCCCTCTCTTGTCGAGAGATCTTAGGCGTAGTCGCCTCTTTCTCGGGCTCCGTAGAAGGAGTGACCAGCTTGGCAGAACGAGTAAGAATTCCACCGTTCTGAATCTGATTTGTGATACGAAAAATTAGGGTCCTTAACATGGCAGCGGTGGACGTAATGTCCCTTCTGCTGGCAATGGGTGCATGTGGCCGACTTATCTAGGCACATGCGGGCATCATGCCCCGTGTTTCCACATCGGAAAAACAATCGGTCTCCGAAATTAAATGGCGGGTTTCGCATGGCCGGCGTCTTTGGAGGCCTATTAGAAGGCCACTGGTTCCTTGGAGGTGGTGGGGATTGGTCAAAATGGTTTCCTTGAGATTCGGGATTGTCATCAGCATCCCACCACGACGATCGCATCTTATACCTAACCGCATATTCAGTCGCTTGCTTAAAGGTTTGACTAAGATGAGTCTGAATGAATATTTTTGATTGAGGTGGAAACTGTCCCACGAATTTTTGGACTGCCTTTGCATCAGACATAAGGTCCGGTAAGGCTTCTTGAAGGGTTTCCATTCGAGTTCGTAAAGCAGGGGCAGTCTCACCCGGCCTACGTTTGAAGTTCATCAACTCCTTAACTCAATCTGGATTTTCTATCCGATATTCTTCCTAGAGAAGATCGAACGTGACCGAAAGCGGGTCATGTAAAAGAATTAATCCTCCCGGTCTAGCTGGAACTGCCGCTCGGGCAGCCACAATATACTGTTGAGGAATCTCGGAAATGGCTGGATATAGCTCATCTCCATTAAAGTCCTATACTGCTGGAACTGCTGCCTGGTAAGGAATTTCTACCTGGCCGGAAACGGCTGGAAGTCCTGCAAAAGGTGGAGAGTGCTCTATCATTTAACTGATACTCTTATACTTCCATGTGTATAAAGTGAGAGACGAACCCCGAACGAATTGGCCGAGGAGAGAGAAAGCGACCCTAAGGTCAAAGCGGTGTTGATAACGAAATGCCAAGTCACGCATTCTTATATCATAAAGCATACGAAAATGGGAAAGAGACATGGTGTCTTTCATTCGTGAAAAACAAACTTGCATCCCCATGCCTCCCTCTGAAGAGGAAGCCATGTCGTCAAAGGAAGAATGCGCTGGTGGTTCCAAATTTGGATTAACCGGAAATTGAAATATGAGAGGATAGGAAAATATTTCCTTTCAATAGTCTTCATTGGTTCTATCCAAGTATGACCTAGAGGAAACCGATGATAATGATGAGACTGTGGTCAATACCAATCGAACTGACGGAGATGTTGTTTTTGGAAAACTTTTAAGTCTCAGCAAATTTATAGGACGGCGGAAAAATAGATCTATATGGACACGCATCGTCACTTGAATCACAGTGCAAATTTTTGAATGATACCGACAACGCAGCTGCGACGCAGATTGAACAAGCGCAGCTGCGGTTATTTTTGATATGGTCTGTACGGACAAACGCAGCCTGCGACGCAACGGGTCAAACGCAACTGCGGATATTTTGGTACATGACAACGCAGTTGCTACGCAACAAAACAAACGCAGCAGCGGCTAACTTTTGTATGTGATAACGCAGCTGCTACGAAGCTGCGGATATTTGAATATAATCAGGAATTGGACTGCGCTACTGCGGTTGATCTAAATCAAGTCAACAGACAAGATTCACTTAGCCAGGCGACAAGTATTTGATCAAATCACCTGTATAGGATTCTCAGTCATATTTAGTGTACAGTGATAGATTAGTTCTTAGCGTAAGTAGGAGCACTTAGACCTTAGTGGGAGTTTAGTTCTTTTGGATGTATCGTTTTGGAACACTTATATCGGCGGTACAGCACTATGTAGTTGGACAACTGAGTGAAGAGTATAAGACTTAGGACATAGAACATTTTATGTATCCAGACTTCCAGACTGTGTAATCTGCAAACTGTTTTTGGGAAACTTATGAGTTGCATATCTTGGTGTATGTTAGATCAATTGAGCTGAAACTTTGGGAGTTTTCAGTCTTCATAATATTCTATACTATGGTATAGTTTAAAGCAGTTTGGTTCATTATATCAGATTTGGTGAGCTATATTAAACAACTGTCTAATACAATTCTTGATAAGCTTCTGTGAGTGAGATTATGTCTACTTCCACTACTACTGCTGATGCTCCACCTGCTTCTTTGGTTGTAGAATAACAAGTTATAGGCCTGTCATCAAGAATTCCTATTTTCTCGGGAGAAAAATACGCGTATTGGGCGGATATGGTGGAAACACACTTCGAAAATGTTAATCTTTTGGATATTTTGGATGGTTCACTGGAGGAATCAGATCCATCATGGTCAAAGAAAAATTTGGAAGCTCGGTCAATTTTGAAGTTTTGTATTTTAGAAGAATTAGCTATGTCACAGATAAAAATGAAAAAGGCGATCGATATCTGAAAATCTCTCAAGGATGATTTTGAAAAGGCTAATGTACAGGAAGAGCTATTTTTGGCTGGACGAATTTGGGACTACAAATACACAAGTGGCACAATGACTGATTATTGTAACAAATTTCGAATACTAATAGATTCTCATGCTTGTGCAGGCAGATCTTTTCCTCAGTTTCAGCAAGCTGCTTTGCCAATGAGGGGTCTTCTTAATACTATGAGAGCAGCGTCTGATAGGCTGAAACAAAAAGATAAAGCTAGCTGGACACTACAATTAGCTATTAATTTGATATTAGAAGAGGAGGCAGATTCTAAAATTCTTAATGGTGAAAAACAAGTAGAGGCATTTAACACAGATTTTGACAAAAAATGTCATTTGAATCAGCAGAGAATCAGTTTAATCTGAATCAGAATCAGTTTAGACAGTTTAATCCAAGAGGAAATAGATAATCTTTCAATGCTTGTTTTTATTGTAATGAAAAAGGTCATGGATACAAATTTTGTCCTAAGCTTAAAAAAGCTAATGAAACAGGTCTATATAGGCCTGGTTGGCAGTAGAGCCAGTTTCATCATGGCTTCACAGGATCGTCACAACGAGGAAATGCACTATACTTGGCGTCTTCATCTCATCATGACAAGTCTCTCTCACTCTCTAACGAAGAGGATGATGATCTATTTGCAATGGGGGCAGCAATGGAGGGCGCTAAAGACAATGGATGGATAATGGACAAGGGAGCATCGGCCCACATGTGCTGGAACAAGGCCGTTTTCAAAAATCTGAAATCAACACCAGAGAAAAATATCTACTATGCATGTGGAATGAGTGTGCAAACGCGGGCTGTTGGTGATGTCTTCTTGCTAGGTGATGTAGAGGGTAAGGTTGTTAAGAGAACTCTTCATAATGTTCTTTATGTCCCAGATTTTAAGAAAAATATGTTCTCAACTTCTTTGGTAGAAAGTAAAGGGTTTGAGGTCAATTTGAAACACGGCAGGCAGGTTGTTAGCAAAAATGGAAAAATTGCAGTTACGGGAACTAGAGATGCCAACAAAATGTATCGAATAGATATGCCGGATAATAAAGAAAATGATTTTTTGTATTCTGGTGCATTATCCTCAGATGAGCTGTGGCATAAAAAGTTAGGCCATGTGAATTATGATAGTATGAAAAACATGGTAAATGCTGGTAAAATAGAAGGTGTCACTGTGTCAAAACAGCCACCTAAAACGTGTGATGGATGTGCACTAGGAAAAATGCGCAGATTACTGTTTCCTCAAGAATCTGAACATAGGTCTACTAAACTTTTGCAACTCATTCATTCTGATGTTTTCGGTCCTGCAAAGGTACCATCTGCCGGGGGGATGAAATATATGGTTAAGTTTACAGATGATTTTTTGAGGTTTACTAAGGCCTACTTCATGAAAGAAAAGAGTGAAGTCTTCACTCATTTTCAACACTACAAAGCGTGGGCGGAGAAACTACACGGTCTACCAATTTTGGAGCTTAGATCGGACAATGGCGGGGAATATACGTCAAAAGAGTTTGAAAACTTCTTACTCAAGGAAGGTTTAAGTCATAAATTGACTGTCCCATACTCTTCGGAACAGAATGGGGTCTCAGAAAGACTAAATAGAACTATCACAGAGAGCTCTAGGTCCATGCTTACGGATAAGGACGTAGATCCGAAATTTTGGACTGAAGCGTTAAATTGTGCAGTGTATATCAAAAATAGGATAGGTTCAAGATCGGTAGAAACAAGTCCTTATGAGATCTGGACGGGTAGAAAATCGGATGTTAGTCACTTCAAAGTCTTTGGAAGTAAATGCTTTATTTTGGATACGTCTAATGATAGATGGAAAATGGAACCTAAGGGATTGCCGGGCATTTTGTTGGGAAAGGAAGATCACTCTAAAGGTTATAGAGTGTTTGTTTTTGAGAGACGGAAAATCATTGTAGCAAGGAATGTCGTTGTGAAAGATGAACTAGACTCGATAAACTTATTTAAAATGACAGAGCAGCAGAAGCAGCAAAAAATACAAGAATATGTCATTTTAGATAGCATCCATAATGTTGTCCCACATATGCAAAATTCACCAGTGGTACCACCGGAGTCGGAACAAAATCGGGTTGCGCAACAAGTTCGTTTCGAAGCGCAACAACAGCAGTCAGTGCCTACGGATCGCAACCAGCGCAACAAGCGCAACGCACGGGATCCGACAATTTCAGCCTCAGAATATCCGAGGGAAGAAGATCCAGTAGCCGCCTGCAAGCAAGTTCTCACTTTGCCTACTCGGCAGCCTCAGGGGAGCCTCTGACCATCCGGGAAGCCTTCTTATCACCGGAGCGGAATCAATGGATCGAGGCGGCAAACGATGAAATGAAATCGATCATGGAGGCTCAGACATTGGAGCTTGTGGACCTTCCTCCGGATCGAAAAGCGATCGGCAGCAAATGGGTATTCAAAGTGAAGTTAAATCTAGATAATACCATTGAACGATACAAGGCTAAACTTGTGGCAAAGGGTTATAATCAAAAGGAAGGAATTGACTTTGAAGAAACCTTTTCTCCTGTTGTAAGATTTCCAACAGTTAGGATTTTGCTATCTCTAGCTGCTATAGAAGATATGGAAATACATCAAATGGATGTAAAGACGGCCTTTTTGCATAGAGAACTAGAAGAGACCATTTACATACACCAGCCTGAAATGAGAACCAGGAAAAGAGCACTTAGTATGTAAACTGCTAAAATCATTGTACGGCCAAAAACATGCCCTGAGGCAATGGAATCTAAAACTTGATGAATTCTTAACTGGTCTAGGCTTTAAAAGGATAAGCTCTGATCACTCTGTCTATGTTTTACAGGGTAAAGATGGAATAGTATATATAGCGGTATACGTAGATGATCTACTATTAGTTAGCAAATCAATGGCTGAAGTTAACAAAATTAAAGTTGCTTTGAAATCACGGTTCGAGATGAAAGACCTCGGTGAGGCAAAATATATTTTGGGTATTCAAGTAGAAAGGGACAGGAAAAACAGATTAATAAAATTGACTCAAAAAGAGGCTATTGGAAACATGTTAGATGAATATGGAATGCGGGGGGCAAAAGGATGTGTAACACCAATGGAGTTTCGGCATAAGTTAGAGGGAGAAGAAATAGAACCGGGTGTTATTGTCAGTGAAACTTTTTAGTCAGGGGAGGATGATCCTATGACACTGATACCTTACATACAGATAGTGGGAAGTTTAATTTATTTCATGAACTGTACACGTCCGGAAATTGCTGCAGCAAGAGCAGAAGTCAAAAGAATCCGAGGAAATCTGACCTTGATGCAGCAAGAAGAGTTTTAAGATACTTGGCAGGAACCAAAGACCTCAAACTCACACTAGGCGGAGGAGAAGTGAAGCTGCAAACATGGAGTGATGCAAGCTATGGCGATATGCCGAGTCGAAAATCCACCACGGGATTCGTTCTACAAATTGGGAACGGAAACTTGCTGTTGGAGCAGAAAACTTCAAAAGGTCACAGCACAATCGACGATGGAGTCGGAATATATGGCAGCAAGCTCGGCCCTCAAAGAACTCTTATGGGTGAAATCCATGTTGCAAGAATTGGGATACATGCAGGTTGGTCCATAGGTGATTTGGTGTGATAACCAGGCTGCCATTACCATTGCCTCTAACCCAAGTCACCATTTCAAAAGCAAGCACATAGATGTAAGATTACACTTTGTAAGAGAAAAAGTGTTCTGTAGAGTGATTAAATTATGCTATTTGCCAGATGCAAAAACGGTTGCTGATATGCTCACTAAAGCTCTGCCGGCTCCTAAACTAAAGTATTGTAGGGACGCAGTGGGATTAAGTGAATAGCTGAGTTGCTGCACTGCTATACTGCTATGCTGCTCTAGTCGAATAACGGGGATATATTGGGACTACATGACTTGCTAAAATTGCTACGTTGCTGTGCTGCGATGCTGCGCTAGTTCGACATCGCAGCTGCGCTGACATACTGAGTCTAAAAGCTTTAGGGGAGTGTTGTTTTTGGAAAACTTTTAAGTCTCAGCAAATTTATAGGACGGCGGAAAAATAGATCTATATGGACACGCGTCCTCACTTGAATCACAGTGCAGGTTTTTGAATGATACCGACAACGCAGCTGCGACGCAGATTGAAGAAGCGCAGCTGCAGTTATTTTTGATATGGTATGTACGGACAAACGCAGCCTGCGACGCAACGGGTCAAACGCAACTGCGGATATTTTGGTACATGACAACGCTGTTGCTACGCAACAAAACAAACGCAGCTGCGTCTAACTTTTGTATGTGATAACGCAGCGGCTACGAAGCTGCGGATATTTGAATATAATTAGGAATTGGACTGCGCTACTACGGTTGATCTAAATCAAGTCAACAGACGAGATTCACTTAGCCAGGCGACAAGTATTTGATCAAATCACGTGTATAGGATTCTCAGTCATATCGAGTGTACAGTGATAGATTAGTTTTTTGCGTAAGTAGGAGCACTTAGACCTTAGTGGCAGTTTAGTTCTTTTGGATGTATCTTTTTGGAACACTTGTATCGGCGGTACAACACTATGTAGTAGGACAACTGAGTGAAGAGTTACCTTGGACATAGAACATTTTATGTATCTAGACTTCCAGACTGTGTAATCTGCAGATTGTTTTTGGGAAACTTCTGAGTTGCTTATCTTAGTGTATGTTGGATCAATTGAGCTGAAACTTTGGGAGTTTTCAATCTTCATGATATTCTATTTTGTGGTATAGGTTGAAGCAGTTTGGTGTATTATATCAGATTTGGTGAGCTATATTAAACAGTTTTCTAATAGGATTCTTGATAAACTTCTGTGAGTGAGATTATGTCTACTTCCACTACTAGTGCTGATGCTCCACCTACCCCAGTGGTTGTAGAACAACAGGAGATTCAAGGACCGCAACCGAAAATGGTGCGTGCGTAGACTCGAAGAAACTAGAAAGATTTTACTGGTGTGGATGGAAAACTGTCCCGCTGCCGTTAGATCTGGATTGATAACGTAAGTTATCCCAATCCGTGGGCATAAACGAAGAGAAAACCCTCGATTACGACTAGGAAAGAACGGAACGGCCTAATCAAGGTGCGTCAAATGGAAGGCCAAACTACACAAGACAAGCTAACACACGAAGTCAGTATCAAGACCTGGTGGTCAGATCTAGCAAGAAGCAGGAATACCAAAACCTCTACCCTGTAAACAATGGGGCAAGGCCGAAGGGCCAGATCTATAAAAATAAATAGAGAACTTTCGAGGGACCTTTCGGTGCAGATCTACAGCGGCACAGACAGAAAATTGTCTAAACAATGCCACCCACGGCGAGATGTTTGAATGAAAATCCAATCCAAATAGTCACAAGGAAACTCAAGGCCACTCACGTCTAGATAGCATGCAAGGAAAGTAAGGAAAATGCAAATGCTAAAAAAAAAAGGTTCGTAATAGAACCAATCCACACCGATCCCTCTACACGAGTGTCCACACTATATCGTGACGCTCCTGTACCCGCAAGGCATCCGGATACTTACTAACACTTTTAATACTCTGGTGAGTACTTAAAGTGAACCGGACCTGGTTGAAGCAAGTCGGATTTTGCAGAGTCCTCAAGAACGTGATGCGCCTCGTTTCCGAATAATCGTATCCAAGACCACCACTAAACACCCAGGCAATTACGGTCACACCAATAGCAGCCGGTTCGGCATTCATGTCACCTATTCCGAGGAACGAGGAGAATGATATCGATACGTGGGACTACAACAATATGGCGGCTAAGCAGTTCATCCTCCGCCATCTTACTCAAGGGCTTGCATCTCCCCATTTGCAAGTAGAGAGGGCATCCGATCTTTGGATGGCTCTCATAGAGATGTATCGAAGTGGTACAATTCAGCAACAACAGTTGGCTGATCAGAAAATTAAGGAGTATGTATACAAAGGGGGGAAGATGTTGGATTTTTGCAATGAGCTTGCTACACTTTTCATGGAACTAGAAAGTGCTGGAAAAGTATTTAGTGAAAAGGAAAAGGTTAACTGTTTATTGATGAAGTTACCCGAGGTGAAGTAGTTATTTGTCAATTGGAAAAGGAAAAGTGATTTATGAAAAGGTCGTGAAAGATCAAGGT
>JBBHKE010000370.1:198801-231939 GCA_037447655.1 Zygnema cylindricum | reverse complement strand
ATCAAGTCAACAGACGAGATTCACTTAGCCAGGAGACAAGTAGTTGATCAAATCACCTGTATAGGATTCTGAGTCATATTGAGTGTACAGTGATAGATTAGTTCTTAGCGTAAGTAGGAGCACTTAGACCTTAGTGGCAGTTTAGTTCTTTCTGATGTATCGTTTTGGAACACTTGTTTCGGCGGTACAACACTATGTAGTAGGACAACTGAGTGAAGAGTATAAGACTTAGGACGTAGAACATTTTAAGTATCCAGACTTCCAGACTGTGTAATCTGCACACTGTTTTTGGGAAACTTCTGAGTTGCTTATCTTGGTGTATGTTGGATCAACTGAGCTGAAACTTTGGGAGTTGTCAGTCTTTGTGATATTCTATACTGTGGTATAGTTTGAAACAGTTTGGTTTGTTGTAGCAGATTTGGTGAGCTGTAGAAAACAGCTGTTTAATAGGATTCTTGATTAGCTTCTGTAAGTGAGATCATATCTACTTCCACTACTACTGCTGATGCTCCACCTGCTCCAGTGGTTGTAAAACAACAGTTCCAATCCCAGCGAATAGATCAAAAATATTGACACCGTTCGTATGAGGACTCACCTGTAGAGGTTTCTATATGATGAGAAGGAAACCCGAAGGATTGGTTGCAACTTTAGGTATGTGAGGGATAGGTGTCAATGGAATAGATAAGGTGGACTTACAAATATTGTGAAGTGTGTGAGAATCGATAACAAAGTCGGGCCCCACAAAAAGCTCACGTAAGGAAGAAATATCTGACAAGATTTCTTTGGCCGAAAGGGAGTGGAAAATTTCCTCCCCAACGGAGTTCCCAAAAAATGCGGGAAGAGTCGTAGCCGAGTGAGCCATAGTGGGCAAAGGTCAACGGGCTGAAATGAGAGGGAGGTAGATTTTGCACTCCGAAAAGTGTGTCGGTCAGTAAGAGAATATTTGATCGTGAATGTCCACACCACCGCCGACTCAAAATATAACATAGTGACTAATGCATAAATAGACATTTCAAAGGACTCATTTTCGGTTCTAGTTTGAAACCGAAAATGAGCGTCCTTTGTGATTCCCACGACCGGCTCCGTTGTCCCAGCTGAAGTGAGAAGTCGGGTGGCTGTAACTTGAAGCTTGTCTGTTGTCAAACCAAGCTTGAGGGCGAACCCGGATTCGAGGATCACCAGTTTGGCCCCGGTGTCCATGAGAGGAAAAGTCGGGTGAACACGTTCACTAAGAATGATCCCCGAGAGCTATCAAGGAAACTGATATGGGGATCGAGATTACGACGCTCTTCTATAGTAACCGGTTGAACGGCTGAGTGACTGACGCTCTTTCTTAGTAACCGGTTGAAACGCTGAGAGACTGCGGTTTAACTACAAGGCCCTTAAAGCGGCTGCCGCTGCGACCTCATCAACGAGGGGAAGGGCTTTCGGTACATCCTCGAACATCGTTGAGAGAATACTTAATCGCTCCTTCACCCAATGAGCCTCATGAATAGTGCCATTCAATATGGATAGTGCCTCTACCGTGATAGTATGAGCGGTGTCTGGTAGGGTAGGCAAGGCAGAGTCTCTTTTGCAAATGAAAGTGGGACACGAGAATTTTGTAATTCGCCCACTCGGTTATGGTTTGCTAAGCCCTTTTGAAATGTGGCCACCCGTTGTTGGACGATGGAATCTCGAAGGGTTTGTCCGGCCAATGACGACATGTGGACAACGGTCTTAGCCATCCCAGTAAATGGGGTTTCATTTCGGCCATGAAAGCTGCAAATCGCTCTTTCATCATGGCCGCCATTGTGGCTTAAAGCTCGGCTTTCTCTCTCTCTCTACGAGAGATCTTAGGAGGAGCTTCCTCTTTCCCGGTCTCCTTAGGCGAAGTGAATGGTTTCGCGAATCGGGCCGGGATTTTGTTGTTCTTTATCTGGTTTTGATAAGTGAAATTAGGGTTCAGGATGTGCCACCGATGGACATAATGTCTCTTTTGGTGGCAATGAGTGCAAGTGGCCGCCTTGTCAAGACACATGAGGGCATCGTGCCTTGTTTTTGAACATCGGAAAGTCATTCGGTTTGCGCGACTAACGGGTGGAGTTCCCATGGCTGGCGTCTTCTAGGGCATATTACGAGGCCATGGGTTTTTAGGTGGAGGAGGAGATGGATTGGCCGGTTCCCTCTGAGGAGGTTTGGAACGCTCATGGGCGTCCCACCACGATGTGTGCATCTCATACTCTACCGCGTATTGAGCCGCTTGCTCAAAGGTGAATTTTAGTCCATACATCTCGCTGAGGTGGTTTTGGATAAACCTCTTTGATGGAACTAAAAACTGTCCCACAAATTTTTGGACAGCCTCCGCATCGGACATGAGGTCCGGTAATGCCTCTCGCAGAGTTTCCATCCGAGCTCGCAAGGCAAGAGCAGTTTCACTTGGCCTACGCTGAAAGTTCATCAACACTTTGATCTGATCCGGGTTTTGCATCCGGTACTCCTCTTGAAGGATGTCAAACATGACTGAGAGAGGATTGTTGTTTTTAAAAAGTTAGTTTCGTGCGAGCACGGCGTTTCGTGCGTACGCGATGTTTCGTGCGTACGCATTTACGTGATATACTGTGGAGGTTCGAAAGGATTCGCGGATTGGGGGAGTAAGTGTACGAGTGAAATAAATATGCCGTAAGGCACAAATTGAGTGGTGATGAATGCGCTAGAAAATGGATGGCAGATCGCGAAGCGATCCGTTATGAAATGTTTGAAATATCTGAATATGTACGCCGATAGTTTTGAGCGTCATATTTGGATAATTGTACTTTATTTGTGACACGCCGGATTTATTGCAAATGACGTGGTTACGGTACGGTTTTATTTGGATGACATGATGTCGTTTCGTCAAGTGGAATTTTGTTTGGATTTTTGTGACCATGCTTCGCGACATCAACGGTTCCGAATAAGAGTTACGGACGGCGGAAAAAGACCGCCGTTATTTTCAAGTAGTGGTGACGCGAAATCGTGTCAATCACACGATGTTTATTTTTGGACGTCCCGGATGCTTTGACGAGATTCGCGAAGTCCTGCTGATTTATTCGCCATGACTCAACATAAGATTGTGTGTACCTGTAAATATTTGGAACAACATTTATTTGTCTTATTTGCATTAATAAATTAGTGTTGATCATGACGTTTATATTTACGTGGTCAATTAGGGTTTCGACAGTTTAATTTGTGTGTGTAAAAATCGTATTTGCAGACAAGTGTACGCTTACGATTGCCTGACTTTCAGGTGTACGCTTACGATTAATTTATTCGTAATAGTAGGTTATCATATTTAAATAGGAGATAATGATAGTTACGTAATTTCCAGTTAGGATTTTTGTCGTAATAGGATATGATGTTTTAGTGGGAGTTATGTTGGATAACTAGGCAGTTAGTGATTCATTGACAGCTCACAAGTGTATATATAAGAATGAGCTTTGTTAGGAATATAATCATCAATGCTGGTTAGTAAAGTGGGGACCAAAGATGTAGTGTTTTAGGGTTGTCGATTAGGTCATGGACTTTGAATGATATAATGATTATTTGATTATACTTTTGTTTATGTGTTATTATTTGTTTATATTTTTATATATGTTTGATATGCATTGTTTATGCATTTGTCCTAGGGTTTGTTTATGTCGATTATTCCATCAAACCTTAGATGTTGTCATAGGGTTTATTTATGTTGATTATTCCATGAAATCCTAAATGTTGTTTGTTGCGTCTGTGTACGTATATGGAGGATGCATTTCATATGATTGTTCGTCGACCTATTTTTGCTTAGCTTCTTGCATGATAGTTTGGGTCGCTTCTGCGGTCTATTTTAGACCAAAGAACAACAAGTTATGGGCCCACGCCCCATCTATCATATGTTAGGTTAAGTCGAGATAGGTTTGTGTCAGAAGCACTGTAGCGGGTTAATTCTGTTCTTGCTGGTTGTATTGCAGTAATGGTGTCTGTGTACCCATGAGATCGGCCTTATCATAGTGTTGGTATGTGCCGAGTTTAATCTTGCATCGCCCCAAGGGTTAACTTAGTGACAGTGCCGAAATGTCTACCCTCAATGAAAAATGATTAATTATGAGAAATGATATTTTATTTTTGGAAAATACATATTCGTTTGATGGAGAGATGTGAAGGTGGAGATTCGACGTTTGGGGGAGAGAGATCCGAAAGGTGGAGTTATGACATGTGGTGGAGAGATCCAAATTTTGTGGATCGATGATTGTTGAAAATTGGATTTGTAATGTAGATTTTGAGTTGTTGGAAATTTTTGCGAAATGTGACATTATTAAATTTTTTGGAAAAATACTATTTGTTATATGAATTTTTATGGGAAATTTTGGGATTTGATAGTTTATGAAAAGAAAATAAAAAATTTATTATTTTAATCTAGATTTGTTATAATGAGGTAGGAATTATTTGAGCGGGGATATATTATTAATGTGATCTTTTGGCTTTAATTTTTAGTTGATTTGTGATAGAATTTTGGGAAGGTAGATCTGGATTTAGAAATTGGAAGGAATTATTTTTTGTTGTAATCGGAAGATGAAAACATATATATATTATGTATTATGAAATCTGGATGGTATGTGGAGTTAGCGGAAGCGATGGTGGAACAAGTGAGAAAATTCTAGTGGAGGCATTTGGCGGATTCAAATGGAAGAGGCAGCAGAAGGTGACATTGGTGACAGCTGATGACGTAGTTCCATGAAGTGTGACAGATGATGACGTGGCATCATGGATGCACAAAACTAAATTTTCGAGGGAGTGTTGTTTTTGAAAAGTTAGTTTCGTGCGAGCACGGCGTTTCGTGCGTACGCGATGTTTCGTGCGTACGCATTTACGTGATATACTGTGGAGGTTCGAAAGGATTCGCGGATTGGGGGAGTAAGTGTACGAGTGAAATAAATATGCCGTAAGGCACAAATTGAGTGGTGATGAATGCGCTAGAAAATGGATGGCGGATCGCGAAGCGATCCGTTATGAAATGTTTGAAATATCTGAATATGTACGCCGATAGTTTTGAGCGTCATATTTGGATAATTGTACTTTATTTGTGACATGCAGGATTTATTGCAAATGACGTGGTTACGGTACGGTTTTATTTGGATGACATGATGTCGTTTCGTCAAGTGGAATTTTGTTTGGATTTTTGTGACCACGCTTCGCGACATCAACGGTTCCGAATAAGAGTTACGGACGGCGGAAAAAGACCGCCGTTATTTTCAAGTAGTGGTGACGGGAAATCGCGTCAATCACACGATGTTTATTTTTGGACGTCCCGGATGCTTTGACGAGATTCGCGAAGTCCAGCTGATTTATTCGCCATGACTCAACATAAGATTGTGTGTACCTGTAAATATTTGGAACAACATTTATTTGTCTTATTTGCATTAATAAATTAGTGTTGATCATGACGTTTATATTTACGTGGTCAATTAGGGTTTCGACAGTTTAATTTGTGTGTGTAAAAATCGTATTTGCAGACAAGTGTACGCTTACGATTGCCTGACTTTCAGGTGTACGCTTACGATTAATTTATTCGTAATAGTAGGTTATCATATTTAAATAGGAGATAATGATAGTTACGTAATTTCCAGTTAGGATTTTTGTCGTAATAGGATATGATGTTTTAGTGGGAGTTATGTTGGATAACTAGGCAGTTAGTGATTCATTGACAGCTCATAAGTGTATATATAAGAATGAGCTTTGTTAGGAATATAATCATCAATGCTGGTTAGTAAAGTGGGGACCAAAGATGTAGTGTTTTAGGGTTGTCGATTAGGTCATGGACTTTGAATGATATAATGATTATTTGATTATACTTTTGTTTATGTGTGATGCATTTGTGTGTTATTATTTGTTTATATTTTTATATATGTTTGATATGCATTGTTTATGCATTTGTCCTAGGGTTTGTTTATGTCGATTATTCCATCAAACCTTAGATGTTGTCATAGGGTTTATTTATGTTGATTATTCCATGAAATCCTAAATGTTGTTTGGTGCGTCTGTGTACGTATATGGAGGATGCATTTCATATGATTGTTCGTCGACCTATTTTTGCTTAGCTTCTTGCATGATAGTTTCGGTCGCTTCTGCTGTCTATTTTAGACCAAAGAATAACAAGGGTCACGTAAAGGAATGGTTCCCCTTGCTCTAGCTGGGACCGCCCGTCGGGTAGTCACTGCATACTGACGAGGAACTTCGGGGATAGCTGCATAGAACTCGTCCCCGTTGGCATCTAATATTGCCAGTCTCATAGCCTGATATGGGATATCCACCTGGCCGAGGACTTCTGGTAACCCCACAAAGGAGGCCACGTACTCTGTCATCGCAAGAACATCCTTGTACTTGCGATGTTATGAGTGAGGGTCGTACCACAAAGGTATAAACCGAGAAGGGAAAAGGGAACACAGAAGTCACACATATCTTGATATGTAAAGGCAAGATCCCTCATTTCCGTGTTGTATAACATCCGAAAATGCGATAAAGACATGGTGTCCTTTAAATCGGAAAAACATAATTGCATCTTACCCATGGATCCCTCTAAAGAGGAAGCCATGTCGTAAAATGGAGGATGCGCCGGTTGTGCCAAAGCTGGGCTGGCAGGGAACCTCCGAGTGTGAGAAGGTGGAAATGTTTCCTTGAAAAATCTTCATCGGTCCCCTCTAAGTATGACCTAGATGAAATCGAGGACAATGATGACGTAGATGTAAGACCTGAGCGCACTGACGGCGATCTGTGATCCGCAACCGGATCGGATGTGGTCAACAATTCGGGAAAATTCGAAGAATCTAACTGTGGACGACGATAAAATTTACCACCTCGGGTGGAACCCAATTGATAAGGAAGGTTATCCCAATCTGAGGGCATGAACCAAGGGAGAAACCCTGACTAAGACAATAAAATGTTTCGCACGACCTAACCGAGATGCAACATGTGTCAGACCAATCCACTCGTCAAGTCAACACACTTAGTCACATCAAGACCCGATGGTCATATCTAGCAAGAAGCTAGTTTACCAAAACCTCTACCCTGCACACAGTTGGCAAGGCCAACGGGCCAATTCTATAAAAACAAGAAAATTGCTATTCAAGCACCCTTACGCGCAGATCTATAACAACTCAGCCGGGAAAAGGTCTACAAAGTGCCACCCACGGCAAGATCTAGCAAGAAATCCCACTCCAGATAGTCACACGAAAATGTAAGGCCACTTAGGGCCAGATAGCATGCACGGAAAGCCGGAAAATGCAAATGCTCAATAAAGAGGTTCACGATGTAACCCCTCCACACCGATCCCCTACACGAGTGTCCACTCTAAATCGGAACGCTCTTGCACCCGCAAGGCATCGACTACTTACAAACACCTTTAGTACACTAGTGAACACTAAGGGTGAATCGAACGTGTTCGAAGCAAGTCGGGTTTTGCAAAGCTCCTTGGCATAAAATTCGCTTCACGAAATTTGCTTCGATGAGCGTCTCCAAAATAACCCTCCGCGAGACCCGTCCGTACCGTGAAGATGTACGCTGTGGAAGGTTAGGGAACCAATGGAAGGAAAAAAATAAAGAGTTCGTGTGGAAGAAAAGTAACCAATAAGACACACAGATGCGATAGATAGGTAAAGTGTGTTAGAATAAAGTCGTAGGCTGTTCAAATTCTAGATATACATCCAAACTTGTGACCACAATAATCCAAAGCCAACAGCAAACCCTAATTCCACTTGGAAAACCCTAATTCCAAAGCCAAACCCTAATTCTAGAAGGCCAAAACTCCAAATCTGTTGCCAAAGAATAGAAGGACTGACCTAAGGACTAGAATCAAATGGAATAAACCCTAAATCTGCTGCAGCGCTAATTTCGTAGCCAAAACCCTAATCCTTCAGCCAAACCCTAATTTTGCAGTTAACCCTAATTCTGCAGATTAACCCTAAACTTGCTGCAAAATTTAGGTTTAACACTAAAACCAAGAAATATAGTGGCACCAGAATAAGACACAAAGATTGAAAGAAAGAAATAGCGGAAAACAAAAACAAAGTCTTTTTTTTATTTTATAAAATGAGATTTATATTTTCAATAGATTTTTTTTTTTAATCTTTTGGACAAGAATGCTAATCCTAGAGGTAGCCTCTAGGCTCTCTGGTATTTATCACATTCCCTACAAGAGTTACCCCGTTATGAAAACAAAGCAAGGAATATTCCAATCGGAAAAAGTGAAAATCCAATTTCGATCAAAAATACACTCCTTCTAAGCCAACCGAAATACAAACAAAACACAAACACCCAATCAAACCGTCAAGCTGCCCGAGGAAGACACAGCAAGGTCCCAATGTGCTCCCCCACAATCTCCAATTCCACACGTTCACCCAAAAAGACCAAGTTTGGAGGAAAACCTTCCGGACGTGGCCTTAGGCAGTGTGGATTAAAAACGTGGGCAAAAAAACAAAAAAAAATATTCGTAGCCTATCTAGCCTCTATAGCTAGCTAGCAATAACAAATAAAAAGCATGAGCAGTCGGTGAGAGAGAGAGCAAGAGAAAGCTCCGCCGCCAAGAAAAAATTCTTGTCCAAAAGCTAAAAATTATAAGTCTAAACATAGACTAAGTAGAAGCTACGCTAGGCCTAAACGAAACTAGCCTACGTTTAGTCTACTTTACATTTATGAAACTACTTAGAATGTTGGCAAATAGGCGGCCAACATTGTCTGCCGTACGTTTCTCATAATCTACCGTTCGAGGGTAAAAACCCTCCCTAACTACATGTACGCGCGAACCTACATGGAAACGCGACTTAAATATATAATGGTACATCATAGCATCGATGGTACTCCCAGATATCGCGCTGCATCGCCAAACAATACTTCACGTATGTACTCCAAAATTGTGTACCTGCGCGCAAAACGAAACAATAGTAGGCACGCAATTAGTATATATACAAATAGACGTGCGTACACGTCAAAGATAAGTGAGCCGACGTGCCTTTGCACGTGCGAACGGATATCATACATGCGCGCAAAAATAATTGTGTGTGCGTGTATGATTTTGTGCGAGCGTGTTGCATATCGCATGCGCGTGCACAATGTCGTGCGTGCGTGCGAAATATCGTGCACACATGCAAAATATCGCTCGCGCGTGCACAATATCATGCGTGCATGCGAAAAATTGTGCGTGCGTGAAAAATATCGTGCATGCCTACGACCGACACCATACGGTATACCAAGAGAGAGGGGGAGAGGGAGAGGGAGAGAGAGAGGGAGAGACAGAGAGAGAGAGAGAGAGAGAGAGAAAGAGAGAGAGAGAGAAAGAGAGGAGAGAGGCGGGAGGAGAGAGGTAAGAGGAGAGTGAGAGAGGCAAAGAGAGGGGGGAACGAGAGAGCGAGAGGGAAAGTGAGAGGATAGGATAAAAGAGAAGAGCGAAAAGAAAGATGAGAGAGAGGAGAGGTGGTGGGGGACAAGATAGTGGAGAGACGAGAGGGGAGAGAGAAGAGATGAGAGAGGAAGGCGGACAGAGGAGAGTGAAAAGTGGGGAGATGAGAGAGCATATGAGAGAGAAAAGAGAGAGGAGAGTGCGAGAGGATAAAAGATAGAGAAGAGAGAGATGAGAGAGGATAGGGACGGGAAGAGAGAAGTGGTGAAGGAGAAAGGGGAGAGAGAGAGGAGATAGGAGATAAGAAAGGACAGAAGGGAGGGAGAAGGGAGGAGAGGGGCCAGAGGGGAGAGAGAGGAAGAGTAGAGAGGCAAGTGTGGGTAGTAGAGAAGAGAGGAGAGTATTGTTTTGAAAAGTGAGTTTCGTGCGTAACTGGTAATTGGATTTAATATGGAGGTTTGAATAGATTCACAGATTGGGGGAGGGAACGGATTGATAATTAAAGTTACGTAAAAGTCTTAATGAGTGGTGTGAACAAGCAATGACAAATGGACGGCGGTTCGCGAAGCGATCCGATGTAAAATAAACGGAATGTTGAAATAGGAGCCGCCGGTACGGAGCAGCTGCGACCCAATTAAGTCAACGCAGTTGCGGCTATTTTTATGATCAGTACGGACAGCGCAGCCAACGCAGCTAGCGCAACTACGGATAATATGAATTGGATAGACTTCCAGTAATGATGATTAAACGATAGTGGTAGCTTAGTGGTTGCTTAGTGGTAGCTTAGTTTCTGACATACGAAGAGTACGGTGTAAATATAATGTACAACACAGGTTTGTCCTTTTGACTAGTTAGGTTATTAGAGTAGATACAGTACGGCTGGTATGCCTCCGTACTCTGAGTATAACCTGCAGGACTTAGATTATTTTATGTATCGCATTCAAGTTTATCAAAGCAATCGCAAACTGTTTTCTTCATCTTTGACCTGTTGGTGTGATCAATCTGTTTGATGTTTTCATGTGAAACTTTGTGGAGTTATTCTATGATATTGAATCTATATGTGTGTGAAGTTTCATTGTATTCCAGTATCTCTGTAAGATTCTGTGAACAGTCTAAGTGGTTAGTTTGTGAAGCTGTCAGCTAATTTTGGGAAACTCTAGAGCTTATATCTTCTAGATGCCTTGGTGGATTTGGCTGTTACTTTGGGAGATAATAGTGTATACGGTATACTGCACATTGGTGCAGTTTGACGTGATTTTGTTTATTGTGGAGTAATCTGTGCTGTCTGAAACACAGCTGTTTTTGAGGTAGTCTGTGGGTGTTTCCGTGAGTAATCCATGGCTGAAATAGGCTATGGACAACAGAGAGGAGATAGAGAGAGGAGAGTGGAGGGAGAAGGGAGGAGAGAGGATAGAGGGAGGAGAGAGGTAAGATGAGAGTGAGAGAGGCAAAGAGGGGGGAACGAGAGAGAGAGAGGGAAAGTGAGAGGATAGGAGAAAAGAGAAGAGCGAAAAGAAAGAGGAGAGAGAGGAGAGGTGAGGGGTGACAAGACAGTGGAGAGACGAGAGGGGAGTGGAGGGAGAAGGGAGGAGAGAGGATAGAGAAATGAAGACAGGAGAGAGGAGAGAGGGTGAGAGGGAGGGAGGGAGGGGGGGGAGGGAAGGAGGGAGAGAAGAGCGAGAGGCGCTCAAAAGGGGAGACCGAGGGCGAGTGCCAAGGTGAAGGGTGCGAGGAGGTGGGATGGGCAAGGAAGGGGGATGGAAAGGGGGAGGTTGAGGGAGAGGGGGCTGAAGAGGCCGTGGAGGTGGAAGGGGTTGAAGAGGGGGAGAGAGAAGACATTGGGTCAAGCCTCGCAATAGTGATCACTTGTCAAAATTGGACTAGGAGTAGGGGTAAGGAGAAAACATAAATTAGAGTGGTAAGGAAAAAACGGATAGAATAAGGGAACTAGGAGGTGGGCGGAGTCCACAATGAAAGAGAGGGAGAGGGAGAGGCAAAGGGAGAGGGAGGGTGAGTATGAGAAGTAGAGGGAAAGGTGACCACTCTTGGACGTTTCTCTGGTCTTCCTTCATATCTGTGAGGCTCCATATTAAACATAAGGCAGTGCAGAATCCGACCATCTGTCTCTCGTCTCCTTTGCCTGCGGCATAGCTTCGAGGCTTCTCTGAGTTAAATGCCCTGCCAGAGTTAATGCGTTATAGTAGCAAAATACTCAAGCTTTCCTGCTTCCCTAGCAGTACAGTACTTACATGTATTGTTCCGTTCGTTGGTGTTCATATGTAAAGCGGTCCCAGACCTAGATTCGCGGGGCTGCCTAGTGCACGTGACGTGACGTTCATAGCACAGGCGAAACTTCCTCACGTTCAACTTTCATGCTGTGCGCAGTTGTCGCCTCGAGAGTTTTCACTTTTTAGGGAGGCGAATATCTTTGATAATGCCAGCGTGCGGAGGATACGAACGAACGAACTCCACATGTCAGGGAAATGATCGCAGGCGTCCGTTTTCAGCGACGCTGCGCAGCATCTGGGAATGAAAGATTCAATTTCGCCACGTTGGCCAGAAAAGAAAAAACTGGAAATCGATTCTTTAGTTGTCGCTTTGTTGGAGAAATGTGACTCATTCCAGACTTTGCTTCGACTATAGGGGGAGTTAACTGTACATAACTCACAATTGTCCAAAACAAAGAGGAAAAATAAATACAGGAAAAACAAGTACATGAAAAAAAGTACATGAGAAAAAAGTACATGAAAACAAGTATACGAGGAACAAGTACAGGAGGAACAAATACAGGCGACAAGTACTAGAGAAAACGTACATGAGAAACAAGGACATGAAGAGAGAACTACAACAATTGTGCAAAGGAGTTAAAATGATAATGAGCTGTCTGTAGATGAGGTCAACCAGGCATCACGCGACGAGATACAGTATTACGGTCTCCCCCTTCCCATTCAGTATAAAATTCTAGGACTTAGAAATTCTTATGTATTCCTTGTACAGTATAAGGTTTCAGAGGGCACATTTGTGCATTTAATGGATATTCTTTGGGCTATATCTCTTAGTTTAATTGAGCGTTTTGCTTAAAACTTTGGGGGTTGTCAGGACACGCGGTAAACAACACGCTGGTGTGGTTTGAGGCCATTTGGGGCATATTGACTGCTTTATGCAGTGGGTCAAAGTTGGTATCTTGAGTGCTACTCCTTTTGGTTCGGTGATGGCTTGTGATTTAGCGGCAAGTGGTGCTGCTCCAGTTTTCATAGAGTTTTCATAAAACAACAGGTTACGCGCCCTCCCTCAAGGTTACCTATCTCTAACGTCACGGAATATATCTATTGGGCAGATATGGTGAAGTTAAATTTTTTGAATATTAACTTTATAGATGTTTAGGAAGGATCTCTGGCGAAATCGGATCCCGGTTGGAAGAAGAAAATATTGTAGTTTCTTCACATTATCAAACTTTTCATTTCAAAAGAGCTTGCAATGACTTATACTCACATCAAGAAAACGTCGAAAATATGGGACTCTTTGAAAGATATGCACACCAAAACTAGTGTTCAGCAGTGGTAAAATTTGGGAGTATAAGTACTTTGGCGGTAGTTTGGCGGAATACTATTATGGTTTAAAAAAATTACTTGTAGAAAATTCTTGTTCAGGTGGCAATTTTCCTAATGACTAACAAACACCGTTGTTAATGAGAGGGCTTCTTAGTGAATATAAAGGAGCCTCTAACAATTTGAATAAATTACCGCAGGCTGAGTGGAATCTAACGATAACAATTCAATATATTTTAGATGAAGAGTCTATTCAAGAAGCTCTTAAAGGTAGTAGGCCAGCTGAAACTTTTAATACAAAAAGGGTTCAAAAAAAGCAGTTTCAGAATAGTCCGATTCTATATCCTCAAAGACCTAATGTATGTTGTTATTGTATTCATAAAAGACATGGCTACAGAAGTTGTCCAAAATATAAAAAATGATGTTGAAACTAGAATCTTTCGACTAGGTTGGTTTATACGAAAATCAAAATTCTGCCAACTTACACAAACTTATATCTTCTCCTAAAAAGAAGAATAAGTTGTGAGTTTTTTGGAAAGAAACGGAAATTCTCTTTTTGCATACACTAACATAACTACAGAAGAAAGAGATTTTGGTTAGGAAATGGATACGAAAAAGAAAAGTGTAATAACAGGTGTAGAATTTAGCAAAAATGATGAAATATTATGTAATGGATTTGCACTCGAATAGATACATATAAATCTTTGTGAAAGCACCCATAGATAAAAATACGTGTTAAAACTAGTTCACTTGGATGTATGCGGACCAGCTAAGATCGCATCAGCAAAAGGTATGAGATACATGGTGACGTTCAGAGATGACTATTCAAGCTACACATTAATCTACTTCATGAAAGAGAAAAATGAAGTGTTTTCCCACTTCAAAGAATTCAAAACATGGAGCGAAGAAATTCACGGAATTCCAATACGAACATTGATATTGGAAAACAAAAGGGAATATCTATCACTTGATTTCATCACCTATCTGGAAGAAAATAAAATATCCTATAAAAAATTAGCCAACTATGACGAAGTAGAGAGAGTAAACAAAACTTTAACTGCATAAGCCACATCAATGCTTGAAGAAAAAAGTGTCGATTTAAAACTTTGGGTTTGAGGCCTTAAATTGTGCCACATATATCAATAATAGAATAGATTTTTGAGTAATCAAAGGAGAGTCACCCCATGAGATATGGACAGGAAGAAAACCAATAGTCAAGCATCTTAGAGTATTTAGTAACAAGGTTATCATTCGAGATAGTACTCAGACTAGGTGGAAAATGGAGCCGAAAGGTATACCTGCACTCCTACTTGGTTACGATGATTTGTGGACAGAATATAGAGTATATGTACCAGAGAACAATAGGATAGTATTAACAAAAAATATCATTATCAAAGATGAAAATAAAATCAGATGACATTTTTCAGTCAGTGGATAGAAAGGCAGAAAAAGTTATTGAATATGTCATCTTTAAACCTAGGACGGATCAAGTTGTAAAGTTACAAGAACAAGATAAGTTGACGAACACAGGTAGCGACGTGCATGTTTTGTCGCTAAACCAACGACGAGATGATCTCGTCGGTAGATCATCAATGATGGGCACCAGAGGAAAAACGAGAAGTAGCGACGAAACGACTTTATGGCTGAACCATGGACAAGATGATATCGTCGCTAAAATCATGAAAATGTCCACAAAGGTTGTACCACAAGTAACGAAGAGTATACCATATCGTTGGACAAACGACAAGACCCCCTCGAAGATATACCAAGAATTTCAAGCACATTTGGACCGTGGTTGGCGCAAAGACCGAAAAGTGAGAATCGGATCAAACCTCCAGTATCAAAATTTGGAGACGGAGAATTAACCGGAGGAATGCTATTAGAAACGACTATGTATTATTTGATAATCAAGGGGAGCCTCTTACCCTTTAGGAGGCAATTTCAGAACGCGAAAAAAAACATAAGGTAACGGGGACAAATGATACGATGGCACCTATCTTGGACGCCCAAACTTGGGAAATTGTAGAACTTTCACCCGATTGAAAAGCTATTGAAAATGACCTACTAATTGTAGAACTAACCATTCAAGGAATAGCGAAAATTAAGACAGTTTTAAAAGGTAACTTCATAATGCAATATTTAGAGGAGACTACAGATATATTTGGAATACAACTAGAAAATTTTCAAATGATGGATGAAACAGGAATTGCTACAACTATGGAATTCAAACAAAAAATAGATGGCAAAAAGACAAATTTTGGAAGCATTGTAAGAGTCTAGAATCAGAGGAATCAAAATTTAAGGGAGGATTCGATATCGACACAATTTATGGATTCTAATTCATTATATAAATTATAATAGGCATGATGTAGCAGCAACCATTGGAGGTTTGAGCATGATTTTGCAAAAATCAAAAAAGATAGACGAGAAATTGGTGATAAAATTCTTAAGGTTTTCGAGTGGTTCAAGTCTGGTTACAAATATTGCAAGGATACTTGTGGTTTAAGCAGCTAAGAGAGTCTAAAGCTTTATAAGAGTGTTGTTTTTTAAAAGCTTTAGTCCTTTCTATACTTTGTGAGAAGAAACTTCGGGACATAGAAACAATTTTAGACTATGTTTAAGATCTAGTTTACCTTTGCTATCTGGACTTAAAAAAATTAAAAAGATCACATTGGAAGAATCATAAGTAAAAAGGAGTTTACGAAATGGCGCCTACAACCTAATTACGACATACCCGTCCGATAGACAACATCGGACAGACAAAGATTTAACAAAATCTGAAAGCGAAACACTATGACGAGGCGGATCTCGTCACTTAAAAAGTTTCAATGTCGCTAAAAACTTTGTGGAAACAGGAGTTTGTCTTTACATGTATTTGTTTATTAATGTGTACAGTTAGTAAAAGTCGTACGTAGACAATTAAGGTTTGTTCTTTTGTACGGAACAGGAGACGCACCATTGAGTCATTTAACGTACATCAGGTGCGTAGCCATTGAGTCATTTAACGTACATCAGGTGCGTAGTCAGTTTACTTTAGAGTACAATTAAAAAGTGTCGTAACACTCTTTACAGTATTGTGATTGGCTAGGAGACACACCATTGAGTCATTTAACGTACATCAGGTGCGTAGTCAGTTTACTTTAGAGTACAGTTAAAAAGTGTCGTAACACTCTTTACAGTATTGTGATTGGCTAGGTAGGTAGTAGAAAAATTTATTAGTATAAAATTCTAAGACTTAGTAATACTTATTGTTGTTTTTAAAAAGTTAGTTTCGTGCGAGCACGGCGTTTCGTGCGTACGCGATGTTTCGTGCGTACGCATTTACGTGATATACTGTGGAGGTTCGAAAGGATTCGCGGATTGGGGGAGTAAGTGTACGAGTGAAATAAATATGCCGTAAGGCACAAATTGAGTGGTGATGAATGCGCTAGAAAATGGATGGCAGATCGCGAAGCGATCCGTTATGAAATGTTTGAAATATCTGAATATGTACGCCGATAGTTTTGAGCGTCATATTTGGATAATTGTACTTTATTTGTGACACGCCGGATTTATTGCAAATGACGTGGTTACGGTACGGTTTTATTTGGATGACATGATGTCGTTTCGTCAAGTGGAATTTTGTTTGGATTTTTGTGACCACGCTTCGCGACATCAACGGTTCCGAATAAGAGTTACGGACGGCGGAAAAAGACCGCCGTTATTTTCAAGTAGTGGTGACGCGAAATCGCGTCAATCACACGATGTTTATTTTTGGACGTCCCGGATGCTTTGACGAGATTCGCGAAGTCCTGCTGATTTATTCGCCATGACTCAACATAAGATTGTGTGTACCTGTAAATATTTGGAACAACATTTATTTGTCTTATTTGCATTAATAAATTAGTGTTGATCATGACGTTTATATTTACGTGGTCAATTAGGGTTTCGACGGTTTAATTTGTGTGTGTAAAATATCGTATTTGCAGACAAGTGTACGCTTACGATTGCCTGACTTTCAGGTGTACGCTTACGATTAATTTATTCTTAATAGTAGGTTATCATATTTAAATAGGAGATAATGATAGTTACGTAATTTCCAGTTAGGATTTTTGTCGTAATAGGATATTATGTTTTTAGTGGGAGTTATGTTGGATATCTAGGCAGTTAGTGATTCATTGACAGCTCACAAGTGTATATATAGGAATGAGCTTTGTTAGGAATTAATCATCAATGCTGGTTAGTAAAGTGGGGACCAAAGATGTAGTGTTTTAGGGTTGTCGATTAGGTCATGCACTTTGAATGATATAATGATTATTTGATTATACTTTTGTTTATGTGTGATGCATTTGTGTGTTATTATTTATTTATGTTTTTATATATGTTTGATATGCATTGTTTATGCATTTGTCCTAGGGTTTGTTTATGTCGATTATTCCATCAAACCTTAGATGTTGTCATAGGGTTTATTTATGTTGATTATTCCATGAAACCCTAAATGTTGTTTGTTGCGTCTGTGTACGTATATGGAGGATGCATTTCATATGATTGTTCGTCGACCTATTTTTGCTTAGCTTCTTGCATGATAGTTTCGGTCGCTTCTGCTGTCTATTTTAGACCAAAGAATAACAAGGGTCACGTAAAGGAATGGTTCCCCTTGCTCTAGCTGGGACCGCCCGTCGGGTAGTCACTGCATACTGACGAGGAACTTCGGGGATAGCTGCATAGAACTCGTCCCCGTTGGCATCTAATATTGCCAGTCTCATAGCCTGATATGGGATATCCACCTGGCCGAGGACTTCTGGTAACCCCACAAAGGAGGCCACGTACTCTGTCATCGCAAGAACATCCTTGTACTTGCGATGTTATGAGTGAGGGTCGTACCACAAAGGTATAAACCGAGAAGGGAAAAGGGAACACAGAAGTCACACATATCTTGATATGTAAAGGCAAGATCCCTCATTTCCGTGTTGTATAACATCCGAAAATGCGATAAAGACATGGTGTCCTTTAAATCGGAAAAACATAATTGCATCTTACCCATGGATCCCTCTAAAGAGGAAGCCATGTCGTAAAATGGAGGATGCGCCGGTTGTGCCAAAGCTGGGCTGGCAGGGAACCTCCGAGTGTGAGAAGGTGGAAATGTTTCCTTGAAAAATCTTCATCGGTCCCCTCTAAGTATGACCTAGATGAAATCGAGGACAATGATGACGTAGATGTAAGACCTGAGCGCACTGACGGCGATCTGTGATCCGCAACCGGATCGGATGTGGTCAACAATTCGGGAAAATTCGAAGAATCTAACTGTGGACGACGATAAAATTTACCACCTCGGGTGGAACCCAATTGATAAGGAAGGTTATCCCAATCTGAGGGCATGAACCAAGGGAGAAACCCTGACTAAGACAATAAAATGTTTCGCACGACCTAACCGAGATGCAACATGTGTCAGACCAATCCACTCGTCAAGTCAACACACTTAGTCACATCAAGACCCGATGGTCATATCTAGCAAGAAGCTAGTTTACCAAAACCTCTACCCTGCACACAGTTGGCAAGGCCAACGGGCCAATTCTATAAAAACAAGAAAATTGCTATTCAAGCACCCTTACGCGCAGATCTATAACAACTCAGCCGGGAAAAGGTCTACAAAGTGCCACCCACGGCAAGATCTAGCAAGAAATCCCACTCCAGATAGTCACACGAAAATGTAAGGCCACTTAGGGCCAGATAGCATGCACGGAAAGCCGGAAAATGCAAATGCTCAATAAAGAGGTTCACGATGTAACCCCTCCACACCGATCCCCTACACGAGTGTCCACTCTAAATCGGAACGCTCTTGCACCCGCAAGGCATCGACTACTTACAAACACCTTTAGTACACTAGTGAACACTAAGGGTGAATCGAACGTGTTCGAAGCAAGTCGGGTTTTGCAAAGCTCCTTGGCATAAAATTCGCTTCACGAAATTTGCTTCGATGAGCGTCTCCAAAATAACCCTCCGCGAGACCCGTCCGTACCGTGAAGATGTACGCTGTGGAAGGTTAGGGAACCAATGGAAGGAAAAAAATAAAGAGTTCGTGTGGAAGAAAAGTAACCAATAAGACACACAGATGCGATAGATAGGTAAAGTGTGTTAGAATAAAGTCGTAGGCTGTTCAAATTCTAGATATACATCCAAACTTGTGACCACAATAATCCAAAGCCAACAGCAAACCCTAATTCCACTTGGAAAACCCTAATTCCAAAGCCAAACCCTAATTCTAGAAGGCCAAAACTCCAAATCTGTTGCCAAAGAATAGAAGGACTGACCTAAGGACTAGAATCAAATGGAATAAACCCTAAATCTGCTGCAGCGCTAATTTCGTAGCCAAAACCCTAATCCTTCAGCCAAACCCTAATTTTGCAGTTAACCCTAATTCTGCAGATTAACCCTAAACTTGCTGCAAAATTTAGGTTTAACACTAAAACCAAGAAATATAGTGGCACCAGAATAAGACACAAAGATTGAAAGAAAGAAATAGCGGAAAACAAAAACAAAGTCTTTTTTTTATTTTATAAAATGAGATTTATATTTTCAATAGATTTTTTTTTTTAATCTTTTGGACAAGAATGCTAATCCTAGAGGTAGCCTCTAGGCTCTCTGGTATTTATCACATTCCCTACAAGAGTTACCCCGTTATGAAAACAAAGCAAGGAATATTCCAATCGGAAAAAGTGAAAATCCAATTTCGATCAAAAATACACTCCTTCTAAGCCAACCGAAATACAAACAAAACACAAACACCCAATCAAACCGTCAAGCTGCCCGAGGAAGACACAGCAAGGTCCCAATGTGCTCCCCCACAATCTCCAATTCCACACGTTCACCCAAAAAGACCAAGTTTGGAGGAAAACCTTCCGGACGTGGCCTTAGGCAGTGTGGATTAAAAACGTGGGCAAAAAAACAAAAAAAAATATTCGTAGCCTATCTAGCCTCTATAGCTAGCTAGCAATAACAAATAAAAAGCATGAGCAGTCGGTGAGAGAGAGAGCAAGAGAAAGCTCCGCCGCCAAGAAAAAATTCTTGTCCAAAAGCTAAAAATTATAAGTCTAAACATAGACTAAGTAGAAGCTACGCTAGGCCTAAACGAAACTAGCCTACGTTTAGTCTACTTTACATTTATGAAACTACTTAGAATGTTGGCAAATAGGCGGCCAACATTGTCTGCCGTACGTTTCTCATAATCTACCGTTCGAGGGTAAAAACCCTCCCTAACTACATGTACGCGCGAACCTACATGGAAACGCGACTTAAATATATAATGGTACATCATAGCATCGATGGTACTCCCAGATATCGCGCTGCATCGCCAAACAATACTTCACGTATGTACTCCAAAATTGTGTACCTGCGCGCAAAACGAAACAATAGTAGGCACGCAATTAGTATATATACAAATAGACGTGCGTACACGTCAAAGATAAGTGAGCCGACGTGCGTGCGAACGGATATCGCCATGCGCGCAAAATAATTGTGTGTGCGTACATATGATTTTGTGCGGTTGCATCGCATGCGCGTGCGTATGCGCGTGCGAAATGTCTGCAAAATATCGCTCGCGCGTGCACAATATCATGCGTGCATGCGAAAAATTGTGCGTGCGTGAAAAATATCGTGCATGCCTACGACCGACACCATACGGTATACCAAGAGAGAGGGGGAGAGGGAGAGGGAGAGAGAGAGGGAGAGACAGAGAGAGAGAGAGAGAGAGAGAGAAAGAGAGAGAGAGAGAAAGAGAGGAGGGAGGCGGGAGGAGAGAGGTAAGAGGAGAGTGAGAGAGGCAAAGAGAGGGGGGAACGAGAGAGCGAGAGGGAAAGTGAGAGGATAGGATAAAAGAGAAGAGCGAAAAGAAAGATGAGAGAGAGGAGAGGTGGTGGGGGACAAGATAGTGGAGAGACGAGAGGGGAGAGAGAAGAGATGAGAGAGGAAGGCGGACAGAGGAGAGTGAAAAGTGGGGAGATGAGAGAGCATATGAGAGAGAAAAGAGAGAGGAGAGTGCGAGAGGATAAAAGATAGAGAAGAGAGAGATGAGAGAGGATAGGGACGGGAAGAGAGAAGGGTGAAGGAGAAAGGGGAGAGAGAGAGGAGATAGGAGATAAGAAAGGACAGAAGGGAGGGAGAAGGGAGGAGAGAGGGGAGAGAGAGGAAGAGTAGAGAGGCAAGTGTGGGTAGTAGAGAAGAGAGGAGAGTATTGTTTTGAAAAGTGAGTTTCGCGCGTAACTGGTAATTGGATTTAATATGGAGGTTTGAATAGATTCACAGATTGGGGGAGGGAACGGATTGATAATTAAAGTTACGTAAAAGTCTTAATGAGTGGTGTGAACAAGCAATGACAAATGGACGGCGGTTCGCGAAGCGATCCGATGTAAAATAAACGGAATGTTGAAATAGGAGCCGCCGGTACGGAGCAGCTGCGACCCAATTAAGTCAACGCAGTTGCGGCTATTTTTATGATCAGTACGGACAGCGCAGCCAACGCAGCTAGCGCAACTACGGATAATATGAATTGGATAGACTTCCAGTAATGATGATTAAACGATAGTGGTAGCTTAGTGGTTGCTTAGTGGTAGCTTAGTTTCTGACATACGAAGAGTACGGTGTAAATATAATGTACAACACAGGTTTGTCCTTTTGACTAGTTAGGTTATTAGAGTAGATACAGTACGGCTGGTATGCCTCCGTACTCTGAGTATAACCTGCAGGACTTAGATTATTTTATGTATCGCATTCAAGTTTATCAAAGCAATCGCAAACTGTTTTCTTCATCTTTGACCTGTTGGTGTGATCAATCTGTTTGATGTTTTCATGTGAAACTTTGTGGAGTTATTCTATGATATTGAATCTATATGTGTGTGAAGTTTCATTGTATTCCAGTATCTCTGTAAGATTCTGTGAACAGTCTAAGTGGTTAGTTTGTGAAGCTGTCAGCTAATTTTGGGAAACTCTAGAGCTTATATCTTCTAGATGCCTTGGTGGATTTGGCTGTTACTTTGGGAGATAATAGTGTATACGGTATACTGCACATTGGTGCAGTTTGACGTGATTTTGTTTATTGTGGAGTAATCTGTGCTGTCTGAAACACAGCTGTTTTTGAGGTAGTCTGTGGGTGTTTCCGTGAGTAATCCATGGCTGAAATAGGCTATGGACAACAGAGAGGAGATAGAGAGAGGAGAGTGGAGGGAGAAGGGAGGAGAGAGGATAGAGGGAGGAGAGAGGTAAGATGAGAGTGAGAGAGGCAAAGAGGGGGGAACGAGAGAGAGAGAGGGAAAGTGAGAGGATAGGAGAAAAGAGAAGAGCGAAAAGAAAGAGGAGAGAGAGGAGAGGTGAGGGGTGACAAGACAGTGGAGAGACGAGAGGGGAGTGGAGGGAGAAGGGAGGAGAGAGGATAGAGAAATGAAGACAGGAGAGAGGAGAGAGGGTGAGAGGGAGGGAGGGAAGGGGGGAGGGAAGGAGGGAGAGAAGAGCGAGAGGCGCTCAAAAGGGGAGACCGAGGGCGAGTGCCAAGGTGAAGGGTGCGAGGAGGTGGGCTGGGCAAGGGGATGGAAAGGGGGAGGTTGAGGGAGAGGGGGCGGAAGAGGCCGTGGAGGTGGAAGGGGTTGAAGAGGGGGAGAGAGAAGACATTGGGTCAAGCCTCGCAATAGTGATCACTTGTCAAAATTGGACTAGGAGTAGGGGTAAGGAGAAAACATAAATTAGAGTGGTAAGGAAAAAACGGATAGAATAAGGGAACTAGGAGGTGGGCGGAGTCCACAATGAAAGAGAGGGAGAGGGAGAGGCAAAGGGAGAGGGAGGGTGAGTATGAGAAGTAGAGGGAAAGGTGAAGAATTTGATGGTTCATTTTTAAGTATTTTCTAGGTCTAAATTAAAATACAGAAAGAAGCCGAGGCATTCTATCTCTAACTTCTCTCTCCAACTCCCACACTTGTCGCAGTCACTAGGAAGTTGGAGTGGAAGCTAGAGCCATGGCTGCCTAGGCTATCCAAAGGATTACGGGAAATAGATTATTTTATATTTAACGATAAGTTTATTTACTAGAAGGGTAGATGTCGGAACGAGGATTTGATCCTGGTATCTGCTGTACGTTAGATAGCCGGTAGCCAATAGTCCTAATCGTTAAGTCTAAGACTTATGTTATATGATATAGGGTTTGATATTTATTTAAATATTATTACGTAGGATAATTCATTTAACTGCAACTGTTTACAAGATACATAGGTCCAGTAATGTAAAAGTACGGATTAGGGTATGAATAAGAAACTAGTACCGCGCATTTATTTCTTTAACCAAACAAATACCGCGCATGTATTTATGAACGCTACGATCGAAATCAACATTCAATCAAACGATCGAGAAGAAAGCCGAGATCGCGGAAGAGAAACTCGCCAGTTTGTGGTCATCGCCACATCGGATGACATGTGACAAAATTACGTTGGATCGCGGCATCCCCTGGGATTACAGGACCGAACCCGAATATGACATGTGTCGACTTTTAGGCCATGTCGTACAGTTTCCGTACAAAAAGTACACCGACAGCTGTACTTTTGAGTACGAAAGTGTAATATGATTGGTTCTGTACATCAGTAGATAGAGTTTGTGAGAGAGATAGGACTTAGAAAAATTGGTAGATAGGACCCTCTCTCCCAAAGAGCTTCTATACAAAAGATCATCTTTAAACCTCCATAAATTACTGCTCAGGGGAGAAAATTCAAAGATTTTTTTTGCGATCGACTCACGAGAGTCTTGCCATCACAAGGATGAAGGTGGTCAGAGTTATTTTTTGCCAAGGTGGCTGTTATTCTTGCTAAAACACAAAGGGGACAGGGTAATCTTAGAGGCTTCAAGGAAGCTGTCCACTTTGAGGACTTATGGAGGTCTCAGAGTTTCACGTTATGGGCCCACCCTCTAGGGTACCCATCTTTAATGGAACTATCTTCATACACTAGGAAAGTATGATGATAGGAACTCTATGCGAGAAAAGATTTTTGAGGATAGTGAGTGGACAAGTGGGGTGTCCATCAAGTCTTGGAGTCCCTCCACGGTTTGGAGGAAGCAGATTCACAAGGAAAGCAGATCCATCTTCAACGGAGGAGACAAAGGAAGGAGAGGTGGTGGACAAAGCAACGTTGAAAGAGACGACCTCACCAATAGCAACTAGTTCAGCATTCATGTCACCTCTTTCGAGGAACGAGGAGAATGATACTGATACCTGGGACTTCAACAATATGGTGGCAAAGCATTTCATCCTCCGCCATCTTACTCAAGGGCTTGAATGTCCTCATTTGCAGGTAAAAAAGGCAGTTGATCTTTGGATGGCTCTCATAGAGATGTACCGAAGTGGTACGATTCAGCAACAACAGCTGGCTGATCACAAAGTTAAGGAGTATGTATACAAAAGGGGGAAGATGTTAGATTTTTGCAATGAGCTTGCTACACTTTTTATGAAGCTAGAGAGTGTTGGAAAAGTTTTTGTGAAAAAGAAAAGGTTAACTGTTTACTAATGAAATTACCCGATGAGTTCGAGAACATAGTCAATCGTGTGCAGGACTTGCTGGACTCAATGTGGATATCGAACTCCTTGGTAGGGATGATTCTCGTTCGGGAGAATACGATTGAGATCCGAAGGGGAGGAAAGAGTGGCCAAACCTTAGCAGCTGCGATTGATTGGAGGAACAAGGATTCTCGGAAACCGGTCGGAAACTATGGGGGGAGGGAACAAAAAAATCAGATTGACGAGTTAGGACCAAGGGCTCCCTAAGGTTTATGTCATTTTTGTAAGAAATCAAGGCACTATATGAAACTGTGAGACCTCCATAAGTCCTCAGAGTGGACAGCTTCCAAGAAGCCTCTAGGATAATCTGACCCCTTTGTGTTTCAGCGAAAACAACTGCCTCCATGGCAGTCAAAAACTCTGACCATCTGCACCTCTGTGAAGGCAAGACTCCCCTGAGTCGATAGCAAAAAGAATCTCTGAATTTGCTCCCCTGAGCAGTAAGTTCTGGAGGGTGAACGTTGACCTTTTGTACCGAAGCTCTCTGGGAGAGAGGGTCCTATCTCCTAATTTTTCTAAGTCCTATCTCTCTCACAGACTCTATCTACTGATGTACGGAACTAATCAGAATATAGTTCCGTACGCAAAAGTACAGCTTTCGGTGTACTTTATGTACGGACATTGTACGACATGGCCTAAATGTCGACACATGTCACAGCCGGATTCGGTGCCATAATCTCCGGAGATTCCACGATCCAATGTAATTTTGTCACGTGTCATCCGATGTGGCGATGGCCACAAACCGCCGAAATCTTCTTCCGGGATCTCGGCGCTAATTTCGGCCGTCCGATTAAAATCGGATTTAATTGTAGCCGTAATAAATACATACGCGGTATTCATTTCACTTAATAAATAAATGCGCGGTATTGATTTCGTGTCCGTACCGTAAACCGTTCTTTACACATTACCGGATCTATGTATCCCGTAATGAATTATAGTTATATGATTTATCATACGTATACCTGTTTAAATGAATATCAAACCATATACTACGTAACACTAGTCCTAGACTTAACGGCTAAGGTTACCAGCTATCTACCGTCTACCGGCCGACGATGGGTACAGGGATCAAATTTTGTGGCCGGCACATACCTTTTAGATTAAATAAACCCTTTGACTAATATAAATTTCCCATAAACCTCTGGATAGCCTAGGTAGCCATGGCTCTAGCTCCCTCTCCAATTTCTCAGTGACTGCGACAAGTTTGAGAGTTGGAGAAAGAAGTTAGAGGTAGATTGCCTCGACTTCTTTCTATATTTCTATTTAGACCTAGAAAATACTAAAAATGGACCATTAATTTCTACTCTCCCCTTATTTTCTAGTCAATCTTTAATTCAGACCGCACTTCTCCCAGCAGAAAATTAGTTTAGGGGAAGGCACTGGTTTGGTCATCATATCTGCTACCATCTCATTATCTGGTCTGTACTCTAAACTGATTATTTTGTTTTCTACTTTCTCTCTAACAAAGCTGATTCTAATCTCCATGTGTTTGGCTTTTAAATGATGTTTAGGATTGGCAGAAATAGCAATTGTTGCCTGATTATCACAAAATATTTTCTGCACACCACTCCTAAGGTGACCAAGCTCACCAAGCAAAGACTTGACCCACATCAATTCTTTTACAGCAGAGCAAGAGGCCATATGCTCAGCCTCCATGGTGGAATGAGCAATAACTTTTTGCTGTTTGCTACTCCAACAGCAAGCCCCATCACCCACATATAATACATATCCAGAAGTACATCTCCTCATCGGAGCATCACCATAACTGGCATCACTCCAAGTAGTGATGTCAGTATTCTCCCCACCCAAATGTAACCATAGATCCCTAGTTCCTATCCAATATATAATGACTCTCTTAGCTGCCTCCCAATCCTTCTTAGTGGAAGCATTTAGACTTTTACTCAGTACTCCTACAGCTGCAGCTAAATCCGGCCTGGTACAATTCATAAAATAGATTAGACTTCCCACTACTTGCCTGTAAGGAATAGTCTGCATGAACTTTTGTTCTTCAGGTGATAATTCCTCGTCTAAGACTATGACTCCTTCTTCCTCACTCCCCTCACTTCCCCTCTTCAACTCCATTGGAGTTGTACAACTATTAGATTTATCCATTTGAAATTTTTCAAGCATGTTCCCTAATGCTTCCTTTTGAGTCAGTCTTATAATTTTTCTTTTTCGGTCTCTCTCTACTTGAATTCCCAAAATATATTTTGCTTACCCCATATCCTTCATTTCAAATCTCCCTTTAAGATCGGTTTTCAGTTTATTAATTTTTTCCATTGATTTACTTAAAACAAGCAAATCATCAACATAAATTGCAATAAATATAAAACCTTCCTCATCTTCGAAAACATAGATTGAGTGATTTGAGCTGATCCGAATATATCCCAGACCGGTTAGAAACTCATCAAGCTTCTTATTCCATTGTTGAGGCGCCTGTTTCAAACCATAAAGAGATTTAATCAGCCGGCATACCTTACTCTCCTCTCCTTCCTCCACAAAACCTTCGGATTGTCGCATATAAAACTCCTCTTCCAATTCTCCATGCTAAAAGGCTGTCTTGATGTCCATCTAGTGCCCTTCCATGTCTTACGCTGCTGCTAAAGTGAGAATTATGCGGATGGAGGGAAATCTGACCATTGGGCAAAGGTTTCCTCGTAGTCAATTCCTTCCTTTTGTGTAAATCCCTTTGCCACTAATCTGGCCTTGTAGCGCTCGATTGTGTTATCTGGGTTCAGTTTTAATTTGAAAATCCACTTACAACCGATTGGTTTTCAGTTAGGTGGACAGTCCACCTGCTCCCAAGTATCGGCTGCCATGATTGAGGCCATCTCCTCATTGATGGCTGTCTTCCACCGGTTTCTTTCTGGACAAGTCATCGCCTCTCCATAAGTTTGAGGTTCATCTTGATGAGATAGTTTAGTTACCTTGTTATTAACCTGTTTTTCTTGCAATCTTTTGCTACTTCTCCTCCCCCCCTCAAAATCTGAGGCCGGAATAGATGGTTCTCGTGGATTCTTTCGAACAAACTCGGCTTCTCCCCTATCCCTTGTTTCCAAATCAATTTCCACCATGTCTTCCGCTTCGGGTAGAGTTTTCACTGGAGTTTCCACAGCCGAGTCCTTTTCGGTCTGATTTGTACCTGCAAGAATGTCATCTTCTCTAAAACCTGGATAGTTAGGAAGCTCAAAGTCATCGGAGTTTTTTGACTCAAATCAGATTTTTACTGACTTCGTATATTTGAAGGGATCCACAGACTTTCCTTCATCCATAACTACTAGATGCTTTACAAAGATTATATCTTCTCGTTTTAGATCATAAACTCTATATCCTTTAACATCCTCATCATATCCTAATAAGTATCCCGGTTTTCCTTTAGGATCTAGCTTCCAATTGGACCGATCAGTATCTAGTATACTTGCATGCCGAAAACTTTTAAGTGAGATATGTTTGGTTTCCGGCCTGTCCATCTCTCATAAGGTGTTTGATCTTTTATAACTGAAGTAAGAACTCTATTTTTGAGGTAATTAGCAGAGTTCATTGCTTCTGCCCAAAACCTTTTTCCTATCTTCTTATCTGACAACAAACTTTTAGCATTATCACTTAGTGTTCTATTTAACCTTTCAGCTACCCCATTGTGTTACGGGTTTTCTGGGACTGTCTTTTGGTGTTGGACCCCATCTTCCCTCAAAAAATCCTCAAACTGGTTAGAAGTATACTCTCCACATTGTCACTCCGTATTCTCTTGATTGGAGTTTCATGGAGTTTTTCGCTCCATGCTTTATATTGTCTAAAACAATCCTGAACTTCGGACTTGTTTTTCTAAAATTATACTCAAGAATACCGAGACCAATCATCTGTGATAGTCATCATAAATCTCTTCTCCCTCGGTGAGGGCATGTTAGCCGGTCCCCAAATATATGTGTGTACTAGATCTAGATTTTTTTCTCCCATATAGGTGGCTGTTTTTGGAAAAGGTAATCTTTGTGTTTTACCTTGAGCACATCCACTACAATCACTAATATTATCACTTTCACTAAACTTAATCCCTTCCACCACTCCCATCTTTTTCATTTCTCTTAACTTGTCTAGATTCACATGCCCAAGCCTCTTATGCCACATCATAATATCATGAACACCAACATAATAAAGTTTCTTATTTTCATTACTTAAAACCAGCCTAAACATCCCATGGCTACCTTTCTCAGCTATGAAATAAACATCCTCCTCAAAACTAGCAGTAAAGACTCCTTCCCTAGTGCTAGTAAAATAACCCTTATCATCTAATATAGATATCGAGATGAGGTTTTAGATCAGCTCCGGAATAAACAATACATCGGAGAATGTTACTATGGATATCTTTCCTTCAACTAACACATTCAGATCTACCAAACCTACAAGAGTAGTGGTGACTATCCTCCCATCCCCGTACTCTATCTCTATGGTGGGAATATTTCTTATCTTAGTGAACAGGTGCCTATCCTTACACATGTGCATGGAGGCACCTGAATCTAAAATCCAGCCTGCTTCACCTTTCAATCCACCATAAGCACATTTCTGCCTTCGTGGAATTTGGACCTCGTTTTTTGCCTCCAACTCCTCATCCAAAAGGAGCTCATTGTCCTCGTCCTCGGATTCCGCCTCATGTACCTGTGTCACAAGGGCCTTCTTCTTTCCTCTCGGGGTTCCACCGGTCTGCCCCTCCTTTAATCGAAGCTTAGTTAGCTTAGTGCACTCTGCCATATAGTGCCCAGGTTTCTTACAAAAATGACATAAACCTTTAGGAGCCCTCGGTCCAAACTAGTCGGTCTGATTTTTCTGCTCCCTCCCTCTATAGTTTCTGACCGGTTTTCGAGAATCCTTGTTCCTCCAATCGGTCGCAGTTGCCAAGGCTTGGCCACTCTTTTCTCCCCTTCAGATCTCAATCCTATTCTCCCGAACGAGAATCATCCCTACCACTGAGTTCCATATCCATCTTGAGTCCGGCAAGTCCTTCACACGGTTGACTATGTTTTCGATCTCATCGGGTAACTTCATTAGTAAACAGTTAACCTTTTCATTTTCACTAAAATCTTTTCCCGCACTCTCTAGCTCCATGAAGAGTGTAGCAAACTCATTGCAAAAATCCAACATCTTCCCCCCTTTGTATACATACTCCTTAACTTTCTGATCAGTCATCTGTTTTGGCTGAATCGTACCACTTCGGTACATCTCTATGAGAGCCATCTAAAGATCGGATGCCTTTTCTACCTGCAAATGAGGACATGCAAGTCCTTGAGTTAGATGGCGTAGGATGAAGTGTTTTGCCGCCATATTGTTGAAGTCCTAGGTTCCACTATCATTCTCCTCGTTCCTCGGAATAGGTGACATGAATGCCGAACCAGTTGCTATTGGTGTGGTCGCCTCCTTCTTGTTTCCTTTGTCCACCACCTCTCCTTCTTTTGTTTCCGCCGTTGAAGGTGGACTCTCTTATCTAGTGAATCTGCTTCCTCCAAACCCTAGAGGAATTCTAAGACTTGATGGACGCCCCAACCGTCCACTCACTATCCCCCAAAACCTTTTTTCGCATAGAGCTCCTATCATCATACTTTCCCAGTATATGAAGCCTGTTCCATTAAAGATTGGTACCCTAGAGGGTGGGCCCATAACCTGAAACTCTGAGACCTCCATAAGTCCTCAGAGTGGACAGCTTCCAAGAAGCCTCTAGGATAATCTGACCCCTTTGTTTTTCAGCGAAAACAACTGCCTCCCTGGCAGACAAAAACTCTGACCACCTGCATCCTTATGAACGCAAGACTCATATGAGTCTACAGCAAAAAGAATCTTTGAATTTGCTCCCGTGAGTAGTAAGTTATGATAGGTCAAAGTTGACATTTTGTAGAGAAGCTCTTTGGGAGAGAGGGTCCTATCTCCTAATTTTTCTAAGTCCTATCACTCTCACAGACTCTATCTACCGATGTACGGAACCAATCAGAATATAGTTCCGTACACAAAAGTACAGCTTTCGGTGTACTTTATGTGCGGACATTGTACGACATGGCTAAAATGTCGACACATGTTATATCCGGATTCGGTGCCATAATATCCGGAGATTCCACGATCCAATGTAATTTCGCCACGTGTCATACGATGGCCACAAACCGCAGAAATCTTCTTCCGCGATATGGGCGCTAATTCCGGCCGTCTGATTAAAATCGGATTTAATCGTAGCCGTAATAAATACATGCGAGGTATTTGTTTCAATAAATAAATAAATGCGCGGTATTGATTTCCTGTCCGTACCATAATCTGTACTTTACACATTACCGGATCTATCTAATCCGTAATGATTTATAGTTAAATGATTTATCATACGTATACCTGTTTAAATGGATATCAAACCATATACTACGTAACAGTAGTCCTAGACTTAATGGCTAAGGCTACCGGCTATCTACCGTCTGCCGGCCGTTAGGTACAGGGATCAAATCCTGTGGCCGGCACATACCTTTTAGATTTATTAAACCCTTTAACTAATATAAATTTCCCGTAATCCTCTGGATAGCCTAGGTAGCCATGGCTCTAGCTCCCTCTCCAATTTCTTAGTGACTGCGACAAGTTTGAGAGTTGGAGAAAGAAGTTAGAGGTAGACTGCCTCGGCTTCTTTCTATATTTCTATTTAGACCTAGAAAATACTTAAAATGGACCATTAATTTCTACACTAAACATTCCTTGGCTACCCTTGTCTGTCTTTAAGTAAACTTCATCCCCATACTTAGCTGTAAAGACTCCCTTTCTAGTGAAGGTATCAAACTCTTTGTCATCTAACACAAACGTAGAGACAAGATTTTTACCCAGCTGAGGAATGTAGAGTACATCTGCGAATGTAAGTATAGAAGTCTTAACCTCCACTAAGACTATCAGATCTACTAATCCCACTAGATATGTAGTAACCACTCTCCCATCCCCATACTCAATCTCTTCAATAGGGATCCTTATTAGCTTAGTGAAGAGTTCCTTATCACGACACATATGCATGGATGCACCTTAGTCGATGATCCATCCTTCTTGTGGAGCTTCCAGAATTGCTCCAAGGGCACACTTCTGTCTCCGCGGGATCTCCTTCTCCTCCAGACTCTTGTCAAAAAGAAGCTCTGCATCCTCCTCAGAAGACTCATCCTAGGTTTCTCTTGTCACTTTTGTAACCACAAGTGCCTTTTTCTTTCCTCCGGAAGAACCCCCTCCACGGTTCTTTTAAAGCCTCAGCTTCGAGAGCTCGACACAATCTGCAAAAAAGTGTCCCGCCTTTTTACAAAAATCACAAAGAACCGTTGGGGGCCTTGGTCCTCCATAATGATCTCTTTCACCTTTGTACGGTTTCTTCAGGTCCTTCCCCCATCGATCCCCTCCTGCTGCAAGAGCTTGAATGCTCTTTCTTCCTCTCCTAATCTCCATTGTGTTTTCTTGCACAAGTATCATCCTGACCACTATGTTCCATTTCCTTGAACTATCTGGCATTTCCTGTACTTCATTTACTATGTTTTCGTACTCATCTGGTAACTTCATGATAAGGGTGTTAACTTTCATTTTCTTTTATCTGTCCACCTGGCACTTTGCGTCTCCATATAAAATCAAGAAAGATCATTAGAGTTATCTAACATCTTTCCTCCTTTGTAAGTGTAACTCACTAGCTTTTGCTCAGCCAACTAAAGCTCCTAAATAGTTCCAGCTCTATAAATTTCCACCAAACTCACCCACAACTCCTCGGCCTTGTAAATGTGAAGGTGAGGGGTGGCCAAAGCTTGAGTGAGGTGCCTTAAAATGTAGTTCTTGGCAGCCATGTTTACATCCTCCCACATTTGAGTATCGTTCTCCGCGGTCTTCACGGTTCCGCTCCGGGTACTTGGCAATATGAGTGAGGAGTGTCTCCTTCCCTTTCCCCTTTTTGGACACACTGCTGTCCCCATCATCTACCTCCTCCGCTGAGGCAGCCGTTACTGAAAGAAACCTTATTCCTCCAAATCTTGGTGGTGTTCCCAAAGGTGGAAGTTTCACTTGTCCACTGACGATACCCCAGTATCGTTTTTCGCACAAAGCTCCCATCATCATGGCTTCCCAATAGATAAACCCAGATCCATTGAAGGTGGGCACCCTAGAGGATGGGCCCATGACCTAAAATTGTGTGTCCTCACCTAAAACTATGTGTCCTCCATTGGACTACAGAATGCAGGAAGCCTCTAGATAGATTGTAACTAACCTACTTTCAATGGCAACCATTGGTACCCTAGCAGACAAGCAGACAATTTGACTACACCCCTGTGCAGCTTGAACTCCTTTGAGTTCGTAGGAAAAAGAATCTCTGAAAACGCCCAACCCATCAGTTTAACAGACGAACAGACGATCCCATGGTTACCAACGGTAACTTTCATCCAATCAATGTTAGATAGATCTCCGAAGGACGTAAGACATCAGGTTACCTCCTGTGTATCAAAATCCACTCCTGTGTGTTAAAATCCAGTACCCGGGTAGGAGATCCCACGGGTGGAAGTTACCTAGACCCAAATAGATAACCCTTCGGTACTACTACCCTCGAAACACGCTTTTTGCTATGACCCCATAGCAGTCACCTGTTCACTTTGAAGGTGGAAACCCTTGTGGTG
>JBBHKE010000370.1:87586-198791 GCA_037447655.1 Zygnema cylindricum | reverse complement strand
TTGAAAATAAAACGAAACGGAAACGATATGGAAAAAACAAAAAAACCGAAACGGAATTCATAAGGGATTTGCTCGTTTTTGTGGTTCTTGTCCTTTTATTTGTTCGTTAGTAATTGGATGGTTTGGTGTGCACTTAGGGCGTGTTCCCCATGTATTCAATTAAGGGTTTTTTTCCGTCGTTTTCACAGAAAATGGGACTTCCAACGAGAAAATATTACGCCGTACGAAAAATGGGCAAGAACACAAGTACATTTTGCGTCATCTTGGAACTTGGAAGGTACGGCAATTTGGCGTTATTATCATCGCGACCCACTTCCAGCTCATCTTCACACTTGCACTGGAATCAAATCGCGATCTGATTTTAGTCAAAATACTACCATATTGACGAATAGAAAACCTGGATTGCACGCGTCAAACGTTTTCAATTTTTTTTTTGCGGTTGGGAGAGTACACGAAAAAAAAGGTGTTTGTCCGTTTGCTTATGTTGTCCACTTGTGGGCGTCTACAAATGTCATTTTGTAGACGTAGGCGATTGCTTATGTCGTTCACCTGTGGGCTTCAACAAATGACAGTTGGCGTCGACAATTGTCCCAGTATGTCAGGAGCTCTTTGAGGCGTACAAATGCGCGTCCGCAGTTTGTTCCGAGATCGTTGGCGTCTACAAATGTCATCAGTTTGGGTTTCGCAAGTATTGGCTACGTGTACAGCTGCCACATATTCAAAATAATGAACGCACAAGTACCGATTCACATAGGCACACTTTGAAAAGTACACCGTAAAATCAGCGCTAAATTCCAAAATAACGTTTCAAAATATCGGCTACATGGGAACACGCCCTTAGTCACTTACACGGTCAATGATATGACAACATCATATAATGATGTCACACGGTATATTGATTTTAGAGGGGCCGACTTTATTAAAAAGCGCGATGGTAAACCATCTGAGTCCATAGGAACAAAAAGAAGTAGCATTGCAAAAACTGAAAAACCACATAACAAGGGAATAAACAAAAGGAAAAATCAAGGCAAAAACTACGAAAAAGAAAATACGGAAGGTGGCAGGGAAGTCGAAAATATCCAAAAAAGCAGAACCCAACAAATAAAACATCAAAGGAAAAAACTAATACGTAGCAAAAAACCCCCAATAGAACTAAAAATTTAAGGAAAGCAACCACGTAAGTCCCCGAATCCCGGAGGAGCACGAGGAGGAAGTTACGGAACACGCCGTCGATTCATAACGGCAATAGACGATCGAATTAATATAGAAGCCAACACAAGTTGTAGGGCCACGGAAAAACGTTGACGATAAAAAGAAGTAAGGACTGAAACAGGAGGGCTCCCAGGTCCTCGCCTCTCGAACGAGCGCCGACCACAAGTACAGAAAAACTCGTCCAAAGCCACACCCAAACAACCAAACATCTCGACCGCCATCGGAATGAAGCCATCCATAGCGTCGCGATGGGCAAAATCACGCTCTTTCCTTTTAGCTACGTCACGGGCAGCCACTCTCATATGACGAGCCGCTTCGTTGACGACTGTAGTTGAGGTAGGGTTCGTCAAAACAATGTCACCAAATGTACGACGCGCACCATCAAGTAATACAAGGTCGATCCGACGCAAGAAAAATGTGAGAGACCTCGCGGCGAACAGAAAATCCCCCCTCAAAAGTGATAGTAGCGATGGTGTCTCGAATCGTGTCGTGCGCATGAATAAACTCGCCCCCGTGGGAGCAACAAAGCAAATGGACCCCGTCGAGCTCGAGAACGTGGCCGCAGAAGCAAACAAGTGAAGCCAAGTAAAGGTGGGTGAGGGAGGCCAAGTCGGAACCTAAGGGCCGTGGTGAACAGAGCCGGGTGAAACAAGAGTGGATAAGATAGGGACGACCAATAGCCAAGCTCCAAAGCCAGGTCCGCCACAAGACAAAAACATGCACGTGAAGAATTAGAACGAAGCACCTGAAGAAGCTCGGATTTAATAGCGGCGACAACCCGATCAAAAATGGATTCCTGAACACGCGAAACTGATGTCGTAACGAGGGTGGCAAAAATCGGCATGTCCTCGATAGCAATCGGATTAAGAGAACGTGATGCATCCAAAAGGGACCGCTGGAAGGCGAGCTCACCATCCGAAATAGAAAGACCACAACCGCAAGAATATGAGTGTCCCCGGCGAGACAATAGTGGAAGCACGAGCACAAGTCCACCGACCGGCGGCAAGCAACAGCCCGTCGAAATCAAACTGCATAGCAAAGAACGAAAAAGGCTGGATCGTGTCCATGAGCCAAACTTCAGGGCGAAACGATGACAAAGTGTGGAGGACATCTATAAGGCGATCATCAAATGTAGAAAGTGAGGACACAAAGAATGGGGTGGGAGGGGTAGTCCGAGTAAGGTAGGAGGACTGGTGAGGGAATCATCGTGTTAGAAGAGCAAAGGCCACTAGGGGATCAAAAAGGTGAGAAAGGTTGTCCACGTAGGATAAATCTGTCTGAAGAGCGGAATCAAGGAATGTCGTGACGTATGGATCAGAACCAAGCGGGCAACCTAACACACGAATGCCTTCGGAAGGAGGAGAAGTCTGAAAACCAAGAGGAGGAGTGAAAAGAGGAGTAATAGGACGTGGGGACCAAACAACATACTTAGAGGGTTGGAACGAAAGATTGGGTTCGGCTAAGCCAGCCTTGAAAAAGGTTTAGGTTCATATAACTTGGTTCGAAAGACCAATAATGTGTGTGTCGTCCGCAACTGAAGGGAAGAGGTAAGAAGAATAAGCTGCGGAAGCTCATTGGTACGGCAATGGGCTAGGACGAACAAAGGGCCCCCAAGAGGATCACCCTAATGAGTGTCAATCGTGGAGGAAAGCAGGACCAAATCATCATCAGTAGAGAAAGAGAGGAGGAAAGTAAGACCAAATCAACATCAGTAGAGAAAGAGAGGCTACTACTCAGGGAATAAAAAGCTCTCACAAAATGAAATATCTGGACAATCGAGGAAGGTGCAGCCATAAGCTCCGAAATAATGGCATTTCGATCAACTGTATTAAAAGCATTAGAAACATCCACCTGGAGCACTTACCAATCAGGATGGGCATCTAACAAAGCCCGGATCCTATGAACCACAGCCTCACAACCCCCCGGGTTGCCACTCCGAAATGATGAGGAGAGAAATAATCATGGAAAGTGGGCTGGAGCTGGATACAAGTGGCACGGGCCACCAATCGGTACAATACCTTGCCGATTGCAATAAGACATATTCTCCCATTGGCTTTGGTAACAACTACGAGGCGGGAGGTGCAATTCTGTGTCCTCATTCGACTACAGAATTCAGGAAGCCTTTAGATAGTATTTAACTAACCCAATTGAAGCCACAACCACTGCTGCCCAAAAAGGCAAAATGACAATTTGACTGCACCCCTATGCAGCCTGAACTCCCCTAAGTCCGTAGCAAAAAGAATCACTGAAAACGGCCAACCAGCCGATAAGTTATAGGGTGGCAAAGATGCCAATTTATACAAACTCTCAAAGAGAGAGAGGACTATCTACCTGATTTTTCCTAAGTCCTAATTTTTCCTAGTTCTCTCTCACAACCCCTATTTACTGCCCGTACGAACCAATCAAAACACTGTACAGTACCAAAAAGTACTACTGCCGATGTACTTTCTATACGGCCTTTGTACGACAAGGCCATGAGGCGGACGCGTGTCCATTTTCCACTTGTCCGTACGTTCCTCGGAATTCCCGCGACCGAATGTCATCTCTCCACGTGGCGCCAGGTCATGCTACGTCAATAAATGCCAAAGTGACCATTCCGGGATTTCGGCGATGATGTGCGCCGTTAGATTTGACGCGAAATGTAATCTCAGCCGTAATAAATACTTGCGCAATATTTGTTTCGCGGTCGAAACAAAATGCGCGATATCCGTTTCAAATTAGTACAGTACTTCGTACTTTGTAAAATTGTATCTATGCATGCTGTATAGATTTTCAATTAAATGATTTATGTATACTACAATGGTTTAAATAACAATGAAACCTTATATCTCGTGACGAACTTCTACGACAGATTGGTTAGAGCTAACGGCTAAGCCGCGCTCTGCCGGTCGAGGGTTCGAGTCTTGCCGAACTCAATCTTTTGTTGAGAGTGACTTAAGTCACACTTTAATCCTTCCTATGGAGCTGAGGCAGCCATGGCTCCATCGCTCTCTCTCTCTTCCAATGACTACAACAAGTATGGGGGCAAGAGACAAGAGATGGAGGCAGGCTACCTACATTTTTTTTATATGTTTTCCGCTAATTAATTTAGACCTAGAAAATACAATATAACTACTTATTTCAACAATCTGAGCTTATCCGGATATATCCCAGACCGCTTTAAACTCATCACGTTTCTTATTCCACTGTCAAGGCGCCTGTTTCAAACCGTAAAGAGATTTGATCAGCCTACATACCTAACTCTCCTCTCTTTCCTCCACAAATCCTTCGCGTTGTCGCATGAAGATCTTCTCTTCCTATTCTCCATGCAAAAAGGTTTTCTTGATGTCCATCTAGTGCACCTCCATGTCTTCCGTTGCTGTTAGACTGAGAAGTATGCGGACGGAGGGAAATTTGACGACCGGGGCAAAGGTTTCCTCGTAGTCGATTCTTTGTTTCTATATAAATCCTTTTGCCAATAATCGGGCTTAGTAACGCTCAATGGTGTTATCCGCGTTCAGTTTTGATTTGAAAAAACCCACTTAGAACCGATTGGTTTGGTTAGGTGGACATTCCACTAGCTCCCAAGTATCGGCTGCCATAATTGAGTCCATCTCCTCGTTGATGGTTGTCTTCCACCGGTTCCTTTCTGGACAAGTCATCGCCTCTCCATAAGTTTGATGTTCATGTTGATGAGATAGTTTTGTTACCTTGTTATTAACTTGTTTTTCTTGCAATCTTTTGCTACTTCTCTTTCCCCCTTCAAAATCTGTGGCTTGAATAGATGGTTCTCGTGGGTTTTTTCGAACAATCTCGGCTTCTCCCCTATCCCTTGATTCAAAATCAATTTCCACCACGTCTTCCGTTTGGGTAGAGTTTTCACTGGAGTTTCCGTAGCGGAGTCCTTTTCGGTCTGATTTGTACCTGCAAAAATGTCATCTTCTCTAAAACTTGGATAGTTAGGAAGCTCAAAGTCATCAGAAATTTCTGACTCAAATCTGATTTTTACTGACTTTGTATACTTGAAGGGATCCACAAACTTTCCTTCATCCATAACTACTAGATGCTTTACTAAGATTATATCTTCACTTTTTAGATCGTAAACTCTATATCCTTTAACATCCTCATCATATCCTAATAAGTATCCCGGTGTTCCTTTAGAATATAGCTTCTAATTAGACCGATCTGTATCTAGACTGAATACTTGACTGGCGAAAACCTTTTTGTGAGATATGTATGGTTTCCGGCTCGTCCATCTCTCATAAGGTGTTTGACCTTTTATAACTGAAGCAAGAACTCTATTTTTGAGGTAATTAGCACAGTTCAATGCTTTTGCCCAAAAATTTTTTCCTATCTTCTTATCCGACAACATACTTCTAGCACTATCACTTATTGTCCTATTTAATCGTTCAGCTACCCCATTCTGTTCCAGGTTTTCCGGAACTGTATTTTGGTGTTGAACTCCATCTTCTCTCAGAAAAAAAATCCTCAAACTAGTTAGAAGTATACTCCCCAACATTGTCACTCCTTACTCTCTTGATTGGTGTTTCATGGAGTTTTTTGCTCCATGCTTTATACTGTCTAAAACAATCATGAGCTTCTGACTTGTTTTTCAAAAATACACCCTGGAATACCGAGACCAATCATCAGTGATAGTCATCATAAATCTCTTCCCCCCCGATAAGGGCACTTTGGCCGGTCCCCAAATATCTATGTGTACTAAATAAAAAAAAAAATCACCCCTATAGGTGGCTATTTTGGGAAAGAGCAATCTGTGTGCTTTACCTTGAGCACATCCACTACAATCACTTAGATTTTCACTCTCACTGAATTGAATTCCTTCCACCTTTCCCATCTTTTTCATCTCTCTTAGCTTATCTAGATTCACATGCCCATGCCTCTTATGCCACATCATTATATCATGAACACCAGCATAATAAAGTTTCTTCTTTTCATTGCTTAAAATCAGCCTAAACATCCCTTGGCTACCTTTTTCAGCAGTGAAATAACTTCCTCCTCAAAACTAGCAGTAAAGACTCCTTTCCTAGTGCTAGTATCAAAACCCTTATCATCTAATAGAGACGTAGAGATGTGGTTTTTGTTCAGCTCCGGAATAAACAATACATCGGAGAATGTAACTATGGATGTCTTTCCTTCTACCAACAGTTACAGATCTACCGATCCTACAAAAGTAGTAGTGACTAACCTCCCATCCCCGTACTCTATCTCTACGGTGGAAATCTTTCTTATCTTAGTGAACAGGTGTTTATCCTTACACATGTGCATGGAGGCCCTTGAATCTACAATCGAACTTGCTTCACCTTTCAATCCACCGAAAGCACATTTCTGCTTTCGTGGATTTTTTACCTCGTTTGTCTCTTCCAACTCCTCATCCAATAGGAACTCATCGTCCTCGTCTTCGGATTCCACCTCATGTACTTGTGTCACAAGGGCCTCTTTCTTTCCTCTCGGGGTTCCACCGGTCTGTCCCTCATTTGAATGAAGCTCGGTTAGCTTAGTGCACTCCGCCATACAATGCCCTGGTTTCTTAAAGAAATGACATAAACCCTTGGGAGCCCTTGGTCCGAACTCGTCAGTCTGATTTTTCTGCTCCCCCCCTCCGTAATTTTCGACCGGTCTCCAGGAATCCTTGTTCCTCCACTTAGTCCAAGCTGCCAAGGCTTGCCCCCTCTTTCCTCCCCTTCGGATCTCAATTGTATTCTCTCGAACGAGAATCATTCCTACCACTGAGTTCCATATCCACCTTGAGTCCGGCAAGTCCTGCACACGGTTAACTATGTTCTTGAACTCATCGAGTAACTTCATCAATAAACAGTTAACCTTTTCCTTTTCACTAAAATCTTTTCCAACACTCTCTAGCTCCATGAAAAGTGTAGCAAGCTCATTGCAAAAATCCAACATCTTCCCCCCTTTGTATACATACACCTTTATTTTCTGATCAACCAACTATTGTTGCTGAATCGTACCACTTCTGTACATCTCTTTAAGAGCCATCCAAAGATCGGATGCCCTTTCTCCCTGCAAATGAGGACATGCAAGTCCTTGAGTAAGATGGCGGAGGATGAAGTGCTTTGCCGCCATATTGTTGAAGTCCCAGGTATAAGTAGCTTTTTCCTCGTTCCTTGGAATAGGTGACATGAATGCCGAACCAGTTACTATTGGTGTGGTCATCTCTTTCTCCTTTCTTTTGTCCACCACCTCCCATTCGTTTTTCTCCTACGTTGAAGATGGATCTACATCTCTAGTGAATCTGTCTGTGTAAACCCTGGAGGTATCCCAAAACTGGATGGACGCCTCACCCGTCCACTCACTATTCCCCAAAACCGTTTCTCACATAGAGCTCCTGTCATCATACTTTCCGAGTATATAAAGCAAGCTCCATTGAATATGGGCACCCTAGATGGTGGGCCCATAACCTGCACCTCTGAGACCTCAATACGACCTTAAAGTAAGCAGCTCACACAAAGCCTTTAGGATAACCATGACCCCTTTGTCTTTTATCACGAATAATTGCCACCTTGGCAGACAAAAACTCTAACCACCTTCACCCGTGTGAAGGCAAGACTCCCCTGAGTGGATAGCAAAAAGAATCTATGTATTTGCTCCCTTGAGCAGTAAGTTGTGGAGGGTCAAAGTTGACCTTTTGTACAAAAGCTCTCTGAGAGAGAGGGTCCTATCTACCAAATTTTTCTAAGTCCTATCCCTCTTTAAAACTCTATCCACTGGTGTACGGCACCAATCATATTACATTGTCGATCACAAAAGTATAGCTGCCGGTGTACTTTATGAACGGAAATTGTACGACATGGCCTAAATGTCGACATATGTCATATCCGGATGCGGTTGCGTAATCCACGGAGATGTCGAGATCCAATGTTATCGTGCCACGTGTCATCCGATGTGGCGATGACCACAAACCGCCGAGAATCTCTTCCGCGATCTCGGTTTATTTTTCGGCCGTCCGATTGAATGCAGGTTTCAATCGAAGTCGTCATAAATGCTTGTGCGGTATTCGTTTCGTAAAAGAAACAAAATGCACGGTACTCGTTTTTTATCCATGCCGAAATCCGTACTTTTACATAATTGGATCTATGTATGGTAAACATCCGCCGTTAAATGAATTTTCCTACGTGGCAACATTTAAATAAATATAAAACCCTATAGTATGTATCTTTCTGTCTAGACTTAATGGATAAGTCTACTAGCTACCGGCGTTCTGACGGTCGGCAGGTACCACGATCAAATCCTGGTTCCGACATACTTCTTTTAGCAAAAAAACTTACCTATCCGTAAATCAACTAATCTATTTCCCATAAACCTCTGGATAGCGTAGGTAGCCATGGCTCTAGCTTCCTCTCCAACTTCTCAGTGACTGCAACAAGTGTGGGAGTTGGAGAGAGAAATTAGAGGCAAACTGCCTCGGCTTCTTTCTGTATTCCAATTTAGACCTAGAAAATAATAAAAGAACCATCGATTTCTACAATTGCTTCGCGGATCTGAAAAAGTGGAATATCCAAAGGCCCGGAACTACGCCTACATCATTGGAGCTTCTCGACAGCTTTCTAGTAACGATATTTTGTCTGAAAAAAACAAAATTAAGGTACCGTGTGGTACGAATCTGTACGAACTTGTACGCCTCTAGGATATCCCTGACCCCTTTGTCTTTCAGCACGAATAACTGCCACCTTGGCAAACAAAAACTCTAACCACCTTCACCCTTGTGAAGGCAAGACTCCCCTAAGTGGATAGCAAAGAGAATCTGTGAATTTGCTCCCTGAGCAGTAAGTTATGAAGGGTCAAAGTTGACCTTTTGCACAGAAGCTCTCTTGGAGAGACGGTCTTATCTTCCAATTTTTTCTAAGTCTTATCTCTCTCTAAAACTCTATCTACTGGTGTACGGCACTAACTATATTACACTGCCGTACACAAAAGTACAACTGTCGGTGTACTTTATGTACGGATATTGTATGACATGGCCTAAATGTCGACATATGTCATATCCGGATTCGGTCCCGTAATCCTCGGAGATGCCACGATCCAACGTAATCGTGCCACGTGTCATCCGATGTGGCGCTGACCACAAACTGCCGAGAATCTCTTCCGCGATATAGGCTTTCTTTTCGGTTGTCTCATTGAATGCAGATTTCAATTGTAGCCGTCATAAATGTTTGTGCAGTATTTGTTTCGTAAAAGAAACAAAATGCGCAGTACCTGTTTCTTATCTATATTGAAATCCGTACTTTTACATAATTGGATCTATCTATCCGTAAACATCTGTCGTTAAATGAATTTTCCTACGTGGCAACATTTAAATATATATCAAACCCTTTAGTATGTATCTTTCTGTCTAGACTTAAAGATAAGTCTACCGGTAACCGGCATTCTGATGGTCGGCATGTACCAGGATCAAATCCTGGTTTTGACATACTCATTTTAGCAAATAAACCTACCTCTCCGTAAATCAACTAATCTATTTACCATAAACCTCTGGATAGCCTAGGTAGCCATGGCTTTAGCTTTCTCTCCAACTTCTCAGTGACTGCAACAAGTGTGGGAGTTGGAGAGAGAAGTTAGAGGCAGATTGCCTCGACTTTTTTGTGTATTCCAATTTAGACCTAGAAAATAATAAAAGAACCATCGATTTCTACAATTGTTTCGCAGATCTGAAAATGTGGAATACCCTAAGGCCAAAAACTACGCCTACATCATTGGAGCTTCCCGATAGCTTTCCAGTAATAATATTTCGTCTGACTAGAACAAAATTAAGGTACGGCGTGGTACGAATCTGTACGAACTTGTACGGCGTCGAGTAACAAACCACACTTTTCGTCTTATGGAATTCTACCGTTAGTCAAAAATCCAGTTTTTCATAAACGTACTAATCACATACGCATACAATGGATCTTGTGATGGCAAATAAAGTGGAGTTTAAGTTTGTGACAACGTTGGAAGAAGTAGCTGACATGCTGACAAAGGCAGCAGTACATGATGTACTTATGAGGGGGCGGCTCAAATTAGGGCTAATGTAATGACGTGGACAATTCTCCAATTGAGAGGGGGATTGTTACGATCCAATTTGAGAATTGTCTTGTATTGGACGCGCGCGATATTTCGGTTCGCGTCAACGTCACTTTATTTGAATTGTGCACTCGTCGTTTCGTGCGCGTACGGCCTACGAAAGTATGCATACGAAGTTTCGTGGTACACATCTCACGAAACCTTCTCTTTTCTTCTCTTCTCTTCTCGAAAGAGAAAAGCACGCTGCACCCTTCTGCGCGCTTTCTTCTTCTTTCGAGTCTTCCTTCGAGTGACACTACCTTTGCTTCTTAGCTTGTCCTACATTGCGCGTTAGTTAGGTTGCTATTTAAGTTGCACGTTAGTTAGGTTTCTATTTAAGTTGTTCGTGTTGCTACAGTTTAGCATCAAGTTTACATTATTTTGGGATAGATAGAGTAAAGAGAGAAGAGTGAGAGGAAAGGGAAAAGCCTTGTAAAAAGGCTTCGCCCATCTTTTTATATAAAGTTTTTCTTTGGCCATTTCGGCTGCTTTTATATTTCTTCCGCTGCATACAATCTCGGTGGTATATCTTTCAATTTTTGCGCCTTGTATTTTATTGTGGGAGACTAAATTAGGAAATGGCTTTTATGAGAGTGAGAGCTTTGTAAAGAAACCTTGGGGCATAAGGTAGTGTATTGCGCCGAGATCTATTCGATAATGATGTTGGCTGCGTAACTTCTTTGTTTGTGCGATGAATGCCTCTTTTGTTGTGGGCTTGTTATCGATCCTATCATCTGGTAACGGAGCACGCTTTGCTCCAAGTTAGATAAATTTATATTTGTGAGTGAGTGAAGGTGTGATGGGGAAGAAGAAGAAAATCACTCCCTCTCTATTCGCTTATATTACGAAAATTTCTATTTGTGAGTGAGTGAAGGTGTGATGGGGAAGAAGAAGAAAATCACTCCCTCTCTATTCGCTTATATTAGGCTGAAGAAAATCACTCCCTTTCTATTCGCCTATATAAGGCTTTTACTGGAGCGTTTGGAAGAGCCACCCTCTCAAAGAAGGTCTACTCGTGAGTCGATTGAAATAGTGTTTAAGTTTTGGAGGTGATAGATTTGAATTCGTGCCTAAGTTTGAGGAATTGCTTCCAACCGATCCCTTTGGACAAAATAGGGCTAATGACGGTGGGGAACCTTTTGATAACAATCCTCGTTACACATTCGACGAGTGGTCAGAGGTCGTTTAGGAGAAAGGAAAGCCAATAAAAGAAGACAAGAAGGGGAGGATGAAAGTGGAAATGGAGTTGAGTCCTAGCTTCAATGGTTGCAAGAGATCAAAGATCAAGTATGAGAAGGAGAAAACATGGAAAGGTAAAGCAAAAATTGAGGTCGATGAAATACGCATAGATAATGAGGTAGAGAACGAGGATGCTTTCCAAATCGTCAAAAAATTAGTCATGTTTAACAATTCAAATTATGTCGTTTGGAAGAAGTACATGATCTTGGATCAATGTTGTGGAGTCAAATTTGAGGGACCAAAGACATACTCGGGGAAACCGACGGTTTTTCCTTTCAAATAGGAGAGTGCGCCTTCAAGGTGCGTGCACTAGTTTAAGGACCGGTCCATAGGGAAAGGCGAAGACATCACAAGGGTAGAGGAGACGTAAAACCAGGCCCACAAGAAAATGTACGAAATCTGGGCACCACACGAGAGTCCCAGATTGTTGATGAGTCAAAAATGAGAACAAGGGAGTAAATGCCGCAAGAAAATGAGGTAGCACAGAGTTAACGTAGAAACAGGCTAACTGAAAGAGTCTCAAATTTGAAAAACCGCGCTTTTACTTTTGAGTATAGGGAAATAGGGCACACATCGGGTGGGCTCATCACCTATACAGAATCAATGTTTGTCATTTTGTACGGAATAAATCAATTACGTCAACTCGGTTTCACCGATCGCTAAGGTAAATTAAGTCCATTGTATCGCACGATATTTCTCGTTCGCCATGTAGTGATTGATAATATGACTAGATGTTAAATCTTTAAAGTCCAGCACACCTTCCATCCCACACGAATTAGTATTGTGAGACTTGATATGAAAAGAACTCTACACAATTATAAGAGGATCCCAATTAATAATTTCAATTATCAAATAAATTGAGTAACATCAATTTTTATGTGTGTCTTTATTCATGGCTTCAAACATGTTAGGCTTACATTATTTGAATCCGTGTTGGTTTTTATTTAGTGTGGTTTAGGTTTGGTCGCAGGTTACTTCGCATATTGGGATTAAATACATTTAGTTTGATTTTGTAATTTTTGTGTGTACATTTTCTTGTACACGGTTTGTTTTGTTTCGTTTGGTTTTTGTACACGACTTCGAAAAGTTTCTTTTCGTGCAAAGTATGTACATCTAGTACTGTAATTTCTAGTGTTGTGTATCGTAAAAAAATTATCGCGATAACACCAATATCGATAGTTATTGGTTATCGAACGGTTAGAGGTCCCGATATATCTATCCCGATATATCTGTCCCAGACCAACAAATTCCATATCGGCGATAACTTTAAAAAATATAGTATGTATACAATAGTACTTTATAACATACTGTATTATATTATTGACTTTATATAGCGTGGCATGCCACGTATAATAAATTGTTACGTATCTGTTTAATTAAATTTATTACGGACAACACATAAACGTTGATAAATTTAAACAATACTTTTTAGTTCTAAAACTATAGTATCAAAACGAAAATATTAAATTATATTGTAAATTTGTAATTTTTTTTTTTTAAAACAAGCGAATACATCTGTCAGACTGCCACCATTTACCGCCACCATGGAAGTGATATGCGGACGTAACTAACCTTGCAAAAAAAAATAACAGTTAAAAAGACATTCTGGACGGGTATGGGAGCGTGGAACCCAAGTAAAACCCCCTTAAATTAGAAATAATGAAGGAAATGTTGCGATTTTTTACTAAAAACAGGGGGAAAGGGGCCGTACATTTATCTGTACGGTTCGTACAAAGATCGCCAATAGTTATCGCTATCGGTGTTATCGTCGATAAACGATCGATATTATTGGTTAATTATCAGCGATAACAACAATAGCGATATATCGTACCAATATATCGATTATCGGCAACCCGAGAATTGGCCCATATCGGTTATCGTAAAATCGTTACCAATACACAACACTAGTAATTTTCTTTCGTGTGTTGGTCCTTAGTTAAGCCTCCATCAAGGCCTTCTCCATTCACTTCTCCATCAAGTTCTCCATCAAGTCGTGTCAACAAGGAATCTATCGCCTACGTGCTTCATTTTGATTGGATCCACGTAGGTTCATGTTCAAACTAATCCAAAAGAACAAAATCTGAAACTCGTATCCGTACGACCAACTGCTTGCGTGGAAGTACACTTTGTACGTTCGTGTTTTGTCTTTTGTGTCAATGTGTTGTTGTTCGTATTTTGTTGTTGAAAATTGTAGTGTTGTGTATAGGTAAGGATTTGTCGATAACCGATATGCGTTTTTTTTCGGGTAGCCGATAATTGATATATAGGTACGATATATTGTTATCGGTGTTATCGCCGATAAATAACCAATTTTTATCGGTTTTTATCGGCGATAACACCGATATCAATAACTATCGGCGATATCTGTATGGACCGTACAGATAAATGTATGGCCAGTACACTCAAATGTACGTGTTATTCCCCAGACACGCCGCGGACCCCCTTCCCCCCGATTTCGGTAAAAAATTGCGATATTTCCTTAATTATTTATAATTTAATGGGGTTTAATTTGGTTTTACACCCTCCCATACCTGTCCAGAATGTCCTTTTGAATGTTATTTTTTTTTTGCAAGGTTAGTTACTCCCTCATATCACTTCCATTATTTGTCTACATTGGTTTTTTTTTAATGTATTTTCAGTCCATTTTAGAAACGATCCGCAATAAGGTCAGGCAAAATAAATACATAAGTAGAAATTTGGACAATTATGAGATGATCAAAATTCAAAATCTGAAAATTATAAAATTCTTAACCTTTCAAATATTAATCTTCATAAAATCTTCAATGTCAGATTTCTCAAAATCCAATTACCACATTTTCAATGTTTTGAAATTCCAAAATCACCAAATTCAAAATCTGAAATATGTAAAAAAATTGACCCATCATTTATCAGTCTCCATAAATCTTCTGTTGATATTTGAGTATTTTCTAGGTCTGTATTATAATAGGAAAAAGGTAGAGGCGGTCTACCTCTAACTCCCTTCACCCAGCCCCCACACTTGTTGTAGTCACTAAATGCTGGGTAGGGTGAGAGAGCCATGGCTACCTAAAGCTTTGTAGCAGACACGTAGCAGAAAATAGATGGGTTTACCAAAAGTATTGACGGACCCATGAATTGATCCTGGAACCTGCCGTCCGTCAATGTAGTCGTTAGCTTTGTCCGTTTAGTCTAGGACTAGTGCTAGGACATATAGGGTTTGATAATTATATAAATATGTACGCGTAGACGAATTCATTTAACGGCGCGAATAGATCTTTAGTACATAGAAACATTTTAGAGTAGTACGGTTTACGCGAAACTAATACCGCACATTTGTTTCGACGGCGAAACAAATACCGCGCACATATTTTCGACGGGTAAGAATGAATACCGGATTTTATCGATGGTCGTGGTGGTAGCCGAGATTCCGGAATGGCCGCCTTGGCGTTTTTTGACACCGCCACTCCGGATGACACGTGGAAATGCGTTGGAGGATTGCGGAATCTCCGGAGCGCAAGATAACAAGTTTGGATGTGACATTTGTCACTTGTATGGTCATGCCGTACAGTTACCGTACAGAAAGTACTATGGCGCCTGTACTTTTATGTACGATACAGTCCTGTGATTGGCGCCATACTTCAGTAGAAGGGGTTTAGAGAAGGACTAGGGCTTAGAATATTTCTGGTAGGTAACTGACTCTCCCAGAGAGCACCTTGTATAAATGGCAAACTTTGGCCAACCATAACAATCACTTGAGTTGACCATTTTCAATGATTCTTTTTGCTGCGGACTCAGGGGAGTCCAAGCTACATAGGGGTGTAGTCGGTCAAAGTCTTTGCTTGCCTGGGTGGCTGCATTTCTAAGGGAAAGTCACAGTGGGTGAATGTGTCCAAATCTCATAATCTAACTTTGCATTCTATGGTGGAACTGAGCACACAGAAGATCTTCTCTTCACAAGGGTGAAGGTGTATTGGGGTTGTGACTGTCAAGGGGTCAGTCATTTGGGTTTATATCAACTTGGAGTCGGCACTATCTAGATTAGCTTCTTTTGGATATGCGAATTCTGTGGGCAATGGAGCCCATAGAACTTTAGGTTATGGGCCCACCATCTAGGGTGCTTATGTTCGATGGAACAAAGTTCACTTATTGGGAGTTTACAATGGAGGGATTGCTTTTCGAGAAGCACTTATAGGGAATTGTTTCGGGACAAGTGGGATGTCCGCCACCGGGCTTTGGAGGAGCTCACTATGGAGAATCATCTGGGGCTGCCCAGAAAACGAACCAGAGTTCAGATGCAACGGAAGGTGAAGGGAAAATCATTACCGTGGAAAAAGAAATAGGGGAGAAGGATAAAGGGACACCTATGGTGAGAGGAGCTAGGATCTCGGCTACGGTTCCACTTGTGGGGGTTAAAACTGAACTGAAAACTGAAGAAAATGATAAGAAAATTTGGGAATACAAAAACACTATAGCAAAACATCTCATACTTAGATATGTGTCTAAGTCCATAACTATCACTCGTTTAAGTCTAATCAAGTCTTCGGAAATCTGGGAAACACTAATTCAGATTTATAAGAGTGAGACTATACAGAGGCAGCAGTTAGTAAAACAAAAAATAGAGGCCTATGTTTATAAAGGCGGTAGCATGATAGAGTTTTGCAATGATATTGCTGCGTTATATGTAGAGCTTGCTAGTGCTGGATATGTAGAATCTGAGGAGAGAAAGATTAATACACTAATCATGAAACACCCAGATGAGTACGAAGACATCATTTACCGTATGCAGGGAATGGATGGCTCTTCGTGGACTTGGAGCATCACCATGGGGATAATACTTGTGAGGGAAAGCACCTTGGAGCTTCGTAGGGGAAGTGAGAGGGTGACTGCATTTACAGCTGGTGGTGGCTGACCGAAACGTGATGAGAGGAACGGCGGTGACGAGCGGAAGCGTGATGAGAGGAACAAAGACAAAGGTAAACCTTGTCGAACTTTGGTGGAAAGAGAGGGAGAAGAAAAGAAAAGGGAGCTTTGGAAAAACGGGTTTGCTTCTTTTGTAGAGAACTGGGTCACCATATGGAGGAGTGTCCTCGTTTGGAAAAACTTAGAAGTTGGGGTGTGAATGAGGAGGAAGAAGGGGAAGAGGAGAAAGAGGATGAAGAAATCTTGGAGCTTGTTCACATCGGAAGAATGGAGAAGAGAGAAAAGTACACTGAAATTCCACGAAGGCAACAGTGTGTTTTTCGAGGTATAAGGAAAGTAAAGGGAGGGGAGGCACTTGAGGATGTCAAGGAGTGTAGAGTGGATGACTTAGAAATGAGAAAGTCAGATCTAGGATCCATAAGTGAAAATAGGAAAGATAAAATTAATGAGGATAATTTTATAGATGTTTTGAAAACAGAAAACTGGTCGGAAAGGGAGACTTCAACAGATTCTGAGGAAAGGGGAGAAGTGAAACTAGAAGGGGTTTTTAAGGATAAGGAAGAAGAGGAATACTTAATGAAAGGTTTAGGGGAGGAGAAATATTTATTGGGAATAAATTTAGAAAGTGAGAATGGAAAGAAATCCATGGGAGAGAGTGAGGAAAGTTCATGTTCTGGGGTTAATGGATATGACATCACTAAAGGGAGTGATGGCATTTATGAAGGTGTGCCTGTAAAAGGGTTAGCACCAGGGCATGTGTTGCAGATTGGAGATGGGGCTGGCTATTTGAATTGCAAGAGGGAAATCGGATTTAGTGTGGATGGAAAAGAGATGAGATGGATAAAATCATTGCTCGGATTTATGAAAAGTGGGATGCTAAATAAAATGTGTGATGCAATTATTTCGGTTCATCTAATGCACTGTTTCAAGTACGAGAGTATTTTCTTAACGTTTTATGAAAAGAAAAAGAAAAGAAATAAAAAAAGAAAGAGGGAATGAGAGTGTGTGTTTATTTATGTGAGGGAGTCGAAAGGAAAAAAGACTAGAAAATAAGGGGAGTGTTGATATTTGAGTATTTTCTAGGTCTGTATTATAATAGGAAAAAGGTAGAGGCGGTCTACCTCTAACTCCCTTCACCCAGCCCCCACACTTGTTGTAGTCACTAAATGCTGGGTAGGGTGAGAGAGCCATGGCTACCTAAAGCTTTGTAGCAGACAGGTAGCAGAAAAATAGATGGGTTTACCAAAAGTATTGACGGACCCAGGAATTGATCCTAGAACCTGCCGTCCGTCAATGTAGCCGTTAGCTTTGTCCGTTTAGTCTAGGACTAGTGTTAGGACATATAGGGTTTGATAATTATATAAATATGTACGCGTAGACGAATTCATTTAACGGCGCGAATAGATCTTTAGTACATAGAAACAGTTTAGAGTAGTACGGTTTACGCGAAACTAATACCGCACATTTGTTTCGACGGCGAAACAAATACCGCGCACATATTTTTGACGGGTAAGAATGAATACCGGATTTTATCGACGGCCATGGTGGTAGCCGAGATTCCGGAATGGCCGCTTTGGCGTTTTCAGACACCGCCACTCCGGATGACACGTGGAAATGCGTTGGAGGATTGCGGAATCTCCGGAGCGCAAGATAACAAGTTTAGATGTGACATTTGTTACCTGTATGGTCCTGCCGTACAGTTACCCTACAAGAAGTACTCCGGCGCCTGTACTTTTATGTACGGTACAGTTCTGTGATTGGCGCCGTAATTCAGTAGAAGGGGTTTAGAGAGGGACTAGGACTTAGAATATTTCTGGTAGGTAGTTGACTCTCCCAGGGAGCACCTTGTATAAATGGCAAACCTTGGCCAGCCATAACAATCAATTTAGTTGACCATTTTCAGTGATTCTTTTTGCTGCGGACTTAGGGGAGTCCTGGCTAGACAGGGGTGTACTTGGTCAAAGTCTTTGCATGCCTGGGTGGCTGCATTTCTAAGGGAAAATCAAAATGGGTGAATGTGTCCTAATCTCATATTCTAACTTTGCATTCTGTAGTGGAACTGAGCACACAAAAGGTTAGTTACTCCCTCATATCACTTCGATTGTTTGTTTACATTGGTTTTTTTTTAATGCATTTTCAGTCCATTTTAGAAATGATCCGCAATAAGGCCGGACAAAATAAATACATAAGCAGAAATTTGGACGATTATGAGTTGTTCAAAATTCAAAATCTGAAAATTATAAAATTCTTAACCTATCAAATATCAATCTCCAGAAATCTTCAATGTCAGATTTCTCAAAATCCAATTACCACATTTTCAATGTTTTGAAATTCCAAAATCACCCAATTCAAAATCTGAAATATGTAAAAAATTTGACCTATCATTTATCAGTCTCCATAAATCTTCAATGTCAGGTTTCTCAAAATCCAATTACCACATTGTCAATGTTTTAAAATTCTAAAATCACCCAATTCAAAATCTGAAATTGTAAAATTCCTACCGTTTAAAATTTTACCCTCTAAAATCTAAAATATTTCAACCCTACATTCAAAAAATATACCAAAAAAAAATACGACTGCATTATTTTTTTTTATGAACATTTCCACCAATCTCCTAGTACTTTTCCCGATTCCCTTGGTCGTTTTCCACTCTGAAATACTGTATTTATCGCATTATCATCGTTACTTCTTTCTCCTTCAATCGCCTTCCTTTTTTCATCACGAACATTTATGAGGGACTCCGTTGCTTTCCAAGATCCTTTTAAAAAAACCAGATTTTCAACGGACTCTGGACTAAGCCAGTTCCGTTTCACCGTTGAAATTTGACCGGCAACTCAAAATACCCGCTCCAAAGGAGCCGAAGTAGCGGGTATAGCTAAAACTATTCAAGCTAAAGAGCTCAATGCCGGAAAAATGTGACATTTTCCGGCCCACCATTTCAAAGGGTTTTTGCGCTCATTCTCAAAATACTTTAAAATATTACGCCCTTTATAAAGCTGGATTTCATGGAGCAAGAAGTCCTTGAACTCATCTCGAGTGAGGTCAATATCAGAATTTGTAGGAGGACCTTTTATTTTGGACGTCGAAGATCTGTATATCTATTTTTAGCGTCAGAAAAATATCATTATCATCATCATCTTCATTTTCAGTAGCAACCCCTTTCACGATAAACATATTTTCACTTTCCAAAATTCCACCGTCGGCACCAACATCCGAAGGTTGAGAACTTAACACCTCCGCGTCAAACTTTTCCAACAAAACATAAAGTATTTCTTGCCAAACTTTGTCTTGTTCTAAAGAAGACAAAAAAGCAAGTTGTTTCGTCCTCGGATCCAACGCTGAAGCGATAAACATTTTCATAGGAAGAGTCGCAAGATCAAGAGTGCCAAACCGGGTTTCAAAATCGGAAACCATTTCGGATGCAATTAGGTGAATTGCCGAATGCGTACCATTTTCAATTGAGGTGTCATTTTCAATTGAGGTGTCATGAACCACTCTCTTCAAACCCTTAAGAAGTGAGTGAATTATAACGGGAACCCAACTTAAAGTGACATAACTTTCACCTTCCAAAACTCTTTGAGCCACCATAAAAGGCTTCAAAAGAGTGACTCCTCTTTCAATAACAATTGCTACATCAGGCACTAACGGCTTCCACTTAATTCCTAATTGAGTGGCAAAACTTTTGATAATGTCATTTTCCCTCGTGTAGCTTTTGTAAAACCCTACTAAATTCCTTGCGGCTTTCATGTGTGCAGACACACCTGAACCAAAAAAGAATTTCCTGGTGGCCAATTATAGGAGGTGGTCAACACACCCGTGCTAATCACACTATATAGCTTTACCCACTTTTTTCATCGGTGACCAACTCTAGGAGGTGGTCAACACTCCCGTGCTAATCACACGATACAGCTGTACCCACTTTTTTCATGGCAGCCGCAATGTCAGTCTCACAAACTGCCAGTGCACTTTCAAAAATGTTTTACCTTGCCAGCATGTTCTTATATTTTTTTGTTATAGCTTCTGATTATACTTTTCTGTTATGCTTATACTTTTCTGTTTTGGCTTCTGCTGTGTGACTCCCCGGGAGAGGGAAACACCTTAAGCATAAATTTAAGAGATCACATTTTGAATTGATGAAATGGGCAGTTAATAAACAGTTAGATTCATTAGACACTGAAGTCCATGTGTCTAGAGTAATACTAAGGGTCTCTCCTTGAAGTAATTTTGTTAAACCTAAACGAACTTTTATGCTTATCTCCTCCATTTTGAACGTTATTCTCCGCCAATCTAGGATTTTTGTCTTCAATGGTAACCCTTTGATCATCTTGCGGAAATCCACGCTCTCTGCCACACTTAGCAGTTGGGAATCCAAAATTATCCAGCGAATAAGCCTGTCTTTAAAAGAGCTGGCAACTCCCTTATTTATGAAGTTCTCGAGTGCTCATAGTTTCTCCTCATTCTCTTTCAGTTCCATGACTGCATATAGATTTTTGTGCTTATGTTTTAGGTGAGACACTAAATTTTAAGGGCCCAACGACTCTCCTCTAGCCACGGGCATGGCAACTCATTTACTGATGAAGTCGTGCTCATAGTTTCTCCTCAATCTCCTTCAGTTTCACGATTGAAAATAGATTTTTGTGCTTATCCTTTAGGTGAGACACTTAATTTTAAGGGCTCAACAACTTCCCTCTAGCCACAGGCATGTCACAGTGATTACACAGTGATTACAAAATGCCTTATTTGAATGCCTGCCATCCTCCTATACCATAAAATGTTGCCATTCGTTCGATAATGCTCCTTTTAGCATGGTTTTTTTTAGCATGTTTGCATTCATCTTTAATTATTCTAAGTTCTCTAACTTTGATATTTTGAATCTCTTCTACCTCCTCATCATAAAATGTCTCTGTCCCATCCTCTTGTCCTCCTACAGTGTTGCCTTCTTTTTCTTGATAATTCATCACGATAAATAAATATATATATTTTTAGTATTTTATGAAAAAACCAATATTTCCTCAAATAAGTCCCCTTGAATAGTCAAAAGAAGGTGGCAGTAGGCCGTAGTAAATGGCGACTGTCTGACAGATGTGCTCGTTTGATCTGTTTTTTTTATGTGTGTTTTTCGAAGAAGTTTGATTTAAAATTTTACAATGTAATTTAATTTGTTCGTTTGAATACTATAGTTTTAGAACTATAAAGTATTGTTTTAATTTATTGACGTTTATCTAATGCGTTGTCCGTAAAAGATTTTAGTTACACATACATTATACAACATACCACGCTATATAAAGTAAATAATTTAATAGAGTATGTTATATAGTACTATTGTAATCTATACTATATTTTTTAAAAGTTATTGCCGATATGGAATTTGTTGTTATATCGCGACCTCTAACCGTTCAATAACCGATAACTATCGGTATCGGTGTATCGCGATAATTTTTTAACCGATACATAACACTAAAAATTTGAAAAAAGCATGTACGACAAGTTTTGGATGTCAATGGATGGTGAAAGGGGCGTCCTTCGACAATTTTTAAAAAATATATTTTGATGATTTTTTGTGGATTTGATTGAAACCTGTCAAAGGCGCGTGGCGTATGCCACATATAACGTTAATATCTCACATCCATCATGGGTATTACGTGACCTTTCCACGTGTACAAATTTTACACATCCAGTATGTAGATACACTCGTCCTCGAAAACAAAGGAAGAGACTAGTTGGACACTCGATAAAATGTATGTTTGCTTCAAATACACAAAATCAGACGGTCGACTTTGTCCCCCAAAAGTAAAAAAAAAAAAACAGTACGACCTTTGTACAGAAATGCACCTTTTCCAATGAACAAGCTTAATGCACCTTTTCCAATGAACAAGCTTTCTTTTCGTCTGATGGAGGATCACTCTTAGTGTGGTTTAAGTTCGGCTGCGCCTCACTTCACGTATTTGGTTTTATGTCATCATGTACGTGTGATATACCTAAATGAGAGAATTGTGTAAGCAATGTTATGCGAATGTATGAGTAAGGAATTGATATGACATGCTTTTTTTTCTTGAGTATTCAACTTTTCCATATATTTAATTATGAGCTTTCAATGTGTTTTAATGTTTGAGTGGATTTAAGATTTGCTTTCGCATCGGGGCCTCTTCTGTAATTGTAAGCACATTCGAATTGGACATTATTCTTATCATTTGGTAAAGGAGCCGAGTTTATTCCATTAAAAATAGAGTTAAGAATTGACAATCAGTCATGGGTGAAAGAAATCACCAGCCACTTTGAGAGGAAAACAACCTATAGAGATTTGGGAATCTTGGGGACATTGAAAGGAAAGAAGACACAGAAGACACCCTAAAAGAGGAAGACACTTAATACAATTTGGAATGGAAGAATTGGAGAAGCTCTCAATGGCAAAAGAGAGTGGGAGTGTTTAATTTGATTCAGCTACTATAGAAGAACCATATGAATTTCTTAAGGTGAAAAAAGAAAAACATTCATCTGGTAAAACTCATACATTTGTTGACAATTCGGATAATGATGGTTATAAGAAGAAAAAGAATTTTGGGAAAAAAAAGTACATTTTGATGATGATGATGATGGTGAGACAGGTCGGATGATGAGTCAGGTTATAAAGAGTCCTCTTAGACTGCCATGTTTCATGGATATAATTATTCTATATAGAAAAGGTATAATAAATGAGCTTTTACTCCAAAGAAGTTATGGAAAATACTTACAAGAGAGGAGAAACGACATTTGGATAGAAAAGAGAGAGGACAGGGAGAAGTTAGAAGAGAAGAGGGAGGGAGAGAAAAAGGAAGGGAGGGAGGAGGGAGGGAGGGAGAGGGGAAGAAAAATGAGAGAGAGAGAAAAAGAACAAAATTGAGAGAAAAAGAGAGAGAGAGAGAGAGAGAGAGAGAGAGAGAGAGAGAGAGAGAGAGAGAGAGAGAGAGAGAGAGAGAGAGAGAGAGAGAGAGAGAGAGAGAGAGAGAGAGAGAGAGAGAGAGAGAGAGAGCAAATGGGAGAGGGAGATGGAGTGGGAGAGGGAGAGGGAGAGGGAGAGGGAAAGGGAGAGGGAGAGAGCGAGGGAGAGGGCGAGGGAGAGGGCGAGGGAGAGTGAGAGGGAGAGGGAGAGGGAGAGGGAGAGAGAGATGGAGGGGGAGAGGGAAAGGGAGAGGTAGAGAGAGAGGGAAATAGAGAGAGAGAGAGAGGGAGAGCGAATGGGAGAGGGAGATGGAGTGGGAGAGCGAGAGGGAGAGGGAGAGGGAGAGTGAGAGAGCGAGGGAGAGGGTGAGGGAGAGGGCGAGGGAGATGGAGGGGGAGAGGGAAAGGGAGAGTTAGAGGGAGAGGGAGATGGAGAGAGAGAGGGAGAGGGGGGGAGGGCATGAGGGAGAGCGAGAGGGAGAGCGAGAGGGAGAGCGAAAGGGAGAGGGAGATGGAGTGGGAGAGGGAGAGGGAGAGGGAGAGGGAGAGAGCAAGGGAGAGGGCGAGAGAGAGGGCGAGGGAGAGGGAGAGGGAGAGGGAGAGGGAGAGGGAGATGGAGGGGGAGAGGGAAAGGGAGAGGTAGAGGGAGAGGGAGATGGAGAGGGAGAGGAGTCAAAAGGAGATAGGCAAAATTCGTAAGAAAGGAAAATGAATGTGAGGAAGAGTGTGAGAAAAAGATGTGCGCGAGAAAGAAGAGAAAAAGAGGAAGTGGGGAGTTCAATATAAAAAGAGTTACTTTTGTACAAAAGGCGCCTGCACACATCCATTTCTGGGAAATCTAGCGTTGTTTGATGGATGTCGTATTATGTTTCATTTTTTACTTTTCCAATTAAACACGTTTAATATAGATCTTTCAAGATTCTCCAACTGTTGGTTTGTTGCTTTTTAGCATCTTCGACGCAATCACTCGATCTTGTTTGTGGATCGTGTCCAGAACCAACTGAATGCGTGTAATTATTATTAGTGGATATGTAACATATGATCCACGATAGACGAGCAATGACAACCTATTGGTAACATAGGCAATGTGCTTTCGGAAACGTTGGATGCACATACATCAAAAGCCTAAAAAAAAAAAAAAACTTTGAAAATCTTTGACGAGGGGTGATGTCCTTTGACGCTCCTTATGCCTTCCATTGACTAATGTGGAATGTATGTTGGGTTTTAAAATATTGCAGTACGGTCTTTATAAATAAATAGTACGCGGGCACGATTCTAACTTTCTTACTTGTGTCGTGTATCGGGTGAATTCGTATCGTGAAAAATTAGATCGAATATTAAACTGTTAGAAGTCTCGAGATATCGCGCCGATACTAAAACTGTATCGTGATATATTTGGTGGGAACCAGGTGTCCGTACAAATTTAGTACGAAATATTGTACGACAAATCGTACGGTAGACGAACCCCCCCTCCCCCCCTTGGCCGTTGGGGGCGCTCAGGTGTGGGGGGTGGGGGGGTTTATTTTTAATTATTTTTTTGAATTCCAATTAGGCTTCGATATATCCTAATATGAATATATCAGCGTATCGAGCCAATATATGGGCAAAATATTTTGATATTGGACTTCTATATATATTGAGACAATGTATTGGTTATCGGGTTCACCAAATTAGGAACATATTGAATATCGGCAAGGGGCCTTCGATACACAACACTATCTGTTGCGCTTTTACAAATCTTAAATTTCTTCAACTTCTACAAATAGTACGTTCAGATCACCCACTTGAAGAATTTTCGACGATTTTCAGCGTGTAAACACAAGCTTTTGTGATACCAATTAAAATAAGGCGTGTAGATGAGAGGCTGCTTCCTAGCAAGTCATAATAGAGTATTGCGTAAAACATTACTACCAATAAATGTGAAGGTGCGGTTATTGGCACCGCTTAACGATTTGAGGCTTGATTCAGTGCGTAAGGCCTCTTGTCCCTAATCGTAATTGTAAGCGTTGCCAGTAATAGTACGGACACGTTTACTGGCAGTATTATTTTTACCAATATTCCATCAGGTCGTGTCAACAAATGAGCTTCTCGCCTATGTGTTTTTTTTTGAATTGGTACCACGGACACTTGTGTTCAAACGCTAAAAATTGTCAAAGATTCGTAAAGCGCAAAATCTAACGTAGTGTTTGTACGAGCGAAAGACATTTAATATTTTTACAAACGTACTAAATTGTAATATTTGGACATGCGTGCTATATCATTGTGCGAATTGAGCATTAATGTTTTAAAAAGCTAAAGTCCCTTCCACAAAAAGGAGGAGCATCAAAGGATATCCTTCAACAAATATTTTCTCGTGGCTTTTGGTCAATCTGACCCATTTTGTCTTGAAACAGAAGGCTTTCACCATTTGTAAGGAAAGGCTTTTATCACTTGTAAGGTTGTTAATGCTCGTCCATATTGGATAGAATTTTTTTTCTTCTAAGTGTACCAATTGTACACGTCCACACTAGGCACAAAGTGGATAGAAAGAGAACGAGGCGAATGAAAGAAAAGCAAAAATTGGACAACATACATTTTTGTACCTAGGCGCAGTGTATTTTTTTTTCGTATACAACACATGCTTATTGAAGATTTGGCAAGATTCTCCAAAGTTTTGGGCGACAAATTTGACCGTCAAATTTTGTGTTATCGAAGCAAACGCTCATTCTATCCAATGACTGGCTATTTACCTCAAGTGTTTTCAAGGAGAACATTAGCCACACACTAGACATGTACAATTAGTACACTTCAAACATAAATGTTTCATTCGTTAAAATTTTGAAAATTTTACGATTATGCATTATTTTTAGGGTTTTTTGAACCTTTCGTAAATTTGGCATACTTTTTGTGTAAGGACAGGTTGTATGGAATGTATTTGAACGGACGTACGGAAAGTATGTGTGTACATTGTACCGACAGGTTGTATGTACGGATTTTATTTAAAAAATATCCTTTACTTCATTTCCGCGGTCTAATTTGAATTGGATTTCAACTTCTGGACCTTTCGTCCTTAACAAGAAGACACAAAGCCAACATTGTGGCCGCCATTGAAGCCCCATTGAAGCCGCCATTAAAATTAATTTAGCCTCCGCGAACCTTCGTAAACGCGGCCATGCCAAGGATTCAAGGAGCAGAGTGGGAGCATGTTGCAGCTCCAACGAGTGGTCTACTTGGGGACAATAAATTGTGCATTTGTGTGTACTGCAAATTAGAGAAAAATGCACAAGCCACCAAAATTAGGAACCACCTTCTAGAAAACGTGAAGAATGCAAGAATCAGGCCTTGCAAATTATGTCTGGATTATGCGAAGTTAGAATTAAGTGCTTCTCAAGGCTTCTCACGACTCTCAAAAGCGTACAATGTCGATTTTGGATCGACTTACTGGAAATGATGTCGCGTCTAGCCATCTTGTCAAGTCTAGCCAGAGCAACAAGGTGAAAGGGGTGCAAGGGATGTCGTGTCTAGCCATCTTGTCGCGTCTAGCCAGAGCAACAAGGTGAAATGGGTGGAGGCAAAAATCCGGGATGCTTTCAATAAGCATAACTAGAAAGAGGTAGGTGAAGCATGGGCCAAGGCATTCTTTGCCAATGGCTTGCCATTTAGTCTATTAACAAATCACTATTTCAAGGCACCACTATTTCAAGGCTGCAGTGAGGCTGACTGGGGAGATAGGGAATGATATAAGTTACCCCACCGAGATGTCATGAGAACTCGTCAATTGATTGTGACTAAGGCAACGATAACTAACGATTTGCAAAGTTACATGGAGACAATAAAAGTCACTGGTGCCACTATCATATCGGATGCTTCAACAGTTGTTACCAAATGCCTCTCCTCAACATTCTAGTTGTCACCCCAAAAGTGTAGAAATTAATTGTTTTAAAGTATTTTCTAATACTGAATAGAAATAAAGAAGCCGAGGCAGTCTACCTCTAACTTCTCTCTCCAAACTCTCAAACTTGTCGCAATCAGTGAGAAATTGGAGAGGAAGCTAGAGCCATGGCTACCTAGGCTATCTTGAGGTTTACGGGAAATTTATACTAGTTAGGGGATTATTTACTAAAAGGTATATCCCGGCCACAAGATTTGATCCTGGTACCTGCCGGGCGACAGATAGCAGATAGCCGGTAGCCTTAGCCGTTATGTCTTGAAGTAGTGTTACGTACTATATAGTTTGATAACAATTTAAACAATAATACCTACGATAAATCATTTAACTATAATTCTTTACGGGATACATAGAACCGGTAGTGTAAAAGTACGAATTGCGGTACGGATAAGAAATAAATACCGCGCATTGAATTCGTAAGCGAAACAAATACCGCGCATGTATTTATTACGGCTACGATCAAATACGAGTTTAATCGGACGGCCAAAATTAGAGCCGAGATCGCGGAAGAAGAATTCGGCGGTTTGTGGGCATCGCCACATCGGATGACACGTGGCGATGATACATTGGAGCGTGGCATCTCCGAGGATTAAAGGAGCGAATCCGGATATACCACGTGTCGACATTTAGGCCATGTCGTACCGTGTCCGTACATAAAGTACACCGGCAGCTGTACTTTTTCGTACGGAACTGTAATCTGATAGGTTCCGTACATCAGTAGATAGAGTCTGTGAGAGAGATAGGACTTAGAAAAATTAGAAGATAGGACCCTCTCTCCCAGAGAGCTTATGTACAAAAGGTCAACTTTGACCCTCCATAACTTACTGCTCAGAGGAGCAAATTTAGAGATTCTTTTTTGCTATCGACTCACGAGAGTCTTGTCTTCACAAGGGTGAAGTTGGTCAGAGTATTTGTCTGTCAGGGTGGCAGTTAATTTTGCTGAAACACAAAGGGGTCAGGGTTATCATAGAGGCTTCTTGGAAGATGTCCACTCTGAGGACTTATGGAGGTCTCAGAGTTTCAGGTTATGGGCCCACCGTCTGGGGTGCCAATCTTTAATGGAACTGGCTTCATATACTGGGAAAGTATGATGATAGGAGCTCTATGCGAAAAAAGGTTTTGGGGGATAGTGAGTGGACGGTTGGGGCGCCCATCAAGTCTTGGAATTCCTCCAGGGTTTGGAGGAAGCAGATTCACCAGGAAAGAGGATCCACCTTCAATGGAGGAATCAAAAGAAGGAGAGGTGGTGGACAAAGGAAGGGAGAAGGAGGCGACCACACCAATAACAACTGGTCGGCATTCATGTCACCCATTCCGAGGAACGAGGAGAATGATACTCAAACTTGGGACTTCAACAATATGGCGGCAAAGCACTTCATCTTACGCCATCTCACTCAAGGACTTGCATATCCTTATTTGCAGGTAGAAATGGCATCCGATCTTTGGATGGCTCTCATAGGGATGTACCGAAGTGGTACGATTTAGCAACAACAGTTCGTTGATCAGAGAAGTATGTATACAAAGGGGGAAATATGTTGGATTTTTGCAATGATCTTGCTACACTCTTCATGGAGCTAGAGAGTGGGGGAAAAGTTTTTAGTGAAAAAGAAAAGGTTAACTGTTTACTGATGAAGTTACCTGATGAGTTCGAGAACATAGTCAACCGTGTGCAGGCATTGCCGGACTCAAGGTGGATATAGAACTCAGTGGTAGGAATGATTCTCGTTCGAGAGAATACGATTGAGATCCAAAGGGGAGGAAAGAGTGGCCAAGCCTTTGCAACAGCGACTGACTGGAGGAACAAGGATTCCCGGAAAGCAGTCGGAAACTACGGGGGTAGGGAGCACAAAAAACAAGCTGCCAAGTTTGAACCAAGGGCTCCCAAAGGTTTATGTCATTTTTGTAAGAAACCGGGGCAGTATATGGCAGAGTGCACTAAGCTAACCGAGCTTCAGTTAAAGGAGGGGCAGACCGGTGGTACCCCGAGAGGAAAGAAAAAGGCCCTTGTCACAAAGGTACTTGAGGCAGAATTCGAGGACGAGGACAATGAGCTCCTTTTGGATCAAGAGTTAGAGGCGAAAAATGAGGTTGAAATTCCACGAAGGCAGAAATGTGCTTACGATGGATTGAAGGGTGAAGAAGGCTGTATTGTAGATTCAAGTGCCTCCATGCACATGTGTAAGGATAGGCACCTGTTCAGTAAGATAAGAAAGATTCCCACCGTATAGATAGATTACGGGGATGGGAGGATAGTCACCACTACTCTTGTAGGATCGGTAGATGTGAAAGTGTTAGTAGAAGGAAAGACATCCATATTAACATTCTTTGATGTATTGTTTATTCCGGAGCTTAACAAAAACCTTATTTCTACATCTATATTAGATGATAAGGGTTTTTTCACTAGCACTAGGGAAGGAGTCTATACTGCTAGTTTTGAGGAGGATGTCTATTTCATTGCTTAGAAAGGTAGCCATGGGATGTTTAGGCTGATCTTAAGTAATGAAACGAAGAAACTTTATTATGCTGGTGTTCATGATATTATGATGTGGCATAAGAGGCTTGGGCATGTGAATCTAGATAAGTTAAGAGAGATGAAAAAGATGGGAGTGATGGAAGGGATTCAGTTGAGTGAGAGTGATGATATAAGTGATAGTAGTGGATGTGCTCAAGGTAAAGCACAAAGATTACCCTTTCCTAAAACAACCACCTATAAGGGAGAAAAAATTCTAGATCTAGTACACACAGATATTTGGGGACCGGCTAGAGTGCCCTCACCGGGGGGGAAGAGATTTATGATGACTATAACTGATGATTGGTCTCAGTATTCCCGGGTGTATTTTTTGAAAAACAAGTCATAAGCTCAGGATTGTTTTAGACAATATAAAGCATGGAGCGAAAAACTCCATGAAACTTCAATCAAGAGAGTAAGGAGTGACAATGGTGGAGAGTATACTTTTAACCAGTTTGAGGATTTTCTAAGGGAAGATGGGGTTCAACACCAAAAGACAGTTCCAGAAAATCCGGAACAAAATGGGGTAGCTGAAAGGTTAAATAGAACACTAAGTGATAGTGCTACAAGTATGTTGTCGGATAAGAAGATAGGAAAAAGGTTTTGGGCAGAACCAATGAACTGTGCTAATTACCTCAAAAATAGAGTTTTTACTTCAGCTATAAAAGATCAAACACCTTATGAGAGATGGACAGGCCAGAAACCAAACATATCTCACTTAAAGGTTTTCGGCAGTCAAGTATTCAGTCTATATACAGATCGGACTAATTGGAAGCTAGATCCTAAAGGCAAACCGAGATACTTATTAGGATATGGTGAGGATGTTAAAGGATATAGAGTTTATGATCTAAAAAGAGAAGATATAATCTTAGTAAAGCATCTAGTAGTTATGGATGAAGGAAAGTCTGTGGATCCCTTCAAATATACAAAGTCAGTAAAAATTAGATTTGAGTCAGAAAATTCCGATGACTTTGAGCTCCCTAACTATCTGGGTTTTAGAGACGATGACATTCTTGCAGGTACAAATCAAACCGAAAAGGACTCGGCTGTGGAAACCCCAGTAACAACTCTACCCGAAGTGGAAGACGTGGTGGAAATTGATTCGGAATCAAGGGATAGGGGAGAAGCTGAGTTTGTTTGAAAGAATCCTTGAAAACCATCTATTCCGGTCTCAGATTTTTAGGGGGGGAGGAGAAGTAGCAAAAGACTGCAAGAAAAACAGGTTAATAACAAGGTAACTAAACTATCTCATCAAGATGAACCTCAAACTTATAGAGAGGCGATGACTTGTCCAGAAAGAACCGGTGGAAGACAGCCATCAATGAGGAGATGGCCTCAATTATGGCAGCCGATACTTCGGAGCTGGTGGATTGTCCACCTAACCAAAAACCAATCGGTTGTAAGTGGGTTTTCAAATTAAAACTGAACCCAGATAACACAATCGAGCGCTACAAGGCCCGATTAATGGCAAAGGGATTTACACAAAAAGAGGGAATTGACTACGAGGAAACCTTTGCCGTAGTCAAATTTCCCTCCGTCCGCATACTTCTCAGCCTGGCAGCAGCGGAAGACAAGGAAGTGCATTAGATGGACATTAAAACAACATTTTTGCATGGAGAATTGAAAGAGGAGATCTTCATGCGACAACCCAAAGGTTTTGTGGAGGAAGGAGAGGAGAGTTAGGTATGCCGGCTGATTAAATCTCTTTATGGTTTGAAACAGGCGCCTCGACAGTGGAATAAGAAGCTTGATGAGTTTCTTACCGGTCTGGGATATATCCGGATCAGCTCAAATCACTCAATCTATGTTTTAGAAGATGAGGAAGGTTTTATATTTATTGCAATTTATGTTGATGATTTGCTTGTTTTAAGTAAATCAATGGAAAAAATTAATATACTGAAAACCAATCTTAAGGGGAGATTTGAAATGAAGGATATGGGGGAAGCAAAATATATTTTGGGAATTCAAGTAGAGAGAGACCGTAAAAGAAAAATTATAAGATTGACTCAAAAGGAAGCAATAGGGAACATGCTTGAAAAATTTCAAATGGATAAAGCTAATAGTTGTACTACTCCAATGGAGTTGAAGAAAGGAAGTGAGGGGAGTGAGGAAGAAGGAGTCATAGTCTTAGACGAGGAATTATCTCCTGAAGAACAGAAGTTCATGCAGACTATTCCTTACAAACAAGTAGTGGGAAGTCTAATCTATTTTATGCATTATACCCGGCCGGATTTAGCTGCAGCTGTAGGAGTGCTGAGTAGAAGTCTAAATGCTCCTACTAAGAGGGATTGGGAGGCAGCTAAGAGAGTCCTTAGATACTTGATAGGAACTCAGAGGAGCAAATTCAGAGATTCTTTTTTGCTATCGACTCACGAGAGTCTTGTCATCAAAGGGGTGAAGTTGGTCAGAGTATTTGTCTGTCAGGGTGGCAGTTATTTTTGTTGAAACACAAAGGGGTCAGGGTTATCATAGAGGCTTCTTGGAAGATGTCCACTCTGAGGACTTATGGAGGTCTCAGAGTTTCAAAAAGGGGACATGTTTCTTATGGCGGAAACACCACTGGGGAACGCAAGGATGGCGAATATGTTCGTAAGGTGTTGGAGAAAATAGTTTTTCCACTAGGGGTGGAGCATGTGGTCCAAATTGTGGCAGATTCTGCTCGTGTCAACAAAGCGGCAGCCTCCTTGCTCATGAGCAAGTACCCTTCTGTGACGTGGACGCCATGTTGTGCCCACATTTTGAACCTATTATGGGAGGATTGGGGCAAGTTGTCTTTTATCTCGACACCTGTCAGAGAGGCAAAGGAGGTGTTCAGATTTAGCACAAACCACAATATGATTGTAGCCATCTTCAACAAAATCTCGACTCTCCGACTTTTGAAACCTTGAGAGAGTCGGTTCGCAACAAACTATATCATGCTCCAAAGGTTTTTAGAGGTGAACGATAGCCTTGAGGGTTTAATGTTTGATGATGACTACGGGCAATGGATGGGCAAGCCTGCATACAAGTCCGAGGGGACTAAGATCAAAGGCCACATTTTGAGCATAGGATTTTGGATAAGAGTGAAAAAAGTTGTGACAGCTTCAGAGCCTATGGTACGATTGATAAGGGAGTGTGACAAAGGGGTCCCAAATGTGGGGAAGGTTTATTATGGTTTTCACATGATTGGTCAATACTTAAATAATATATCGACCAATGGACGAGAAGGATATTCTGAAGGAGTGCACGTTTTGGAGGAGTTAAAGGAATCTTGGTTGGCTAGATGGGGGGTGGCATATAGCCCCATACATGCAGCCGGCTTTGTACTTGACCCCGAGTACCAAAGTTTTGAATATGGGCAAGAGACCGATATAATAGTCATGGAAGGCTTCCACACTATCATTCAGAGGATGTTACCGCGTGTGGCAGACCAGACCGCGGCCTTCATTGAGTTAACTAAGTATAGGGGTTTTGAGGGTGTAATTAGAAGGAAGGTAACATTAGCGTGTGCTAAGATGATGTCAAGGTGGAAGTGGTGGCAGTTGTTGGGGCTGTCACGCCTATCTTGCACGGGGTAGCAACTAGGGTCCTTGCCCAATGCTTGGTTGCCAGCTCATGTGAGAGGAATTGGTCAACCTATGACCATATTCATTCTAAAAAACGGAACAGACTGACGGCTAAGAGGGCCAATGACCTGGTTTGGGTCTTTAGCAATTTGAGGTTAGCACACCAAACCACGGATGTTAGCTATAAAGAGGCTATGATAGCATGGGAGGAAGAGGAAGGGGGGGTAGTGGGAGAGGAGGGGGTTGTAGTGGAAGAGGAGTCAGTCCTTAACATGGATGACTTAGATTTACGGTAGAGAGGTTAGTAGCTCCATTCACGGTCGTTAATGACTTGACCAAAGTTGTATGTGTTACTTTTGCCATTTCCATCATAGGAATACAAAAACAACTATTTTTGCTTCAATTATAAATTTATCTTTTTTCAATGTTAAAATCTTGTAACATGGGGATTTTTTGCTTCAATTGTCGATTTTAAAATATTATATGTGAGCATGCTATAATGTTGAACCAACGACGATGCAGCCTGGTCGTTGACTGTTGGTTCACTATAGCACTATTTCAACGACGACGGAGTTTGGTCGCTGGTTGCTTGTTCATTATTTCGTTGATGAGGCACCGACATCGTTGGTAAACTTTGGAGCATAGTGGTATTGATTAATATTTAATACTTTAATCGTTTAATATGTCGTATCGTGTTTTTTTTTTTTTTTTTGCGTATTTTATTATATATAATAAGTCAAAGCTATCAACGCATTTTAAAAATGTGAAATTTTAATAATGCGCATGCTTTTTTCAAAATACTTTAATGTGCACATAGTACGAATGAAACATCTATGCTTAGAAATAAGGGATATAGTCCACGGCGAACGAGCGATGATAATTTAGCAAGTGGCAAAGGCCATGTGCCTTCAAATCCACCAAAACTCTTTATCCTCAGACGCTCTTTTTGCCACCCATTGACCTCGTGGCGCAATTCGCACAATGGTTAAGTTCGCACATATAGATTTTAAAATTTATTATGTTTCTACAAATCTTAACTTTCATACGTCGGTGAAGATATGACGTTCTAATTTTGTGCTTTTAAAAACTCGAATATTCTAAGTGTCTGAAAAGGAACATACGTGGTACAACCTCAAACACACTTATATGTGATTACTGTGTAATTCTGTGACCTCTATTTGCCTACAGAATGTCCAGCTTGTATAAAGCCTCTAGGATAATATTTGCCCGTTTGACTTTCCCACTAAATAAGTGCCACCTTGGCACGCAAATATTCTGACCACCTTCACCCTTGTGAAGGCCCGACTTCCCTGAGTCGAACGCAAAAAGAATTAATGAATTTGCTCCTCTTAGCATTTAAGTTATGGCTGGCCAAAGATGGCCTATAAATACAAAAGGTCTCTCATAGACTATTCCCACCGGAAAAAAAACCACTTCCGCAACATACGGACGTTTGAATAATGTACGGCTTTCCGAGCACCGACTTTGTAGATTTCGGAAGTTCTCGGAAAACTGTACAAACGAACTTCCTCAAAATATTGCCGGATATAGAAGTAGGGTAAAAGTTGCGTCTTTCTGTGAAACAGGCCAACAGAAAAGCTTAACCCGAAAAGCTAACGTAGGAAAAAAACATCCGAACGGCTACTTCATTGTACTCGCGCGAAAAAAAAGTCCATCTTAACAACCACCGTCTATGTCCTTTGAACATTCGTTTTCTTCCGAGCACCGACTTTGTAGATTTCGGAAGTTCTCGGAAAACTGTACAAACGAACTTCCTCAAAATATTGTCGGATATAGAAGTAGGGTAAAAGTTGCGTCTTACTGTGAAACAGGCCAACGGTAACCCGAAAAGCTAACGTTGGAAAAAAACATCCAAACGGCTACTTCATTGTACTCGCAGTTGGAAGAGAGGTAACAGATTGAAGAGAGGTAACAGTTGGAAGAGAAATAACAGTTGGAAGAGAGATAACACTATTTCCAAAATATTCCGCCATTGTTTCCCAATTTTATTTTTTTCGTCCGTTCTCACTCTACTTGCCATCAAAATAAGGTAAAAGACAACCAAAAGAAATATTTTTTTATAGATCTTTCATTTGATACCTTTTTTGCTTTTTTTCATTGCAAGAATTGTGAGATAGATGCGTTAGTGGGAGAGGGAGAGAGAAAGAGGCGCTTTCACATAATTTTGCTTTTGCGAAATGGCGTCCGTTGGTCGAAACCCCCTCCAGGGCCTTTGTACAAAAAAAAGCGCATGGAACAATGTCACGCACAGGGTGGAAACGTGCAGTGTTTTATTTTTTTGGTACTCCGCGCACAAAAATTGTAAAAAACTTTCGACACGTGCAACAACATTTGCCTATTCGCTCACCTCATGTATCTATATTTAAAATCACCTCGCGAGGTGATTTTAAATAAAGTTTGAAGATGAGTTGAAGGGACGCGAAATTAGGTCGAAACGCGCTAGACGACAAGCTACATCGCGCTAGAAGACAAACTATAGTACACATAAAGTTTGTAGGTAACGCAACTTGTACGGTGGTAATTTATTTTTTTTGGTACGACTGCGGATTTTCACGTTTTTTTCTAAGTTACGGAGGAAAACGACAAAAAATAACTGTAACTTTAGCACATGCGAAAGTACCCCAACTCTGTAATTTTTTCAGTCGTCAAAAACTTTTGAAAACTTTTTACACGTGGGAATATAATTTACTATTTGTGTAAACTGTTTTACTTTGCTTAAAACACATTGCTGATGAGGTTTATGATAAGTTTGTGCAATTTTGTGTCCCCCATTCGATCATTGAATTGAGGAAGCCTCTACATAGATTTTGGCTAGCCCTCTTTCAACTTGGATCACTGCCACCCAAAAAGACAAATAGTCAATCTAACTGCACCCTTGTGTAGTTTGGACTCCCTTAAGTCCACATAAAAAGGAATCACAAAAAATGCCCAACCAGGCAATTAATTATCAAGTGGCAAAGATGCCAATATTTATACAAGCTTGTTGGGAGAGAGGCGGCTACCTCCTCAATCCTCTAAGTCCTAAACCCTTCTCACAACCCCTATATACTGATGTACGAACCTATCAGAAGACTGTACAGTACAGAAAGGTACTAGGGCCAATGTACTTTCTGTACGGCTTGTGTACGATAAGGCAATGGAGTGGACGTCTATCTCCTCCAGACTTGTCCTCGCGCTCCTCGGGATTCCCTCTTCCCAATAATATCTTGCCACGTGTCGATATGTCGTGTCACGTCCGAAAAACCGCGAAGACAGCTATTCCGAGATCTCGGCGATGATGCGGACCGTCGGATCTAAACCGGCTTTTAATGTTCGCCGTCCAAAATAACAAATGTCCAGTACATTTGTTTTCTGCGCACTAAAACTCAACTAGTTTTTATGTCCTTATTATTATTTCGTTGAACGAATTAATGATCTTGTTAATGTTTAAATAGCTATCAAACACTATGTATCTTAACGAACTACTACGACAGACAAGTAAGAGCTGACGCCTACGCCATGCTCTACCGGTCGGAGGTTCGAGTCTTGTCAGACTCAACCTTTTTGTTGAGAGTGACTTAGGTCACTCTTAAGTCCTGCCTATGGAGTTGAGGCAGCCATGGCTCCACCGCCCTCTCTCTCCATTAGTGACTACAACAAGTATGGGGGCTAAAGAGAGAAGGTGGAGGCAGGCTGCCTATGTTTTTTCTTTTCGTTATTTTACCTAATTAAGACCTAGAAAATACCTTTCCTAAATTAGTAATTTCAACACTCCCCTTATTTTCTAGTCTAATTTCAGTTTCTCTTTTAAACCACACTTTTCCCTACAGTATTTTAACTTGGGAGATGGCATAAGTTTTGTCATCATATCAGCCACCATTTCCCCATCACCCTTATACACCAGATTCACAATTTTGTTTTCAATTTTTCCCTCACAAAACTCAATCTTATATCCATATGTTTAGCCTTGAAATGATGTTTTGGATTGGCTGAAATTGCAATTGCAACCTGATTATCACAAAACACTTCATGCACTCTTTTCTTCATATACCCCAGTTCTTGCAATAAAGACTTGACCCACATCAACTTTTTCAAAGCAAAACAAGAGGCCATATATTCAACCTCCATAGTGGACTGAGCAACCACCTTTTGTTGCTTGCTACTCCACCAACAAACACCTTCCCCCATATACAATACATAACTAGAAGTGCATCTTCTCATAGGTGCATCCCCATAAATGGCATCACTCGAGTAGTGATGTTAGTGTGCTCCCCTCCCAAGTGCAACCATAAATCTCTGGTTCCCACCAAGTATCTCATGACTCTCTTGGATGTCTCCCAGTCTCTTTTCTTAGGATCATTAAGACTCCTACTGAGGACTCTAACTACTGCTAGTATGTCTGGTCTAGTACAATTCATAAAGTAAATCAAGCTTCGTACAACCTGTCTGTACGAAATAGACTTCATAAACTGTCTCTCTTCTGGACTCATCTGATCATCTAGTATCATTACTCCTCCTTCTACACTCCCATAACTTACTTTGTTCAAATCCATGGGAGTGGTACAACTATTTGCCTTTTCCATTTGAAATTTCTCAAGCATATTTTCGATAGCTTCTTTCTAAGTAAGCCTAATTATCCTCTTCCCCATATCTCTTTCCATTTGAATTCCCAAAATATATTTAGCCTGCCCTAAATCCTTCATGTCAAATCTTCTCCTAAGATCTTTCTTTAGCTTATTGATCTTTTCCATAGACTTACTTAACACCAGCAAATCATCCACATAAATTGCAATAAAGATCACACCATTCTCATCCTCAAACATATAAATATAATGGTGAGAACTGATCGCAATATATCCCAGACCGGAGAGAAACACATCTAGTTTTTTGTTCCATTGTATGGAAGCCTGCTTCAATCCAAAAAAAGATTTTATGAGCCTGCAAACTTTGCTCTCCTCTTCTTCATCTTTAAAACCCTTTGGCTGCCGCATGAAGATTTTTTTCCTCTAGTTCACTGTTGAGGAAGGCGGTCTTGATATCCATCTGGTGAATTTCCATGTCTTCCGCTGCTGCTAGACTAAGGAGAATTCTTACAGATGGGAACCGAACCACAACAGCAAAAGCCTCCTCATAATGTATCCCTTCTTTTTGGATGAACCCTTTTGCTACCAACGGAGCCTTATATCTCTCAATGGTATTACCCAGCTTATGTTTAAATACCCATTTGCACCCGATAGGTTTTCTGTCTGGAGGACAGTCCACTAGCTCCCAAGTATTTGCTTCCATGATGGAAGCCATCTCATCATTTATGGCTCTGACCCAACGGTCTTTCTTAGAACCGTCCATTACCTCTAAGTATAATTGAGGCTTATCTGGGTGAGATAGCTTTGTTACCTTGTGAGCAACATGTTTATCTTGTAGTCTTTTGCTCCTCCTCCGTCCTCCCTCGAAGTCCGAAGCTGGAATGGAGGGAAGTCTTGGATTCCTCTGCACTGTCTCATCAGCTCCCCTATCCATGAATACCGGTTTTGGCTCCTCTTCCTCTCTCTCCTCAGTGTGGGTAGAAACATGAGGAGATTCCGGTATATCTCTCCTATCTTGAATCTCCCATGAATCTGCAATCACGTTTTCTCTCGTGTCATTTCTAGGAAGATCTAAGACATCCTCACTGTCGGACTCAAAATTGATTTTGATTTTCTTGTTCTATTTAAAGGGATCAAAAGACTCCCCTTCATTCCTGACAACTAGATGCTTTACCAAGATGATATCTTGTGTAGCTAAGTCAAAGACTCTATACCCCTTGACATCCTCGTCATATCCCACAAAATATCCGAGTTTCCTTTTAGCATCTAGTTTCTAGTTTTTCTTATCTGTGTCAAGACTGTAAACTTGAATATCGAATACTTTCAAGTGTGAAATATCTAGTTTCCTGAAACTGTGAGACCTCTATTGGCCCTTAGAGTAAGCAGATCCAAAAGAAACTTATCTAGATAGTGTCGAATCCAAGTTGATATAAACCCAAATGACTGACCCCTTGACAATCAGAACCGAAATATAGATTCACCCCTTTGAAATAACACTTTCTGTGTGGTCAGTTCCACCACAGAATGCAAAGTTAGAATATGAGATTTGGACACATTCACCCACTTTAACTTTCCCTTAGAAATATCGCCACCGTGGCAGACAAAAACTCTAACCGACTACACCCCTGTGTAGCCTGGACTCCCCTGAGTCCGCAGCAAAAAGAATCACTAAAAAATGGTCAAGTAAATTGATAGTTATGGCTGGCCAAAGTTTGCCATTTATACAAGGTGCTCTCTGGGAGAGGCAGCTACCTACCCAAAAATTCCTAAGTCCTATTCCCCCTCTAAAACTCTATCTGCTGAAGTACGGCACCTATCAAATTATAATGTCGTATAGAAAAGTACAAGTGCCGGTGTAATTTCTTTACGACCATTGTACAACATAGCCAAAATGTCGACACGTGTCAAATCAGGATTTGTTCCCGTAATCACCGGAGTTTCCGTAATTCAATGGTATCACGCCATGTGTCATCTTACGTGGCAATGATTGTAAAACGCCAAAAGTACCTCTTCCGTGATCGCGACGCTTATCGCAGCCGTTCGATCAAAACCGGATATAATCCTAGCCGCTGAAATTCGACGTGCGGTATTTGTTTCGCGATCGAAACAAGTGCGCAATATCCGTTTCATAAAACATCGAAACCGTACTCCATACTACCTAAAACTGTTTCCATGTACTACATATCTATTTCCCGTTAAACGAACAAGTCTACGTGTTACTATCGAAATATTTGTCAAACCCTAGATATACTAGCATTATTCTAGACTTAACGGCTAGAGGTAATAGAAACTTTGACTTGCGGGAAGTACCAGGATCAAACCCTGCGCCAATCAATCCTTTTTATATGTACCTTTTTAAATTACCTGTCTCTCTTGGAGAACTCAGGCAGCCATGACTTTGTCTCCCTATCCAGCCTTCAATGACTTCAACAAGTATGGGGGCTTGGAAAAAGGAGTCAGAGGTAGACTGCCTGTGCCCTTTTTTTCTATCCTAATACACACCTAGAAAATACTCAAATATCAACACTCCCCTTATTTTCTAGTATATTTTCCTTTTCCTTTCATAAACCTTTATGACAATACCCTCACATTTTAAAAGGTCCATTAGTTGAGCTGAAATAAACATTTCATCTTGCTGATCACAATTTTTATTAAGCATCCCAATTTTCATAACCCCGAGCATAGATTTTATCCACCTCATCACTTTTTCATCCACACACAACTCGATTTCCCTCTTGCAATCCAAACAGCCAGCCCCATCTCCAATCTGCAACATACACCCTGGTGCTAACCCTTTTACAGGCACACCTTCATAAATACCATCACTCCTTTTAGCGATGTCAAACCCATTACCCGCAAAAATTGAATTTTTCTCACTCTCTCCAATGGATTTCTTTCCACTCTCTCTTTCTAAATTTATTCCGAATAAGTATTTCTCCTCCCCAAAACCTTTCATTAAATATTCCTCTTCTCCCCCATCCTTTAAAACCTCTTCGACTTTCACTTCTCCCCTTTCCTCGGAATCCGTTGAAGTCTCCCTTTCCGACCAGTTTTCTGTTTCCCTATTATCTAAAATTATCCTCAATAATTTTATCTTTCCCATTTTCACTTATGGATCCTAGATTTGACTTTCTCATTTCTAAGTCATACACTCTGAAACTATGAGACATCCATAAGTCCTCAGAGTGGACAGCTTCCAAAAAGCGTCTAGGATAACCCTGACCCCTTTGTGTTTTAGCTAAAACAACTGCCACCCTGGCAGAAAATAACTCTGACCACCTTCACCCTTGTAAAGGCAAGACTCCTCTGAGTCGATAGCAAAAAGAATCTCTGAATTTGCTCCCCTGAGCAGTAAGTTATGGAGGGTCAAAGTTGACCTTTTGTACAAATGCTCTATGGGAGAGAGGGTCCTATCTCCTAATTTTTCTAATTCCTATCTCTCTCAGAGACTCTATCTTCTGATGTACCGAGCCAATCAGATTATAGTTCCGTACACAAAAGTACAGCTGTCGATGTACTTTTTGTACGGACACTGTACGACAAGGCCTAAATGTCGACACGTGGTATGTCCGGATTCGCTCTCTTAATCCTCGCAGATGCCGCGATCCAATGTAATTCGGCCACGTGTCATCTGATGTGGCTATGACCAAAAACCTCCGAAATCCTCTTCCTCGATCTGTGCGTTAATTCCAGCCGTCCGATTAAATTCACATTTAATCGTAGCCGTAATAAATACATGCGCGGTATTCGTTTCATTTAAAGAAATAAATGCGCGATATTGGTTTCTTATCCGTACCATAATCCGTACTTTTATATTACTGGATCTATGTATCTCGTAAACAGTTACAGTTAAATGAATTATCCTACCTGTTAATGTTTAATTTAATTTCAAACCATATTGTACGTAACACTAGTTAAAGACTTAACGGCTAAGGCTACGGTCTACCGGCTGTCTGCTGTCCGTTAGGTACCAGGATCAAATCCTGTGGCCGGCACATTACCTTTAAGTAAATAAACCCCTAACTAATATATATTTCTCGTAAACCACTAGATAGCCTAGGTAGTCATGGCAGTTGCTCCCTTTCGAATTTCTCAGTGACTGCGACAAGTTTGAGAGTTGGAGAGAGAAGTTAGAGGTAGACTGCCTTCGCTTCTTTCTATATATTTCTATTTAGACTTAGAAAATACTTTAAATGGACCATTAATTTCTACACTCCTCTTATTTTCTAGTCAATCTTTAATTTCATACCACACTTCTCCCTGCAGAAAATTAGCTTAGGGGAAGGCACTGGTTTGGTCATCATATCTGCTACCATCTCACTATCTAGTCGATACTCTAAACCAATTACTTTGTTTTCTACTTTCTCTCTAACAAAGCTGAGTCTGATGTCCATGTGTTTAGCTTTAAAATGATGTTTAGGATTGGCAGAAATAGCGATAGCTGCCTGATTATCACAAAAAAAAATCTGCACACCATTCTTAAGGTGACCAAGCTCACCTTGCAAAGACTTAACCCACATCAATTCTTTTACAGCGGAGCAAGAGGCCATATACTCAGCCTCCATGGTGGACTGAGCAATAACTTTTCTATGTTTGCTACTCCAACAGCAAGCCCCATCACCCACATATAATACAAATGTAACCATAGATCCCTAATTCCTATCAAATATCTAAGGACTCCCTAAGGTTACCTCCCAATCTTTCTTAGTGGGAGCATTTAGACTTCTACTCAGCACTCCTACAGCTGAAGCTAAATCCGGCCGGGTAGAATTCATAAAATAGATTAGACTTCCCACTACTTGCTTGTAAGAAATAGTCTGCATGAACTTCTGTTCTTCAGGAGATAATTCCTCGTCTAAGACTATGACTCCTTCTTCCTCACTCCCCTCATTTCCCTTCTTCAACTCCATTGGAGTTGTACAACTATTAGCTTTATCCATTTGAAATTTTTCAAGCATGTTCCCTATTGCTTTCTTTTGAGTCAATCTTATAATTTATTTTTTTGGTCTCTCTCTACTCGAATTCCCAAAATATATTTTGCTTCCCCCATATCCTTCATTTCAAATCTCCCTTTAAGATCAGTTTTCAGTTTATTAATTTTTTCCATTGATTTACTTAAAACAAGCAAATCATCAACATAAATTGCAATAAATATAAAACCTTCCTCATCTTCGAAAACATAGATTGAGTGATCTGAGCTGATCCGGATATATCCTAGACCGGTAAGAAACTCATCAAGCTTCTTATTCCATTGTCGAGGCGCCTGTTTCAAACCATAAAGAGATTTAATCAGCCGGCATACCTTACTCTCCTCTCCTTCCTCCACAAAACCTTCAGGTTGTTGCATGAAGATCTCCTCAACCAATTCTCCATGCAAAAAGGCTGTCTTGATGTCCATCTGGTGCACTTCCATGTGTTCGGCTGCTGCCAAGCTGAGAAGTATGCAGACGGAGGGAAATCTTACCACCGTGGGAAAGGTTTCCTCGTAGTCAATTCCCTCATTTTGTGTAAATCCCTTTGCCATTAATCGGGCCTTGTAGCGCTCGATTGTGTTATCTGGGTTCAGTTTTAATTTGAAAACCCACTTACAACCGATTGGTTTTTGGTTAGGTGGACAATCCACCAGCTCCGAAGTATCGGCTGCCATAATTGAGGCCATCTCCTCATTGATGGCTGTCTTCCACCGGTTTCTTTCTGGACAAGTCATCGCCTCTCCATAGGTTTCAGGTTGATCTAGATGAGATAGTTTAGTTACCTTGTTATTAACCTGTTTTTCTTGCAGTATTTTGCTACTTCTTCTTCCCCTCTCAAAATATGATGCCGAAATAGATAATTCTCGTGGATTCTTTCCAACAATCTCGGCTTCTCCCCTATCCTTTGATTACGAATCAATTTCCACCACGTCTTCCGCTTCGGATAGAGTTGTCACTGGATTTTCCACAACCGAGTCCTTTTCGGTCTGATTTCTACCTGTAAGAATGTCATTTTCTCCAAAACCTAGATAGTTAAGAAGCTCAAAGTCATCAAATTTTTTTGACTCAAATCTGATTTTTACTGACTTTGTATACTTGAAGGGATCCACAGACTTTCCTTCATCCATAACTACTAGATGCTTTACTAAGATTATATCTTCCCTTTTTAGATCATAAACTTTATATCCTTTAACATCCTCATTATATCCTGATAATATACCAGTTTTTCTTTAGGATCTAGCGTCGAATTGGACCGATCTGTATCTAGGCTGAATACTTGACTGCCGAAAACCTAGAAGTGAGATATGTCTGGTTTCCGGCCTGTCCATCTCACATAAGGTATTTGATCTTTTATAGCTGAAGTAAGAACTCTATTTTTGAGGTAATTAGCATAGTTCATTCTTTCTACCCAAAACCTTTTTCCTATCTTTTTATCTGACAACATACTTCTAGCACTATCACTTAGTGTTCTATTTAACCTTTCAGCTTCCCCATTCTGTTCCGGGTTTTCTGTAACTATTTTTGGTGATGGACTCCATCTTCCCTCAAAAATTCTTCAAACTAGTTAGAGGTATACTCCCCACCATTGTCACTCCTTACTCTCTTGATCGGAGTTTCATGGAGTTTTTCACTCCATGCTTTATATTGTCTAAAACACTCCTAAGCCTTTGACTTGTTTTTCAAAAAATACACTCGCGAATACCGAGACCAATCATCAGTGATAGTCATCATAAATCTCTTCCCCCCCGGTGAGGGCACTCTAGCCGGTCCCCAAATATCTATGTGTACTAGATCTAGAATTTTTTCTCCCTTATAGGTGGTTGATTTAGGAAAGGGTAACCTGTGTGTTTTACCTTCAGCACATCCACTACAATCACTTACATTAGCACTCTCACTGAACTGAATCCCTTCCACCACTCCCATCCTTTTCATCTCTCTTTACTTGTCTAGATTTACATGCCCTAGCCTCTTATGCCACATTATAATATCATGAACACCAGCATAATAAAGTTTCTTTGTTTCATTACTTAAAACCAACCTAAACATTCCATGGCTACCTTTATCAGCAATGAAATAGACATCCTCCTCAAAACTAGCAGTAAAGACTCCTTCCCTAGTGCTAGTAAAAACACCCTTATCATCTAATACAGTTGTATAGATGAGGTTTTTGTTCACCTTCGGAATAAACAATACACCGGAGAATGTTGCAATTCTGTGTCCTCCATTGGACCACAAAATACAGGAAGCCTCTAGATAGTATTTAACTAACCCACTTTAAGCCACAACCACTGCTGCCCAAGAAGGCAAACTGACAATTTGACTGCACCCCTGTGTAGCCTGGACTCCCTTGAGTCCGTAGAAAAAAGAATCACTGAAAACGGCCAACCAGGCGATAAGTTATAGTGTGGCAAAGATGCCAATTTATACAAACTCTCTGAGAGAGAGGACTATCTACCTAAATTTTCCTAAGTCCTAGTTTTTCCTAATTCCCTCTCACAGCTCCTATCTACTGCCTGTACGAACCAATCACAAAACTGTATAGTACTAGAAAGTACTACTGCCGATGTACTTTCTGTACGGCCTCTGTACGACAAGGGCATAAGTGGACGCGTGTATACTTTCCACTCATCCGTACGTTCCTCGGAATTCCCGCGACCGAATGATGTCTCCCCACGTGGCGCCAGGTGATGCCACGTCACTAAATGCCAAAGTGACCACTCCGGGATTTCGGCGATGATGTGCGCCGTTGGATTATATGCGAAACGTAATCTTGGCCGGAATAAATACTTGCGCGATATTTGTTCCGATGTAGAAATAAAATGCGTGGTATCCGTTTTGAATTAGCGTCGTACGACGTACTTTATAAAACTGTATATATGTACGCCGTAAACAGTTTTAGTTAAATGAACTTTATCCTTTCGAACTAAATATATATCTATCACATACCATAGCACTTAGCATTGGTCCTAGTATATTAGGATAAAGCTGACCGCTACTGGTCGATTTGACGAACCGCAGGTACCGGGATCAAATCTCTGGTCCGTCAAGTATATTTTTAGTAACCTACTAAAAATAGCTGTCTGTTGAACTAAGGCAGCCATGGATCAACCTCTCTCTCTTTCCTTCAGTGACTACAGCAAGTATGGGGGCTAGAGAGCGGAGGTGGAGGCAGGCTGTCCGTCCTTTTCTTTTTCCTTTTATAAAAACATATTTAAACCTAGAAAATACTCTAGAAATCTATAAATTTCAACAATTTCAACAAATGTTACAATGGATGTCTTTCCTTCTACTAACACTTTCAAATCTACCGATCCTACAAGAGTAGTGGTGACTATCCTCCGATCCCCGTACTCTATCTCTACGGTGGGAATCTTTCTTATCTTACTGAACAGGTGCCTATCCTTACACATGTGCATGGAGGCACTTGAATCTACAATACAGCCTTCTTCACCCTTCAATCCATCGTAAGCACATCTCTGCCTTCGTGGAATTTCAACCTCATTTTTCACCTCCAACTCCTCATCTAAAAAGAGCTCATCTTCCTCGTCCTCGGATTCCGCCTCATATACCTGTGTCCCGAGGGCCTTTTTCTTTCCTCTCAGGGTACAACCAGTCTGCCCCTCCTTTTACCAAAGCTCGGTTAGCTTAGTGCACTCTGCCATATTGTGCCCAGGTTTCTTACAAAAATGACATAAACTTTTGGGAGCCTTTGGTCCAACCTCGTCGGTCTGATTTTTTTGCTCCCTCCCCCCATTGTTTCCAACCGGTTTCCGCGAATCCTTGTTCCTCTAATCGGTCGTAGTTGCCAAGGCTTGGCCACTCTTTCCTCCCCTTTGAATTTCAATCGTATTCTCCCGAACGAGAATCATCCCTACCACTGAGTTCCATATCCACCCTGAGTCCGGCAAGTCCTGCACACGGTTGACTATGTTCTCGAACTCATCGGGTAACTTCATCAGTAAACAGTTAACCTTTTTTTTTCACTAAAAACTTTTCCCGCACTCTCTAGCTCCATGAAGAGTGTAGCAAGCTCATTGCAAAAATTCAACATTTTCGCCCCTTTGTATAGATACTCCTTAACTTTTTGATCAGCCAACTATTGTTGCTGAATCGTACCTTTTCGGTACATCTCTATAAGAGCTATCCAAAGATCGGATGCCCTTTCTACCTGCAAATGTGGACATGCAAGTCCTTGAGTGAGATGGCGTAGGATGAAGTGCTTTGCCGCCATATTGTTGAAGTCCCAGGTTTCAGTATCATTCTCCTCGTTCCTCGGAATAGGTGAAATGAATGCCGAACCAGTTGTTATTGGTGTGGTGGCCTCCTTCTCCTTTCCTTTGTCCACCACCTCTCCTTTTTTTGTTTCCTCCGTTGAAGGTGGATCTTCTTTTCTGGTGAATCTCCTTCCTCTTAACCCTGGATGAATTCCAAGACTTGATGGACGCCCCAACCGTCCACTCATTATCCCCCAAAACCTTTTTTCGCATAGAGCTCCTATCATCATACTTTCCCGGTATATGAAGCCCGTTCCATTAAAGATTGGTACCCTAGAGGGTGGGCCCATAACTTGAAACTCTGAGACCTCCATAAGTCCTCAGAGTGGACAGCTTCCAAGAAGCCTCTAGGATAACCCTGACCCCTTTGTGTTTTAGCAAAAATAACAGCCACCGTGGCAGACAAAAACTCTGACCAACTTCACCCCTGTAAAGGCAAGACTCCCCTGAGTGGATAGCAACAAAAATCTCTGAATTTGCTCCCCTGAGCAGTAAGTTATGGAGGGTCAAAGTTGACCTTTTGTACAGAAGCTCTATGGGAGAGAGGGTCCTATCTCCTAATTTTTCTAAGTTTTGTCTCTCTCACAGACTCTATCTAGTGATGTACAAAGCCAATCAGATTACAGTTCCGTACACAAAAGTACAGCTGTCGATGTAGTTTCTGTACGGACATTGTACGACATGGCCTAAATGTCGACACGTGGTATGACCAGATTCGCTCCTTTAATCCTCGGAGGTGCCGCGATCCAATGGCATTCCGCCAAGTGTCATCCGATTTGGCGATGACCAAAAACCGTCGAAATCCTCTTCCGCGATCTCGGCGTTACTTGCGGCCGTCCGATTAAATTCACATTTAATCGTAGCCGTAGAAATAAATGCGCGGTATTGGTTTCTTATCCATACCGTAATCCGTACTTTTACATTACTAGATCTATGTATCCCGTAAACAGTTAAAGTTAAATGAATTATCCTACCTGATAATGTTTAATTAAATATCAAACCATATAGTACGTAACACTAGTTAAAGACTTAACGGCTAAGGCTACAGGCTACCGGCTGTCTTATGTCCGGTAGGTACCATGATCAAATCCTGTGGCCTACACATACCTTTTAGTAAATAAACCCCTAACTAATATATATTTCCCGTAAACCTCTAGATAGCCTAGGTAGCCATGGCTCTAGCTCCCTCTCTAATTTCTTAGTGACTGCGACAAATTTGAGAGTTGGAGAGAGAAGTTAGAGGTAGACTGCCTCGGCTTCTTTCTATATTTCTATTTAGACCTATAAAATACTTTAAATGGACCATAAATTTCTACATACTCTACACTCATCGACATCCTCAAGTACCTCCTCTCTCTTTACTTCCCTTATACCTCCAAAAGCACACTGTTGCTTTCGTGGAATTTTTGTGTGCTTTTCTCTCTTCCCCATACTTCTAATCCGGAGAAGCTCTAAAATATCTTCATCCTCTTTCTCCTCTTCCCCTTCTTCCTCCTCATCCACATTCCAATTTCTAAGTTTTTCCAAACAAGGGCATTCCTCCATATAATGACCCGGTTCCCTACAAAAGAAGCAAACCCCTTTTTTCAAAGCTCCCCTTTCTTTTCCTCTCCTACTTTTTCCACCAAAATTTCGATAAGATTTACCTTTGTCTTTTTTCCGCACGTCACCACCGATTCTCTCATCACGCTTCCACTTGTCACCACCGTTCTCTCATCACGCTTGCGCCAATCACCACCGTTCCTCTCATCACGATTTCGCCAATCACCACTATCCGAAAATGCATTCACCTTGTCACTTCCCCTACGAAGCTTTAAAGTGCTTTCCCTCACAAGAATTATCCCCATGGTAAAGCTCCAAGTCCATGAGGAGCCATCCATTGCCTCCATACGACAAATGATGTTTTTGTACTCATCTGGGAGTTTCATAAGTAGTTTATTAATCTTCCTCTCCTCACATTCTACATATCCTGCACTAGCAAGCTCAACAAATAACGCAGCAATATCATTGCAAAACTCTATCATGTTACCGCCTTTATAAACATAGGCCTCTATTACTTGTTTTACTAACTGCTGCCTCCGAATAGTCTCACTCTTATAAATCTGCCTTAGTGTTTCCCATATTTCCGAAGACTTGGTAAGACTTAAAAGAGTGATAGCTATGGACTTAGACACATATCTAAGTATAAGATGTTTTGCTATAGTGTTTTTATACTCCCAAGTTTTATTATCATTTTCTTCAGTTTTACTTATAACCCCTCTAAGTGGAGCTGTGGTGGAGAGCATAGCTCCCCTCACCATAAGTGTCCCTCTATTCTTCTCCCATTTTCCCCCTTCCATCACAATATTTTTCCCTTCACCTTTCGTTGCATCTGAACTCCGGTTGATATTCTGGGCAGCCTCAGATGTTTCTCCATAGTAAGCTCCTCCAAAGCCAGGTGGCGGACATCTCACTTGTCCCGAAACAATTCCCCATAAGTGCTTCTCGAAAAGCAATCCCTCCATTGTAAACTCCCAATAAGTGAAGTCTGTTCCACCGAATATAGGCACCCTAGATGGTGGGCCCATAACCTTAAACTCTGAGACCTCCATTGGCCCTCAGAGTAAGCAGATCCAAAAGAAGCTTATCTAGATAGTGTCGACTCCAAGTTGATATAAACCCAAATGACTGACCCGTTGACAATCACAAACCCGTTATAGCTTCACCCTTGTGAAATAATACTTTCTCTGTGCTTAGTTCCACCACAGAATGGAAAGTTAGAATATGAGTTTTGGACAAATTCACCCACTTTTACTTTCCCACTCAATAAGTGCCACCCTGGCAAGCAAAAAACTCTGACCAACTACACCCCTATGTAGCCTGGACTGCGCTGAGTCTGCATCAAAAAGAATCACTGAAAATGGTCAAGTAAATTGATAGTTATGGCTGGCCAAAGTTTACCATTTATACAAGGTGCTCTCTGGGAGAGGCAGCTACCTACCCAAAAATTCCTAAGTCCTATTCCCCCTCTAAAACTCTATCTACTGAAGTACGGCACCAATCAAATTACTGTGTTGTATAGAATAGTACAGTTGCCGGTGTACTTTCTGTACGACCATTATACAACATAGCCAAAATGTCGAGACGTGTCAAATCAAGATTTGTTCCCGTAATCTCCGGAGTTCCCGTAATCCAATGGTATCACGCAATGTGTCATCTTACGTGGCAATTATTGTAAAACGCCAAAAGTACCTCTTCCGTGATTGCGGCGCTTATCGTAGCCGTTCGATCAAAACCGGATATAATCCTAGCCGCTGAAATTCAACGTGCGATATTTGTTTCGCGGTCGAAACAAGTGTGCAATATCCGTTTCATAAAACATCGAAACCGTACTTTGTACTACCTAAAACGATTTCCATGTACTACATATCTATTTCCCGTTAAACGAACTAGTCTACGTGTTACTATCTAAATATTTGTCAAACCCTACATATACTAACATTATTCTAGGCTTAACAGCTAGAGCTAACGGCTACTTTGACTGGCGGCAGGTAATAGGATCAAACCCTGCGCAAGTCAATCCTTTTTATATGTACCTTCTTAATTTACCTGTCTGTCTTCGAGAACTCATGCAGCCATGACTTTGTCTCCCTATCCAGCCTTTAGTGACTGCAACAAATATGGGGGCTTGGATAAGGGAGTCAGAGGCAGACAGCCTCTGCTCTTTTTTTCTATCCTAATACACACCTAGAAAATACTCAAATATCAACATTTCCTTCTAACCTATCTCTCATAAGTTGTCATTTCTTTGATGGTAATTGTGAGGACTCTATTCTTAATATACTTAGCACAGTTTATGGCTTCTGCCCAAAATCTTCTTCCTATTTTTTTTTATCTACCAACATACTACACACACTATCTCCCAAAGTTTGGTTACACCTCTCAGCTACCCCATTTTGTTATGGATTATTCGGTACAGTTTTCTGATGGTGAACTCCCTCATCTCTCAAGTATTTTTCAAATTGGTTAGAGGTGTACTCTCCCCTATTATCACTTCTTATTCTCTTAATGGGGGTTCTGTGCAACTTTTCACTCCATGCTTGGTATTCTTTGAAGTACTTTGGTGTTTCAAACTTTGTTTTCAAGAAGTAGACTCTATAATATCTGGACTAATCATCAGTAATTGTCAGCATATACCTCTTCCCCCCAACCGAAGGTACTCTTGCTGGCCCCGAGATATCTGTGTGGACCAGATCTAGTACTTTCTCACCTCTATATGTGGCAATTTTGGGAAAGGGTAGTCTATGAGCCTTACCTTGGGCACAACCACTACAATCATCCATTATTTCATTATCAACCACACCCTGCTTTTTCATTTCCCTCAGCCTATCAAAATGCACATGCCACAACCTCTTATGCCAGATAATCAAGCTGGGACACCACCATAGTAAGCACTCTTCTTTTCATTACTCATGTTAAGCCTTAATATTCCTTGGCCACCCTTATATGCTGTGAAGTATACTTTATCTCCGTACTTAGTTATAAAGACTCCATTTCTAGTGAAGGTATCAAATTCCTTGTCATCTAATACAGAAGTAGACATAAGATATTTACTTAGCTGATGAATATAAAGCACATTTGAGAAGGTGATTATAGAAGTTTTATCCTCTACTAAGAATTTCTAATCTACCGATCCCACTAGATCTGTGGTAAGTACTCTCCCATCCCCATATTTTATTTCTACCATAGGGATCTTTCTTAACTTAGTGAAGAGGTGCATGTCACGACACATACGCATGGATTCAGTTGAATCGATGATCCATCTTTCCTGTAGAGCTTCTCGAATTGCTCCAAAAGCACACTTTTGTTTCCGAGGGATCTCCTTCTCCTCCAATTCCTCGTCGAGAAGAAGCTCCAAATCCTCCTCGTGAGAGGACTCGTCCTCCTCAGTCTCTCCTTTTACTCGTGTGACCACAAGTGCCTTCTTCTTACCTCCGAAAAAGCCCCCTCCACGGTTTTCTTGGAGCCTCAGCTCCGACAACTTGATGCAATCAGCTATGAAGTGTCCCGGCTTTTTGCATAAATGACAAAGACCCTTTGGGGGCTTAGGTTCTCCAAAATTATCTATTTCTGCCACCTCCTTGTCCTCTTCCACCAAAGTTTTGATAAGGATCTTTCCCTCTCTCCTCATCACGCTTCCGCCAATCAGCTCCTGCAGACAATGCTTGAACACTTGGACTCCCTCTCCTAAGCTCTATGGTGCTTTCTTTCACTAAAATCATTCCCACAGTGTCATCCCAATTCCAATTGCTATCTCCTATGTCCTGCAATCGGTTAATGATATTCTCATACTCTTCAGGTAGTTTCATCATTAATGTGTTCACTCTTTGTCTCTCAGACCATGAGTTACCTGCACTCTCTAACTCTCCAAACAATGCTCCTAAATCATTGCAATAATTATCCATACTTCCTCCCTTATAAGTATAAGCTGCAATCTTATTTTCTGCCAACTGTTGCTGCTGCAATGATCCACTCTTATATTTGTTAACTAGTGATATCCAAATCTGAGATGAAGATTTTACATGCATAAGAGGAATGGCAATGCCCTTTGCTACACTTTTAAGAATTAAGAGCTTAGCAACCTTGTCTTTGTAGTTCCACTTTTCAGACTCTGATCTTTCGATCTGAACCCTTGTCGTTGTTGCTGGTGGTGCTGCTGCCGGTATCGCCTTCGGCAATGGTGTTACTTGAGTTGCAACTCCTTCCTTTTCTCCTTCCATGACAATCTCTTCTCCTTCCTCATCTTCATCCTCGGTGATGGTGGCAGCTGTTCTACCAACTGTAGAGGCGGAGGTGCCAGAAAAGCGTGTCCCTCCAAACCCAGGTGGAGGTGGGCATCGAATTTGTCCAGACACTATGCCCCATAAATGCTTCTCAAATAGTTCTCCCTCCATCATCATTTCCCAATAAAGAAAGTCTGATCCATCAAATATGGGCACCCTAGAGGGTGGGCCCATAACCTGAAATTCTGTGGTCTCCATTGACCCACAGAATGAGCAGCCTATGTAAAGCCTCTAGGATAATATTTGCCCCTTCTACTTTCCCGCTGAATAAGCGCCGCCCAGGCACACAAATATTCTGACCACTCTCACCCTTGTGAGGACAAGACTCCCCTGAGTCAAACGCAAAAAGAATCACTGAATTTGCTCACCCGAGCAGTAAGTTATGGCTGGTCAAAGATGACCTTTATAGTTACAAGCTCTCTTAGAGAGAGAGGTACCTAAATATTACTAAGTCTCGGTCTGCCTACTCACGACTACCTACTATTAAACCCTAGTCCAATAGGAACACTATAAAGTACAAGAAGGTACAATGGGCGATGTACTTATTGTACAACTATTGTACGACAAGGTCTACAAGGTGACACCTGTCATATCGGAAGCCATGGTTCCTCCTCCCATCTTCTCCGGTATCAAATAATGTGGCACCACGGGGCACCGCGTGACGCTATATCCGTATGCCGCCGAAAAGCTCACTTCGCGTGGCGGCTATAATGCCGGCCGTCCGATCAAAACATATTTTACACGGTTCAGATTCGCGTACATGCAGAAATTGCTCATTTTGGTTAGTCTGCTGTTAATTAGCTGTTTCGTTAATGTTTATATATTTATGAAACCCGTCACGTGTATCGTTTCGTAATGCCTTAATAGTTAAGGCGTTAGGCTACAAAGAATCTAGAGGTCACAGGTTTAAATCTAGTCCTAGGCATCATTTTAGCCAAAATACCGTTAACTGCAAAAACTGCCACTTTCTAAATATGGCGGCAGCCATGGCGCGCCTTTGATCCTCACTCTCTTTCTTTAAAACAAAACTAAAATAGGGAAGTGAACTATTAATTACCTCTTTTCAACAGCAATGGAGCCCATAGAATTTCATACTCTTCTCTTAGACTTCACTATTTATCCATCATCGCCTTGATGAGCCAGGCTAGAGTCAACGCTTTGTTGAATAGGTTTCACCTAGGCTAATCATTGATCAGCAAAGACTCTGACTGACTAATGAAAAGACGTGCGAAATCTCTTACTAACTACGTACCATATCTAACCAATCAAACGCTACGTTTCATTATATAACATTTACGTGCAAAAGTGCGTGCCAAACGAAACGCAACTTCGCACGAACGTGCGTCGCAAATTTCGCACGCGAAACTTTTTACGAAATTATATAAAGTGAAAGTGACGTTTCATACTAAAAATTGTACGAAACAAACCATAGTGCGTATCTAACGAAATATTGATTTCGTTTGGTACTTTATAAACGTACGCCTTAAATTTCGCGGCTAGTCTGACCCTCAACTCGTAAGAATGAACACCCATTCGGTATTTTGACCTCGCGTTGTAGCCTAAATACACCAATCACTAAATCTTTTAAAATACAACCCCAAATCATGCAATTCTTTCGCTGTTATCTTTCAAATTGAAAACTGTATATTTGTAACATTTAAATACCCATTTACGAACAGGTTCTATCGACTATTACTGTTGCACAGAGAGGCGCTTTCACGGACTTCGCTTTTGCGAAATGGCGTTCGTTGGTCAAGATCCCTCCGCGGCCCCTGTACAAAAAAAAGCGCACACAAAAAAGTCACACGCAGGCTGGAAACGTGCAGTAGGTTTTTATTTTGTACTCCGTGCACAAAATTTGTAAAAAACTTCCGACACGTGCGACAGCATCTGCCTATTCGCTCAATATATGGAACTATATTTAAAATCACCTCGCGAGGTGATTTTAAATATAGTTTGAAGATGAGCTGAAAGGACGCGAAAGTGGGTTGAAACGCGCTAGACGACAAACTGCATCGCGCTAGACGACAAATTGCAGTACATGTAAAGTGTAAAGGTAATGCAACTTGTATGGTGGAAATTTCAATTTTTTGGTACGGCTGCATATTTTCTCGTTTTTTTCCAAGTTATAGAGGAAAACGACACAAAAAAACTGTAACTTTAGCACATGGGAAAGTGCCCTTAAAGTGGCGTTGTATCAGTCGAAAAAATGGGTAGTTTACAGAAATCCGCGCCTATCCGTACATAACCGTACCACTTATTTTGTTTTTATAAAGAAACAACATTACACAACATTACAGAGAATCTTGCCAATCTTGCCAATACTCTCCGAAGTCGAAGGTATGAGAGGTAACAATGACCGTTGGATATTCATTCGCGACACATTCGCTTCATTTTTCACTGTAGCTGATAACCCACCTTGAGGAGGTGGGTTGTCACCTACACAAAAAAATGAATCGCGACACGTAAGACGATCAAGCTACGTGTCACGATAGAAAGCCAACAAAAATTCACAAAATATGCGAATGGCGTGTACCTTTCAAAATGCAACTTAAAATAAAAAAAATAATCTTGTTCCAAAACACTGGAAAGAGGAACCCTAAAAAAATGAGTTGGCGTACAAGACTGGCATTTGCAAAAAATACAAAAGTTTTGTCGTATTATGACTTCGTAACGCAAGTACATGCTACGCAAGTGAATATTTGAAGTGAAAATTGTCGGTGTTAAAATTTTAAGAATATTCAATTTCAGATCGTAGCTTACATAGAGCCACTCAATTTAGAACACGTCGTTTACAGACTCTACGTGATGGAACATTGACTTAGGGTGGACTTCCATTAGCGAAAAAGTGGGGTTTTTACTAAAGGTCGTACCGTTTTGTACAGGTTCATACATAATTTTTTTTTCCAAGGAAAACATCATTACAGAAAAATGTCCAAGGTTGTAGGCGTAAATTGGGATCGTCGGATGCTATTGTATTTTTTATCCGAGACACCACGTCACTAAACCTACAGTTTGTTAAGACCGTGCACGGGGAGGACAATTCTCGAAAACAGAAACGTGCAAAAATAGGCCGCGTGGAAAAGGTTAAAAAAATCCACAAGGAGTGCGCGCATATGTGCGTACACGTCACAAGGGCCATGTGCCATCCGCCAGGGTGGCTGCGAATCTGCCGAAATGATCTCGTCACGCTTCCACCATCAAAATTTGCCACCACCTTTTTGTCGTTTTATTTTGAAATTTTGGGTAGTACATTTAATGCCTTATGTACGAGCCATTAATTACCTTCGACGGTACAGATATTTCCTCCGCAGGTACAGATATTTGTTGGGATATTCTCGTTTCGCGGTATTTCCGCGAAGCGTCATACCAATATCTGTTTGCTTGACGCGAAGTGTCGCGTCATCACACAAAAAGTACTATGTCGTTTCGCGACGGTACTTTTGATATCCGCAAACAAAATGTTCTATTTTGTTTCGCGTCACTTTATGTTTTCGTGTGCAGGTGTTTCAATTTGCGTGCAGGTGTGTTTGTGGAGCGACACGTGTTTAAGTCAACGTTTGGAGTTAGTCGTTTCGAAAGAGGAAAGCGCGTGCTACTTTTTTCTGGGAACTTTCACTTTCAGTGTGCACAGTCAGCTAGGGACAAACTTCGTCGCTACGTTAAGTTTTGTTTGTCTTATCTTGTTGTCTCTTAGTGTAGAGTAGCGACTATATAGGCGACAATGTATATGTGCAGAGTATTGAATCTTATATGATTGAATCATAGAGGATTAATCTTGGAGTAAGAAATAATTTAAAGAGGAGAGAGAAAAGAGAGAAGAGAGAAAAGAGATGATGTAAAGAGGCTTCGGCCAAGAACACTTATAAATCTTTTTGGCTGAATATTCTTTTTGTCTTTTATGAGCTTGCGCTGTGTAAATGATTTATGTTTTGTGAATTATTTTAAGTGAATGTCTTTTTCTCAAGATCCTACAATTGGTATCGGAGCTAGTGCTTCAGAGATAGAGAGGGAGCACATGGGGAGGAAGAAGAATAGAAATACTACTTCCCCCATGTCGACTTCGGAGAGAGCAAGAGAGTTCAGTTTTACGGGTTCTCAATTTGAGGAGACCCGGAATACGGAGAGAAAAATTTGAGGAAATGTTTGACACACTTATGAGATATGTAGATTCCCGTTTTCAAACTCAACCGAGTGAGAGCAAAGAAAACACTTCCTTTCCGGCTTACTGATCCATTTATTGGAGGAGCTAATGAGAGTAAAAGAAAAGAGAGGATTAGGAAGGGAAAGTTGAAGATAGAAGAAGAAGAGTCTGAGTTTGACGAAGGATTGGAAAACGAAGAAAATTATAATATGTCGAGGAAATCCGTGGCCTTTAATGGTTCCAATTATGCCGTTTGGAAGAAGTTTATTCCATGCCAACTTATTCTCAATAAGCTTTGGAGAATTGTCAATGGAGAAGAGAAAATGCCATTCGAGAGTAAGGCACATGCTCAATGGAGGTTGAAGGATATTGCGACAACGACCAGTTTGATGAAAAATTGCACTTCTTCCGTGCTTGATCATTTCCTTGCTCACGGCATGGCCCATGAGTGTTGGCAAGCACTTGAGGAGCAATATGAGAAAGGCGTTGAGAAGAAGGGTCAATATGTTTATACCGACTTTATGAATTTGAAAATCAAGTCAAATGAATTGATGGATGATGTCGTGAAGCGCTTCAATATTATATTCGAGCAATTAATCAACAATGGTCGAGTTATCTTGGGTGCGGATAAGTTAAGAGTTTTTTTTAATGCTTTACAAGAAAAGCTTTCTCATCTTAAAGCTATTTTACGAGCAAAGGCGGATAACACCTTAGGATTCACCGTCAATTTTATCAAAATGTCAGAGGGAACTCCATCAACTTCTTCAACAGGAGGAGGAGGAGTTCTCAACTCTACTACTCCCGAAACCCCGGATCTTAACTATGCGGTGGTAGAGGAGGTGATAGAGGAGGTGGCCCGAGAGGCGGTGGTGGCGGCCGAGGCAATAAGAGGGAGCAAGGTCGTCCACCGAAGGTTCCATTCGGATCTTTCCAACATGACATGCTACTGATGTAACCGGCTTCGACATTTGTCTTCCTCTTGCCCGGATAAGGACATGCAATGTCATTTTTGCGGTAAGTGGGGGCATACGAGTCCTCAATGTTATGCGAATAGTGGAGATTCCGGAAGTGGAAGAGGATGTAGAGGAGGTGATAGAGGCGCCCGAGGTGGCGGTCGAGGAGGAGGCCGCGGTGGTGGTTGTGGTTATGGTAATACAAATTACTTTGACTGTGATAGTGAAACCGGTGATGATTTTCCGGTTCTTAACCTTACCCTTAATTCGGTAAGTAGTGGAGGAAATTTGGAGAAAGATTGGATTATTGATACGGGGGCATCTCATCATGTTTGCACGGATGCCACCTTGTTCGATGATATAAGGGAACTCACGGTTCCAAAGTTTATTACGATTGCAAGCGACCATGTCATTTCGGTTGGTACGGTTGGAACGGTTCGGCTTGATCTTCTTTCATGGGATAATGATGGGAAAGAGAGATCGACGGAGAATCGTCTTCAAAATACACTTTATATTCCGGACGGTTCGGTTAATTTGTTAAGCGTTCCAGAAATCGAAAAAAGTGGTGGAAGCTTACTTGTGAGAGGTGATCAATTTATCGAGATTTAGAATGACAAGAGGAATGTAATTGGAGAAGGATTTGTAACGGATGCGAATCATAGTCGGCTCTTATGGAGAAGGCCGAAATCTAAAGTTCCCACCGAGGGAATTTCACATCAAATTTCGGAGTTGAAAGGTGATTTTACCTTATGGCATCATTGGATGTGTCACACATCCGAGGTAAGTTTGACGAAGATGATTCTTCATTCTTTGGTGAGGGGTTTGGACCTCGCATCCGATGAGAATGTGAACAGGTGCGGAGGATGTAGCAAAGGACGTCAAACTTGAAAATCCCATCCGAATAAAGACATCAAGCATCGAGCTCAAAGTCCTTTGGAGGTTGTCCACATCGATCTTTGTGGACACATTAAACCCGAGACAATTGGAGGTAATAAGTATACTTTGGTAATTGTTGATGACTTATATAAAATAAATGGCAAAAAAAAGAAGAGGCAGCCTGCCTCTAACTCCTCTCTCAAGTCCCTATAGTTGTCAAACTCACAAAAAAACTGGAGAGGGATTTTGAACCATGAATGCCTAAGTTGGAGAGGGAGTTGTAGAAATTAATGGTCCTTTTAAAGTATTTTCTAGTTCTAAATAGATATATAGAAAGAAGCCGAGGCAGTCTACCTCTAACTTCTCTCTCCAACTCTCAAACTTGTCGCAGTCATTGAGAAATTGGAGAGGAAGCTAGAGCCATGGCTACCTAGAATATCCAGAGGTTTACGGGATATAAATATTAGTTTATTTACCATTAGGGGTTTATTTACGAAAAGAATATGTGATGCCTCTAGGATTTGATCCTGGTACCTGCCAGACGGTAAGCTGCCGGTAGCCGATAGCCTTATCTGTTAAGTCTAGACCTAGTGTTACGTACTATAGGGTTTGATATTTAGTTAAACATTAACACGTAGGATTATTCATTTAACTGAAACAGTTTACGGGAGACATAGATCCATTAATGTAAAAGTACGCATTACAGTACAAATAAGAAACGAATACCGCGCATTTATTTCTTTAGCGAAACGAATACCGCGTATGTATTTATTACGGCTACGATTAAATGTGAATTTAATCGGACGCCCAGAATTAAACGTCGAGATCACGAAAAACGATTTCGACAGTTTTTGGTCATCGCCACATCGGATGACACGTGACGGAATGACATTGGATCGCGGCATCTCCGAGGATTAAGGGAGGGAATCCGGATATACCACGTGTCGACATTTAGGCCATGTCGTAGAGTGTTCCTACACAAAGTACACCGGCAGCTGTACTTTTGTGTACGGAAGTATAATCTGATTGGCTCCGTACATCAGTACATAGAGTCTGTGAGAGAGATAGGACTTAGAAAAATTAGGAGATAGGACCCTCTCTCCCAGAGAGCTTCTCTACAAAAGGTCAACTTTGACCCTCCATAACTTACTCCTCAGGGGAGCAAATTCATAGATTCTTTTTGTTATCGACTCAAGGGAGTCTTGCCTCCACAACGGTGAAGTTGGTCAGAGTTTTTGTCTGCCAGGGTGGTAGTTGTTCTTCGTGAAACACAAAGGGGTCAGGGTTATCTTAGAGGCTTCTTGGAAGCTGTCCACTCTGAGGACTTATGGAGGTCTCAGAGTTTCAGGTTATATGCCCACCTTCTAGGGTACCAATCTTTATTGGAACCGGCTTCATATACTAGGAAAGTATGATGATAGGAGCTCTATACAAAAAAAGGTTTTGGGGGATAGTGAGTGGACGATTGGGGCGTCCATCAAGTCTTGGAATTCCTCCAGGGTTTGAAGGAAGCAGATTCACAAAGAAAGCAAGTCCATCTTTAACGGAGGAGACAAAGGAAGGAGAGGTGGTGGACAAAGGAGCGGAGAAGGAGACAACCACACTAATAGCAACTGGCTCAGCATCCATGTCAGGTATTCCGAGTAACGAGGAGAATGATACTCAAACCTAGGATTTCAACAATATGGCGGCAAATTACTTCATCCTACGCCATCTTACTCAAAGACTTGCATGTCTTGATTTGCAGGTAGAAAGGGCATCGGATCTGTGGATGGCTCTCATAGAGATGTACCGAAGTGGTACGATTCAGCAACAACAGTTGGCTGATCAGAAAGTTAAGGAATATGTATATAAAGGGGGGAAAATGTTGGATTTTTGCAATGAGCTTGCTACACTCTTCATGGAGCTAAAGAGTGCGGGAAAAGATTTTAGTTAAAAAGACAAGGTTAACTGTTTACTGATGAAGTTACCCGATGAGTTTGAGAACATAGTCAACCGTGTGCAGGACTTGCCAGACTCAAGGTGGATACGGAACTCAGTGGTAGGGATGATTCTCGTTCGAGAGAATACGATTGAGATCCAAAGGGGAGGAAAGAGTGGCCAAGCCTTGGTAACTTCGACCGATTGGAGGAACAAGGATTCCCGGAAACCAGTCGGAAACTATGGGGGTAGGGAGCAGAAAAAACAGGTTGACGAGTTCGAACCAAGGGCTCCCAAAGGTTTATGTCATTTTTGTAAGAAACCGGGGCACTATATGGCAGAGTGCACTAAGCTAACCGAGCTTTGGTTAAAGGAGGGGCAGACCGGTGGTACCCCAAGAGGAAAGAAAAAGGCCCTTGTGACACAGGTACATGAGGCGGAATCCGAGGACGAGGACGATGAGCTCATTTTGGATGAGGAGTTGGAGGCGAAATACGAGGTCAAAATTCCACGAAGGCAGAAATGTGCTTACGGTGGATTGAAAGGTGAAGCAAGCTTGATTGAAAGGTGAAGCAAGCTTGATTATAGATTCAGGTGCCTCCATGCACATGTATAAGGATAGGCACCTGTTCACTAAGATAAAAAAGATTCCCACCGTAGAGATAGAGTACTAGGATGGGAGGATAGTCACCACTACTCTTGTAGGATCGGTAGATCTAAAAGTGTTAGTAGAAGGAAAGACATCCATAGTAACATTCTCCGATGTATTGTTTATTCCGGGGCTGAACAAAAACCTCATCTCTACATCTGTATTAGATAATAAGGGTTTTTTTACTAGCACTAGGGAAGGAGTCTTTACTGCTATTTTTGAGGAGGATGTCTATTTCATTGCTGAGAAAGGTAGCCATGGAATGTTTAGGCTGATTTTAAGTAATGAAACAAAGAAACTTTATTATGTTGGTGTTCATGATATTATGATGTGGCATTAGAGGCTTGGGCATGTGAATTCTAGATAAGTTAAGAAAGATGAAAAAGATGGGAGTGGTGGAAGGGATTCAGTTCAGTGAGAGTGATAATATAAGTGATTGTAGTGGATGTGCTCAAGGTAAAGCACATAGATTACCCTTTCCAAAAACAGCCACCTATAAGGGAGAAAAAATTTCTAGATCTAGTACACACAGATATTTGGGGACCGGCTAAAGTGCTCTCACAGGGGGAAGAGATTTATGATGACTATCACTGATGATTGGTCTCGATATTCCCGAGTGTAGTTTTTGAAAAACAAGTACGAAGCTTAGGATTGTTTTAGACAATATAAAGCATGGAGCGAAAAACTCCATGAAACTCCAATCAAGAGAATAAGAAGTGACAATGGTGGAGAGTACACTTCTAACCAGTTTGAGGATTTTCTGAGGGAAGATGGGGTCCAACACCAAAAGACAGTTCCAAAAACCCGGAACAAAATGGGGTTGCTCAAAGGTTAAATAGAACACTAAGTGATAGTGCAAGAAGTATGTTGTCAGATTAGAAGATGGGAAAATGGTTTTGGGCAGAGACAATGAAGTGTGTTAATTACCTCAAAAATATAGTTTTTACTTCAGCTATAAAAGATCAAACACCTTATGAGAAATGGACAGGCGGGAAACCAGATATATCTCACTTAAAGGTTTTCGGCAGTCAAGTATTCAGTCTAGATACAGATCGGTCTAATTAGAAGCTAGATCTTAAAAGAAAACCGGGATACTTATCAGGATATGATGAGGATGCTAAAGGATATAGAGTTTATGATCTAAAAAGGGAAGATATAATCTTAGTAAAACATCTAGTAGTTATGGATGAAGGAAAGTATACGGATCCCTTCAAATATACAAAGTCAGTAAATATCAGATTTGAGTCAGAAAATTCCGATGACTTTGAGCTTCCTACCTATCCAGGTTTTAGAGAAGATGACATTCTTGCAGGTACAAATCAGACCGAAAAGGACTCGGCTGTGGAAACTCCAGTGACAACTCTACCCGAAGTGGAAGACGTGGTGGAAATTGATTCGAAATCAAGGGATAGGGGAGAAGCCGAGATTGTTCGAAAGAATCCACGAGAACCATCTATTCCGGCCTCAGATTTTGAGGGGGGGAGGAGAAGTAGCAAAAGATTGCAAGAAAAACAGGTTAATAACAAGGTAACAAAACTATCTCATCAAGATGAACCTCAAACTTATGGAGAGGCGATGACTTGTCCAGAAAGAAACCGGTGGAAGACAGCCATCAATGAGGAGATGGCCTCAATTATGGCAGCCGATACTTGGGAGCTGGTGGATTGTCCACCTAACCGAAAACCAATCGGTTGTAAGTGGGTTTTCAAATTAAAACTGAACCCAGATAACACAATCGAGCGCTTTAAGGCCCGACTAGTGGCAAAGGGATTTACACAAAAGGAGGGAATTGACTACGAGGAAACCTTTGCCCTGGTGGTCAGATTTCCCTCCGTCCGCATACTTCTCAGCCTGGCAGTAGCGGAAGACATGGAAGTGCACCAGATGGACATCAAAACAACCTTTTTGCATGGAGAATTAGAAAAGGAGATCTTCATGCGACAACCCGAAGGGTTTGTGGAAGAAGGAGAGGAGAGTAAGGTATGCTGGCTGATTAAATCTCTTTATGGTTTAAAACACGCGCCTCGACACTGGAATAAGAAGCTTGATGAGTTTCTTACTGGTGTGGGATATATCCGGATCAGCTCAAATCACTCAATCTATGTTTTCGAAGATGAGGAAGGTTTTATATTTATTGCAATTTATGTTGATGATTTACTTGTTTTAAGTAAATCAATGGAAAAAAATAATAAACTAAAAACCGATCTTAAGGGGAGATTTGAAATGAAGGATATGGGGGAAGCAAAATATATTTTGAGAATTCAAGTAGAAACACACCGAAAAAGAAAGATTATAAGATTGACTTAAAAAGAAGCAATAGAGAACATGCTTGAAAAATTTCAAATGGATAAAGCTAATAGTTGTACAACTCCAATGGAGTTGAAGAAGGAAAGTGAGGGGAGTGAGGAAGAAGGAGTCATATTCTTAGACGAGGAATTATCTCCTGAAGAACAGAAGTTCATGCAAACTATTCCTTACTGGCAAGTAGTAGGAAGTCTAATCAATTTTATGAATTGTACTCGGCTGGATTTAGCTGGAGCTGTAGGAGTACTTAGTAGAAGTCTAAATGTTCCCACTAAGAGGGATTGGGAGGCAGCTAAAAGAGTCCTTAATATTTGATAGGAACTAGGGATCTATGGTTGCATTTGGGTGGGGAGAATACTGACATCACTACTTGGAGTGATGCCAGTTATGGTGATGCTCCGATGAGGAGATGCACTTCTGGATATGTACTATATGTGGGTGATGGGGCTTGCTGTTGGAGTAGCAAACAACAAAAGGTTATTGATCAGTCCACCATGGAGGCTGAGTATATGGCCTCTTGCTCTGCTATAAAAGAATTGATGTGGGTCAAGTCTTTGCTTGGTGAGCTTGGTCACCTTAAGAGTGGTGTGCAGAAAATATTTTGTGATAAATAGGCAGCAATCGCTATTTCTGCCAATCCTAAACATCATTTTAAAGCCAAACCCATGGACATTAGACCCAGCTTTGTTAGAGAGAAAGTAGAAAACAAAATAATCAGTTTAGAGTACCGACCAGATAGTGAGATGGTAGTAGATATGATGACCAAACCTGTGCCTTCCCCTAAGCTAATTTTCTGCAAAGAGAAGTGTGGTCTGAAATTAAAGATTGATTAGAAAATAAGGGGAGTGTAGAAATTAATGGTCTTTTAAAGTATTTTGTAGGTTTAAATAGAAATATAGAAAGAAGTCCAGACAGTCTACCTCTAACTTCTCTCTCCAACTCTCAAACTTGTTGTAGTCACTGAGAAATTCGAGAGGAAGCTAGAGCCATGGCTACCTAGGCTATCCAAAGGTTTACGTGATATAAATATAAGTTTATTTATAATTAGGGGTTTATTTACTAAAATTATATGTGATACCTCCAGGATTTGATCTTGGAACCTGGCGAACGGTAAACAGCCGGTAGCCGGTAGCGTTTACCGTTAAGTATAGACATGGTGTTACGTACGTAGGGTTTGATAATTAATTAAACATTAATACGTAGGATAGTTCATTTAACAGAAATAGTCTTACGGGAGACATAGATCTAGTAATGTAAAAGTACGGATTACGGTACGGATAAAAAACGAATACCGCGCATTTATTTATTTAGCGAAATGAATACCGCGCATGTATTTATTACGGCTACGATTAAATGTGAATTTAATCGGACGGCCGGAATTAAACGCCAAGATCGCAGAAGAGGATTTCGGCGGTTTTTGGTCATCGCCACATGGAATGACACGTGGCGGAATGACATTGGATCGCGGCATCTCCGAGGATTAAGGGAGCGAATCCGGATATACCACGTGTCGACATTTAGGCCATGTCGTACAATGTTCGTATAGAAAGTACACCGGCAGCTGTACTTTTGTGTACAGAAGTATAATTTGATTGGCTCCGTACATCAGTAGATAGAGTCTGTGAGAGAGATAGGACTTAGAAAAATTAGGAGATAGGACCCTCTCTCCCAGAGAGCTTCTGTACAAAAGGTCAACTTTGACCCTCCATAACTTACTGCTCAGGGGATGAAATTCAGAGATTCTTTTTGTTATCGACTCAAAGGAGTCTTGCCTTCACAGGGGTGAAGTTAGTCAAAGTTTTTGTGTGCCAAGGTGGCAGTTGTTCTTGCTGAAACACAAAGGGGTTAGAGTTATCCTAAAGGCTTCTTAGAAGCTGTCCACTCTGAGGACTTATGGAGGTCTCAGAGTTTCAGGAGTTACAACCATAGCTGCCTAGGTTGTCCTAGGAGACAAGGAGCAGTATAGGTGTACGTGTTTTAGGCCTTAGACTTGTGCGTGGCTACAAGCCACACGAACTTTACTTCAGCTCTATGCTTGCAGTTGGGTTTGCCTCACCCTTCTGCTTTAAGAGGGGCCTTGGTATGTTTGCAACCAACCTATTAAGGCTAAGGGAATCCATTTGCTTCGTTGCTGGCATTGTGGGGGAACGACTGTTGTGCATGATTTGTTGCGAGATGTCTTTGCCGCCATTCGTGCCGTGGCGGGCTATTCCATCAAATGTAAGGTTTATATTATACTTCCAACCCGGCCCTAATCCAAGAGTTCTCAAGCCTTTGGGTTTACTTGGTTTTTCTTCATGGTGTTGAGAGGACGATCGACGATGTGGTCCTCACGGATATTACTGGACACACATTTCATCTCGCGAGGCTTCGCATTCAGGTGTGGCGGCTCGGGACACATCGGCTACAAATGAAAGAGACTACGTTCATCGCGACCCGTCAGACCTGTTTGTTCTGTTTGCAGTGGAGATTTTTTGATCTTTGGACAAGTCTTTCGACGACTTTATTCGCTAGTGTGCACCAAAAATGTTTGAATTTCGAATTCAAATGAGTCCTCCACCGATTCGTTTGGTTGGGTTCTATCGTCAACATGTCTCAATTGCACTTCAGCGGGCACAAGCTTTGGCTCTCCTTTGGCATAACACAATAGTCGTTGACCGACGGGGTCTTTGTGACCTTTTACTAAGGGACCTTGTTCCCATCCATGATCACCGTGGTTGCGGACCTTAGCTTGTCTATGGATAGACTAATCTAGTTTTTTTCATTTCGTAGGCGGTCTAACTCTCGTATTGTTTTGTTCTGGTTCTTTGCTCTTCTTAGGGTTCTTTCGCATGTACTAAAGTTATAGGTATTTTTTGTTGTTTTCCTTCATAATTTAGAAAAAAACGAGAAAATCCGCAGCCGTACCAAAAATTTGAAATAACCACCGTTCAATTTGCGTTACCGTGAAACTTTATATGTACTAGAGTTTGTCGTCTAGCGCAATATAGTTTTAGTGCGTTTTGACCCACTTTCGCGTCCTTCTAGCTCATCGTCAAACTTTACATAAAATCACCTCGTAAGGTGATTTTAAACAAAGTTCCATGCGGTGAGCGAATACACAGATGTTGTCGCACGTGTCAAATTTTTTTGACAATTTTTTTGCTCGGAGTAACAAAAAAAAATCCCACTGCACGTTTCCACCTTGTGCGTGACTTTTGTCTGTCCGTGATTTTTTTCTGTGCGATTTTTTCTGTACAAGGGTCGTGAAAGGGGTCTCGAACAACGGACGCCATTTTGCAAAAACAAAGTCTGTGAAAGCACCCCTCTCTCTCCCTCTCCCACTACTACATCTATCTCAGAATTCTTGAAATGAAAAACGTCAATAATGGTATCAGATGAAATATCTCTAAAAATATTACTTTTGACTATCTTTGGGCATATTTTGATGGTAAGTAGAGTGAAAAAAGACTAAAAAACAAAATGGGAAAACCATGGCGGAAAGTTTTATAATTTGTGAGTCGACGCTGTCATTATTGAGCGTGACGTCAAAATGTCAAAAACCCCAAACATCTAGATATTTACAACCGTCGCTATTTTGTAAACGTCATCATTTTTCGCGAGTTTTGTAGTCGTCTACAACCGTCACAAATTTAACCCACCTCTACATCCGTCACAATCTAAAATAATGATTTTATTTCTTTATATACAAATGCTTTGAAAGTAGTACGGAGAATCTTCGCTAAAAACAAAGCTACAATAATAAAGTTTCGGTTACATGCTAAAGTACCCTTAGTATTTTTCTTTTTTGTTTTATTTTTTTGGCGTGGTTACTTTCTTGTGACTCTTGCAGTCTCCAAATGTTTTTTTTAGTTTTACCCCTTTTGTACACAGATGGTTTTGCCATCGCAATTTTTGCAATGAAGACATTTCTTTTTTTTGTTAAATTAAAAACGTTTAGAAATAAGAAGCAAAAATTGTAAAATACCTACATATCTTTCGTTGTACATAAGATGATTACGCGATGATTTTGAATTCATTTGCGTCACATGATTTGCACTTTAAACATGATCATAATGATGCCCTAAACGGAGCACATAAATAAGACAAAGTGGTGCCCTAAACGGAGCACACAAATAAGACAAAGCGACCACCAAAACGTGTACTGTCGGATCAATTCGTTCTTTCATAAACCGACCCGATGTGAACAAAATCTCAACACAGGTCCCGACGAAAAGATATTGTAAATAATGTTTTGCAGAGCGTAAATGCACTGTTGAACAATCAACATGTAGCTTCCTTACAGCATTCGTATTTTAATCATGTACGTCCGATAGGAAACGATTAAGTCTGACCGGCCTAAAAGACAGTGAAAATAATACGATTTTTCGTCTTTGGAACCCTAACATATTTTGATTTCCACTAAAAGAGCAAATAAAATTTATCTCTATAAAACGTCATAGATTTTTACCCTCAAGGCGATATTACATTGCGGACAGAATAAAACCTATTTTTCTATCATGACCTAATTGTTTCTAAAGCGTCACTGCCCTAAATAGGACAAATTGTCATTTTAGGTCCTGGCACGGAAACTGAATTATGCCATTAAAGGTGAGCATGCATCAAGCGAAAAGTGAGGTTCATTACTGGAAAAAGTGCATTTCGTACATGATCGACTCATTTTTTACATGGCCTTACTGTAATTTTTTTTTTAAACATGATTAATGGAGATTCGTCAAGATTCTCCAAACTTTTGGGTGACAACGTCGACCGTCCAATTTTGTCTTTTCGAAGGAAACCCTCTTTCTCTCCAATGTTTAGCGACTCTCCACAACTGTCCTCATGAGGAGACTAGCTATAAACTGGACGTGAAAATTTTAATGCGTGGAATGGTCACGTGCGATCCAAAATAGAATCCCAACATTTGGCATACGCCACGCGCCTTCAAACTTATGCCACACGCCTTCAGACAGGCGGGAATCAAATCCTAAGGAAAACCACAAGATTTTTTTTGTCGAAGAATGTGTCGTGACGCCTCCTCCACCATCCGTTGACATCCGGAATTTGCGGCGCCACGATGAAACACGAACGACAAAACAACGATAAAAATGACATAACACGAACCTACAAATTGTACATTAACTTAATTTTATTTTGCGGCTGTCTGTACGGAAACGAATTCAGATATTAACCTTTTGGATATTTTATAATGCTCGCCATCTGAACAAGAAACTACGTGCATCCAATCGAAGAAAAACACGGATGCGATATACTCCTTGCTGACACGACGTGATGGAGAAGTGAACGAAACATTACTGCTGGTTAACGTATCCATATGATTACATTCGGCGCCTGGTGGAGGTTCACCCTAAAGTTAACATTCCATTAGACAAAAAATGGGGTTCTTTACTAGACGCCATACGTTTTCGTACAGTGCCATATATAGTCGTACCCTAAAAAACAAAAATCATACGAAACATCGTTACTCGAAAGGTGTCGGGATGCTCCTATGGTGTAGGCATAATTCTTGACCATTGGATGTTTCACTTTTTGAGAACCGCGAAGCAATCGCGCATATCATCTAGTGGGCCCCAACTCTCCTTGGGGCCCACTAGATGATTGCCATTCATTACCACTGGTACACGTGAAAAGGCAAAATAAAATCTAATTTTAACAAGAAATCACATGTGTGCACGTTGTATAGGCCATGTGCCGCCTTCCACGCTGAATGCAGGTCAAGTTGAAAATATCCTCGCACGCTCTGTCTGACATCCACCAACATTTAAAGTTTGCCGCGACCTTCGAAGTTTGCCGCGACCTTCAAACTTCGCCTCGTCCTTTTGCAATTCCGTTTCAAAATTTTGATTTCCATTTTCAAAATCAAAATCTGGTCGAAAAAAATTTTGTACGAATCATTAACTACCTCCGGTCATACAGATATTTTGTACAGATATTCCGTTTGTAGATTTTTTTAAGATTTTCAAAATATGGACTCTAACACATGTACCGCCAATTATAATTGAGGAAGGTTTGTTACTGGCCCGACATAATGGAGCGGACTTCGAGTAAACGTTGTCAGTGACTTGTCCGTATATTTACTGGGACCGCCTAGTGGAATGTTACCATAGTTCAAAAGTAGTTGAAAGTAGGTCCATACAATATGCCTATTGTATGCAAAACATGCAATATGACCTTAAGACCCATATTGTTTTCGGGCCTATTGGACCAATTAAAACATTCGGATCAAAAATTGGACCAATTAAGACATTCAGACCAAAAAAAAATTATTTACACTGTCAGATTCAGACGATCGGACGGTCGCTGATCAAAGTAGCGATCTGAGAAGATCACGTGAAAAGCCCATAAAACAACTTACGATAAAGGCGCCGGCCAAAGGCCTACCATAAAACCTACTGTTGGGTGTCGGGTTAATTTTGATCGCGATAATTTTGATATTGGATATATCGAATATCGATCGAGCAGATTCCTCAATATATCGTATCGGGACCAACATAAATTATCACGATATATATCGCAAAAAATGGGTGTCCGTACAATCAAAGTACGGAAAATCGTACGGATATTTCCCCCCCCCCCCCCCCCCCCACGGGGTAGGGGGGGGGGGGTGGAAAAAAAAATGAAAATTTACATTTTTTTTTGGGTTCGATATATCGCGATAATTTGGTTTTCCATATATCGAAGCGATATATCGAATATCGGGTACCTGAAATTCGATATATATTGAATATCGGCAAAAGGTCCTCGATACCCAACACTAATAAAAACGCCTACTTTGAAACTCTGAGACCTCCATAAGTCCTCAGAGTGGACAGCTTCCAAAAAGCCTCTAGGATAACGGTGACCCCTTTGTGTTTCAGCAAGAACAACTGCCACCCTGGCACACAAAAACTTTAACTAACTTCACCCCTGTGAAGGCAAGACTCCCCTGAGTTGATAGCAAAAAGAATCTCTGAATTTCATCCCCTGAGCAGTAAGTTATGGAGGGTCAAAGTTGACCTTTTGTACAGAAGCTCTCTGGGAGAGAGGGTCCTTCTCCTAATTTTTCTAAGTCCTATCTCTCTCACAGACTCTATCTACTGATGTACGGAGCCAATCAAATTATACTTCCGTACACAAAAGTACAGCTGCCGGTGTACTTTCTATACGAACATTGTACGACATGGCCTAAATGTCGACACGTGGTATATCCGGATTCGCTCCCTTAATCCTCGGAGATGCCGCGATCCAATGTCATTCCGCCACGTGTCATTCCATGTGGCGATGACCAAAAACCGCCGAAATCCTCTTCTGCGATCTTGGCGTTTAATTCCGGCCGTCCGATTAAATTCACATTTAATCGTAGCCGTAATAAATACATGCGCGGTATTCATTTCGCTAAATAAATAAATGCGCGGTATTCGTTTTTTATCCGTACCGTAATCCGTACTTTTACATTACTAGATCTATGTCTCCCGTAAGACTATTTCTGTTAAATGAACTATCCTACGTATTAATGTTTAATTAATTATCAAACCCTACGTACGTAACACCATGTCTATACTTAACGGTAAACGCTACCGGCTACCGGCTGTTTACCGTTCGCCAGGTTCCAAGATCAAATCCTGGAGGTATCACATATAATTTTAGTAAATAAACCCCTAATTATAAATAAACTTATATTTATATCACGTAAACCTTTGGATAGCCTAGGTAGCCATGGCTCTAGCTTCCTCTCGAATTTCTCAGTGACTACAACAAGTTTGAGAGTTGGAGAGAGAAGTTAGAGGTAGACTGTCTGGACTTCTTTCTATATTTCTATTTAAACCTACAAAATACTTTAAAAGACCATTAATTTCTACACTCCCCTTATTTTCTAATCAATCTTTAATTTCAGACCACACTTCTCTTTGCAGAAAATTAGCTTAGGGGAAGGCACAGGTTTGGTCATCATATCTACTACCATCTCACTATCTGGTCGGTACTCTAAACTGATTATTTTGTTTTCTACTTTCTCTCTAACAAAGCTGGGTCTAATGTCCATGGGTTTGGCTTTAAAATGATGTTTAGGATTGGCAGAAATAGCGATTGCTGCCTATTTATCACAAAATATTTTCTGCACACCACTCTTAAGGTGACCAAGCTCACCAAGCAAAGACTTGACCCACATCAATTCTTTTATAGCAGAGCAAGAGGCCATATACTCAGCCTCCATGGTGGACTGATCAATAACCTTTTGTTGTTTGCTACTCCAACAGCAAGCCCCATCACCCACATATAGTACATATCCAGAAGTGCATCTCCTCATCGGAGCATCACCATAACTGGCATCACTCCAAGTAGTGATGTCAGTATTCTCCCCACCCAAATGCAACCATAGATCCCTAGTTCCTATCAAATATCTAAGGACTCTTTTAGCTGCCTCCCAATCCCTCTTAGTGGGAACATTTAGACTTCTACTAAGTACTCCTACAGCTCCAGCTAAATCCAGCCGAGTACAATTCATAAAATTGATTAGACTTCCTACTACTTGCCAGTAAGGAATAGTTTGCATGAACTTCTGTTCTTCAGGAGATAATTCCTCGTCTAAGAATATGACTCCTTCTTCCTCACTCCCCTCACTTTCCTTCTTCAACTCCATTGGAGTTGTACAACTATTAGCTTTATCCATTTGAAATTTTTCAAGCATGTTCCCTATTGCTTCCTTTTGAGTCAATCTTATAATCTTTCATTTTCGGTCTCTTTCTACTTGAATTCCCAAAATATATTTTGCTTCCCCCATATCCTTCATTTCAAATCTCCCCTTGAGATCGGTTTTCAGTTTATTAATTTTTTCCATTGATTTACTTAAAACAAGTAAATCATCAACATAAATTGCAATAAATATAAAACCTTCCTCATCTTCGAAAACATAGATTGAGTGATCTGAGTTGATCCGAATATATCCCAGACCGGTAAGAAACTCATCAAGCTTTTTACTCCACACTCGAGGCGCGTGTTTCAAACCATAAAGAGATTTAATCAGCCAGCATACCTTACTCTCCTCTCCCTCCTCCACAAACCCTTCGGGTTGTCGCATGAAGATCTCCTCTTCCAATTCTCCATGCAAAAAAGCTGTCTTGATGTCCATCTGGTGCACTTCCATGTCTTTCGCTGCTGCCAAACTGAGAAGTATGCAGAAGGAGGAAAATCTGACGACCGGGGCAAAGGTTTCCTCGTAGTCAATTCCCTCCTTTTGTGTAAATCCCTTTGCCACTAATCTGGCCTTGTAGCGCTCGATTGTGTTATCTGGGTTCAGTTTTAATTTGAAAACCCACTTACAACTGATTAGTTTTCGGTTAGGTGGACAATCCACCAGCTCCCAAGTATCGGCTGCCATAATTGAGGCCATGTCCTCATTGATGGCTATTTTCCACCAGATCCTTTCTGGACATGTCATCGCCTCTCTATAAGTCTGAGGTTTATCTTGATGAGATAGTTTTGTTACCTTGTTATTAACCTATTTTTCTTGTAGTCTTTTGCTACTTCTCCTTCCCCCGTCAAAATCTGAGGCCGGAATAGATGGTTCTCGTGGATTCTTTCGAAAAAACTCGGCTTCTCCCCTATCCCTTGATTCCGAATCAATTTCCACCACGTCTTCCGCTTCGGGTAGAGTTGTCAATGGAGTTTCCACAGCCGAGTCCTTTTCGGTCTGATTTGTACCTGCAAGAATGTCATCTTCTCTAAAATTTGGATAGGTAGGAAGCTCAAAGTCATCGGAATTTTCTGACTCAAATCTAATATTTACTGACTTTGTATATTTGAAGGGATCCGTATACTTTCCTTCATCCATAACTACTAGATGTTTTACTAAGATTATATCTTCCCTTTTTAGATCATAAACTCTATATCCTTTAGCATCCTCATCATATCCTGATAAGTATCCCGGTTTTCTTTTAAGATCTAGCTTCTAATTAGACCGATCTGTATCTAGACTGAATACTTGACTGCCGAAAACCTTTAAGTGAGATATATCTGGTTTCCCGCCTGTCCATTTCTCATAAGGTGTTTGATCTTTTATAGCTGAAGTAAAAACTCTATTTTTGAGGTAATTAACACACTTCATTGTCTCTGCCCAAAACCATTTTCCTATCTTCTAATCTGACAACATACTTCTTGCACTATCACTTAGTGTTCTATTTAACCTTTTAGCTACCCCATTCTGTTCCCGGTTTTTTGGAACTGTCTTTTGGTGTTGGACCCCATCTTCCCTCAGAAAATCCTCAAACTGGTTAGAAGTACACTCTCCACCATTGTCACTCCTTATTCTCTTGATTGGAGTTTCATGGAGTTTTTCGCTCCATGCTTTATATTGTCTAAAACAATCCTGAGCTTCGGACTTGTTTTTCAAAAACTACACTCGGGAATATCGAGACCAATCATCAATGATAGTCATCATAAATCTCTTCCCCCGTGTGAGGGCACTTTAGTCGGTCCCCAAATATTTGTGTGTACTAGATCTATAATTTTTTTCTCCCTTATAGGTGGCTGTTTTAGGAAAGGGTAATTTATATGCTTTACCTTGAGCACATACACTACAATAACTTATATTATCACTCTCACTGAACTGAATACCTTCCACCACTCCCATCTTTTTCATCTCTCTTAACTTATCCAGAATTCACATGCCCAAGCCTCTAATGCCACATCATAATATCATGAACACCAGCATAATAAAGTTTCTTCATTTCATTACTTCAAATCAGCCAAAACATTCCATGGCTACCTTTCTCAGCAATGAAATAGACATCCTCCTCAAAACTAGCAGTAAAGACTCTTTCCCTAGTGCTAGTGAAAAAACCCTTATCATCTAATACAGATGTAGAGATAAGGTTTTTGTTCAGCTCCGGAATAAACAATACATCGGAGAATGTTAATATGGATGTCTTTCCTTCTACTAACACTTTCAGATCTACTGATTCTACAAGAGTAGTGGTGACTATCCTCCCATCCCTGTACTCTATCTGTACGGTGGGAATCTTTCTTATCTTAGTGAACAGGTGCCTATCCTTACACATGTGCATGGAGGCACCTAAATCTACAATCCAGCCTGCTCCACCTTTCAATCCACCGTAAGCACATTTCTGCCTTGGTGGAATTTCGACCTCGTTTTTCGCCTCCAACTCCTCATCCAAAAGGAGCTCATCGTCCTCGTCCTCGGATTCCGCCTCATGTACCTGTGTCACAAGGGCCTTTTTCTTTTCTCTCGGGGTACCACCGGTCTGCCCCTCCTTTAACCGAAGCTCGGTTAGCTTAGTGCATTCTGCCATAATGTGCCCTGGTTTCTTGCAAAAATAACATAAACCTTTGGGAGCCCTTGGCCAGAACTCGTCGGCCAAAGTTTTCTGCTCCCTTCCCCCATAGTTTCCGACCGGTTTCCGAGAATCCTTGTTCCTCCAATCGGTCAAAGTTGCCAAGGCTTGGCCACTCTTTCCTCCCCTTTGGATCTCAATCGTATTCTCTCGAACGAAAATAATCCCTACCACTAAGTTCCATATCCACCTTGAGTCCAGCAAGTCCTGCACACGGTTGACTATGTTCTCGAACTCATCGGGTAACTTCATCAGTAAACAGTTAACCTTTTCTTTTTCACTAAAATATTTTCCCGCACTCTTTAGCTCTATGAAGAGTGTTGCAAGCTCATTGCAAAAATCCAACATTTTCCCCCCTTTGTATACATATTGCTTAACTTTCTGATCAGCCAACTGTTGTTGCTGAATCGTTCCACTTCGGTACATCTATATGAGAGCCATCCACAGATCGGATGCCCTTTCTACCTGCAAATAAGAACATGCAAGTCCTAGAGTAAGATGGAGTAGGATGAAGTGATTTACCGCCATATTCTTTGTTGATATTTGGGTATTTTCTAGGTCTTTATTAGATAGAAAAGAGTAGAGGCAGTCTGCCCCTGACTCCCTTCTCCAAGCCCCCACACTTGTCGTAGTCACTGAAGGCTGGAGAGGGAGCTAGAGCCATGGCTGCCTAAGCTCTCCAGAGAGACAGGAATAGATAATATAGGTATGTTTACCAAAATGGTATTTGACGGACCCATGAATTGATCCTGGTACCTACCGTCGGTAACCGTCCCGTAGTCGTTAGCTTTGTCCATTTAGTCTAGGACTAGTGCTAGTACATATAGGGTTTGATAGATATTTATATAGTTACAGGTAGGGAATTCCATTTAACTGGATAACGGTATTCAGGGCATAGAAACAGTTGTAATTTTAGCACCGGACGAAATAAATAGTACGGACATTTATTTAGACGGTCCGTTTTAGTTACGATGTTAATCGGACGGCCGTGGTAAGCGCCGACATCGCGGAAAGGAAAATTTGGCAGTTTGCAGACGCCGCCACTGCGGATGACACGTAGCAACATCGTACGGGATTACGGAATTTCCGGAACGGCAGAAAACAAATCCGGAGTGACAAATGTCGCACTATGGCGACATCGTACAATGTACATACAGAAAGTACTCCGGCACTTATACTTTCTTGTACGGTACCGTTTTCTGACGCGGCATGACCTGGCGCCACGTGGAGAGATAAGATTTGGAGGCAGGAATTCCGGAGAATTTAAGAGCGAATCCGAATAGGACATTTGTTGACTTATTAGCCATGTCGTACGATGTCCGTACAAAAGGTACACCGGCATTTGTACCTTTATGTACTATACAGTAATGTGATTGGTTCGTACCTCAGTACTAGTGGGTTTAGAGAGGGGTTTAGGACTTAGAATATTTCGGGTAGGTAGCTGACTCTCCCAGAGAGCACCTTGTATAAATGGCAAACTTTGGCCAGCCATAACTATCAACTCATTTGACCAATTTCAGTGATTTTTATTGCTGCGGACTCAAGGGAGTCCAGGCTATACAGGGGTGTAGTCGGTCAGAGATTTTGCCTGCCTAGGTGGCTGCATTTCCAAGGGAAAGTCAAAGTGGGGGAATGTGTCCAAATCTCATATTCTAACATTGCATTCTGTGGTGGAACTGAGCACACAGAAAGTCTTACTTCACACGGGTGAAGCTTTAATGGGGTTCTGATTGTCAAGGGGTCAATCATTTGGGTTTATATCAAGTTGGAGTCGGCACTATCTAGATTAGCTTCCTTTGGACCTGCGAATTCTGTGTGGCAATGGAGCCCATAGAATTTCATTGTTGAAATCCCAGATTTGAGTATCATTCTCCTCGTTCCTTGGAATAGGTGACATGAATGTTGAACCAGTCGCTATTGGTGTGGTCGTCTCTTTCTCCGCTTTTTTGTCCACCACCTCTCCTTCCTTTGTCTCCTCCGTTGAAAATGGACCTGCTTTCTTTGTGAGTCTGCTTCCTTCAAACCCATGAGGAATTCGAAGACTTGATGGACGCCCTAATCGTCCACTCACTATCCCCCAAAACCTTTTTTTGTATAGAGCTCCTATCATCATACTTTCCCAGTATATGAAGATAGTTTCATTAAAGATTGGTACCCTAGAGGGTGGGCATATAACCTGAAACTCTGAAAACTCCATAAGTCCTCAGAGTGGACAACTTCCAAGAAGCCTCTAGGATAACCCTGACCCCTTTGTGTTTCAGCAAGAACAACTGCCACCGTGGAAGACAAAAACTCTGACCAACTTCACTCCTGTGAAGGCAAGACTCCCTTGAGTCAATAGCAAAAAAAATCTCTGAATTTCATCCCCTGAGCAGTAAGTTATGGAGGGTCAAAGTTGACCTTTTGTACAGAAGCTCTCTGGGAGAGAGGGTCCTATCTCCTATTTTTTCTAAGTCCTATCTCTCTCACAGACTCTATCTTTTGATGTACAGAGCCAATCAGATTATACTTCCTTACACAAAAGTTTAGCTGCCAGTGTACTTTCTATACGAACATTGTACGGCATGGCCTAAATGTTGACACGTGGTATATCCGGATTCGCTCCCTTAATCCTCGGAGATGCCGCGATCCAATATCATTCCGCCACGTGTTATCCGGTGTGGCGATGACCAAAAACCGTCAAAATCCTCTTCTGCGATCTCGGCGTTTAATTCCGACCGTCCTATTAAATTCACATTTAATCGTAGCCTTAATAAATACATGCGCGGTATTTGTTTCGCTAAAGAAATAAATGCGCGGTATTTTTTCTTATCCGTACCGTAATCCGTACTTTTACATTACTGGATCTATGTCTCCCGTAAAACTGTTTCAGTTAAATGAACTATCCTACATATTAATGTTTAATTAATTATCAAACCCTACATACGTAACACTATGTATATACTTAACGGTTAAAGCTACCGGGTACCGGCTCTTTACCGTCCGGCAGGTTCCAGGATCAAATCCTGGAGGTATCACATATACTTTTAGTAAATAAACCCCTAATTATAAATAAACTATTATTTATATCCCGTAAACCTCTGAATAGCCTAGGTAGCCATGGCTCTAGCTTCCTCTCTAATTTCTCAGTGACTGCGACAAATTTGAGAGTTGGAGAGAGAAGTTAGAGGTGGACTGCCTCGGCTTCTTTCTATATTTCTATTCAGACCTACAAAATACTTTAAAAGACCATTAATTTCTACAAAGTTTTGAACTATGAATGTTAACCTAAGGGTAGAATTCCATTAGGCGGTCCCAGTAAATGTACGGGCCAGACTACTGGCAGCGTTTAGAAAAATACCGTTCCATTTTGTCGGGCCAGTAACAAACCTTCCTCAATTATGATTGGCGCCACATAAGTTAGAGTCCAGATTTTGAAAATCTTAAAAAAATCTTCAAACGAAAAGTCAAAATGAAATATCTGTACGAAATATCTGTACTACCGGAGGTAGTTTATAATTCGTACGTAAAGTTTGCAGCCAGATTTTGATTTTGAAAATAGAAATCAAAATTTCGAAACGGAATGGCAAAAAGACGCGGCAAACTTTGAAGGTCGCGGCAAACTTTGAATGTCGATGGATGTCAGACAGAGCGTGCGAGGATATTTTCGGCTCACCTTCATCCACCGTGGCAGGCAGCACATGGGCGGTACGACGTTAGCACATGGCATGGACGACGTGTAGACCTGTGATCGCTTGTTCAAAGCGGATATTTTTTTTGCATTTTCACGTGTACCAATGGTACACGACCATTATCGAGCAACTCTCCTCGCGAGGAGAGTATCTTCACACTGGATGATGTGCGCGATTGCTTCGAGGATCTGAAAAAGTGGAATATCCAACGGCCAGGAATTACGCTTACATCATTGGAGCCGCCCGACAGCTTTACAGTTATGTTGTTTCGTCTAACAAAAAAAAAAGGTACATCTTGGTACGGTAATGTACGAAAACATATGGCATGCACTAACGAACCCCACTTTTCGTCTAATGGAATTCCACCCTAATACAACATCAAAGCATGTGTTGATAACCTGGAGGCACCATATCCACTTATTAATTATCGTTTACAAAAGGTACACAGCCAGCTCACCACTTTTCCGGATACGGTACAATTATGTACGGCAAAACAGGTGGCCGGTCCTAAATTTCATGGTGCGCGATGGTGTATCTGCAAAACGGCGAGAACTTATTGACTTGTGTAATGATTGTTTCCTGACATAGTAACACTGTGACGGCGAATATCGGTTTGTTACAAATCAGGAGGTGACGCACCAGTGGGAAGTCTCCACCGCGACGGTATTGGTCTGTTTGCAACGAGGTCATGAAATAAGGGACCACCGACGCTCTCATTCCCACGTGGTCCAGCTGTGGTTGGAAAGGCCGTCAGGGGTTTACAAAGCGTTTCCAATATCAAATGTTCTTTGAAAAACCATAACTTTTTGTCACGGTCAACAACGGGAATCCGTAGATTCACTTAGTCAGCTTGACTCGAACCGGCAACCAACGAGATTGTCAGAATCCAAAAGTACAAAATAATGAACTCTCAACACTAATTAGAATAATTTCAATCGGAACGTACACCATGAATCGCTATTAGTGTAAAGGAACAAATAGTGTTATTATCTCTATTTTAGGTTCAAGGACTTAACGCCATCAAATCGTAGACAGAAATCTATAAATCTACACCGCTAATCGTTATTAGTGTTAACGCCTTTTCTTCGGGCACACTTGTAGGATTGTCAATCCGATGGTTGCCATTAGAAGGCGAGATTCTCACCTTCCCATTGGTGTTCTCCGATTGACAATCCGATACTGGAAAATAAGTTTTGAAGTGGCGAGAAAACCTTTTAACCTTTTAAAAAGGCGGTGTACTCACGTAACATAAATTTTGGAATGCAACTTCGGATTTCAGCGAATATTCTCCGTAGTACACCTTGAATCGTTATTAGCGTTTATAAATTATTAGTGTTAAAAATTAATTAGCGTTATTAACGCTAATTTGGGTTTTTCAAGATTTCAAAAATAAAAATTTACTCAAATCGATCCATAATGTTGATTTGGGTACAACGGATCTGCCATCAGGATCTTCCCAGTAAAATAAGTAAATATACATGATTTGACAAATCGTACACTGTCGCGTCATTTTTCTCTAATTTATTCATAGCTCAAATTTGGATTTTCTCCCATATACTTAATACGCAATCAATATCTTTCCATTAAAACAATGCATGCTCATTATTTAGAGTTACTGTTTTCGAAAATTGATGAAAATCCTTTGCGGTAAATAGTATGAAGAAAGAGCGCTGCGAAAAATAGGGAGAAGAAGGACCGTTTCGAGATTATTTTTTTATTTATATTTTCAGTTGGATTTTGAAGGTACAAAACCATATGCAAATCTTGTTATTTTCGTTGGTTGTCCATCAACACATTTGGCTTAATGGTCTAGCGTGTAGTGATTAATTTTTTTATATAGCTGTCAACCCACCTCCTACAGATACGTTGTCAGCTTTAGAGAAAAATAAAGCGAACGCCTCACGAATGAATATCCGACGGCCATTATTACCTCCTAGACCTTTGGAGGGTATTGGCAAGATTCTCTTTAATGTTGTTTTGCGTATAAAAACAAAATAAGCGGTATGGTTTGATTTGGCTAGGCGCGGATTTTTGTAAATAACCCCACTTTCCGACCGATGGAACTTGACCCTAATTCACCAGATCCTTAATTATCGTAAAAATATATATAGTGTCATTAACTCTATTTCGAGATTTGGGGTCAAAAGTTGGGGGTGCCGATATAGCGTTCATAACGTTAACAACAATTTGCAGTGTACCTTCCACGATACCAAGAGTACAAAGTACAATAATGTTAAATAGCATGGACACTACTGAACTGTACTGAATCTTGCATTGTTTTGGCACCGCAGGGGTGCCGAAGGCGTCTACGTCGCCCGCATTATTCGCTCGACCGTATGTTTAGGACTTATATCATCTGTTTTGTTTTTTTTTTTTATTAAAAAACCAACCCTAAAAAAAAACCCTATGTCACATACCCGATTCGAAGAGGTGCCAAAGGACCGCGCTCTAGAAATTAAAAGCTAATTTAGTGTTTTCTATGTTGTGTAAAATGCATAAAAGAAGCACAGGCAGTCCGCCTCTAACTCCTCTCTCTATCTCCCACACTTGTCGCAGTCACTGAAAGTTGGAGAGGGAGATAGAGCCATGGTTGCCTATGCTATCCAGACGAGGACAAACTTTAGATAGGTAGATTTACCAAAATAGAACTTAACCGACCCAGGATTTGAACCTAGTACCTACGGTTCGCCAAAGCTGCTTGTAGGTGATAGCCTTAACTAATTAGACTAGAATCAAAGATCCAGTATAGTGTTTGAAAAATAGATAAATCAGTAAACGTAGGTTATTTCATTTAACGTGATATTTGGACATAGAAGCAATTTGTAATGTACGGCGTATGGAACATGCAAAACGGATACCGCGCAATTTGTTTCAAAGGCGAAACAAATATCGCGCAAGTATTTATGACGGCTACGATTGAAATCCGTTTTTATCGGACGGCCGCGAAGCATGTCGAGATCGTGGAATAGTTTTTTGACGGTTTACGGTTAACGTCACATCCAATGACACATGGCACAATAATACTGGAATAGGACATCTCCAAGGATTTTAGGATCAAATCCAAAAATGATATGTGTCGACTTATTGGCCGTGTCGTACAATGGCCATACATAAACTACACCGGCACCTGTACCTTTCTGTACGATATAGTATTATAATTGGTGCCGTATTTCAGTAGATAGAGTTTTAGAGAGAGATATATGATTGGTGCTGTACTTCAGTAGATAGAGTTTTATAAAGAGATAGGACTTAGAAAAATTTCATAGATAGGACCCTCTCTCCCAGAGAGCTTCTATACAAAAGGTCAACTTTGACCCTTCATAACTTGTTGCGTAAGGGAGAAAATTTAGAGATTCTTTTTGCTATCGACTCAGGGGGGTGAAGGTCGTCACAGTTTCTGTCTGCCAGGGTGGTTATTATTCTGGCTGAAACACAAAGGAGTCAAGGTTATCCCAAAGACTTCGTGTGAGCTGCCTACTCTGATGACCTACGAAGGTCTCATAGCTACAAGTTATGGGCCCACCATCTAGCGTGCCCATATTCAATTGAGCTGGCTTCATATACTGGGAAAGTATGATGACAAGAGCTCTATGTGAGAAACGTTTTTGGGGAATAGTGAGTGGACGGGTGAGGCGTCCATCAAGTCTTGGGATACCTCCAAGGTTTATAGGAGGCAGATTCACTAGAGATGCAGATCCATCTTCAACATAGGAGACAAAGGAAGGGGAGGTGGTGGACAAAGGAAAGGAGAAGGAGACGATCACACCAATAGCAACCGGTTCGGTATTCATGTCACCCATTCCGAGGAACGAGGAGAATGATATCGATATGTGGGACTACAACAATATGGCGGCTAAACACTTCATCCTCCGCCATCTTACTCAAGGGCTTGCATCTCCCCATTTGCAGGTAGATATGGCATTTGATCTTTGGGTGGCTCCCATAAAGATGTACCGAAGTGGTACGATTCAACAACAAAAGTTTGCTGATCAGAAAATTAAGGAGTATGAATACAAAAGGGGAAAGTTGTTGGACTTTTGCATTGAGCTTGCTGCACTTTTATGGAACTAGAAAGTGTTGGAAAAGAATTTAGTGAAAAGAAAATGGTTAACTGTTTATTGATGAAGTTACTCGATGAGTTCGAGAACATAGTCAACCGTGTGTAGGACTTGCCGGACTCAAGGTGGATATGGAACTCAGTGGTAGGGATGATTCTTGTTCGGGAGATTATGATTGAGATCCGAAGGGAAGGAAAGACTGGGCAAGCTTTGGCAGCTGGGACCGATTGGAAGAACAATGATTCCAGGAAACAGGATGGAAATCATCGAGGGGAGGGGCAGAAAAATCAGACCGAGGAGTTCGGACCAAGGACTCCCAAGGGTTAGTGCCACTTTTGTAAAAAACCCGGGCACTATATGGCTGAATGCACTAAGTTAATAGAGCTGCGGTTAAAGGAGGGGCAGATCGGTGGACCCTCGAGAGGAAAGAAAAAGGCCCTTGTGACACAGGTACATAAGGCAGAATCCAAGGACGAGGACTATTAACTCCTATTGGATGAGGAGTTGGAGGCGAAAGACGAGGTCGAAATTCCACGAAAACAGAAATGTGATTACAGTAGATTGAAAGGTGAAGAAGGCTGGATTCTAGACTCACGTGCATCCATGCACATGTGCAAAGATAAACACCTATTCACTAAGATAAGAAAGATTCCCACCGTAGAGATAGAGTACGGGGATGGGAGGATAGTCACTATTACTCTTGTAGGATCGGTAAATCTAAAAGTGTTAGTAGAAGGAAAGACATCCATAGTTACATTCTCTGATGTATTGTTTATTCCGAGGCTGAACAAAAACCTCATCTCTTCGTCTTTATTTGATGATAAGGGTTTTGATAATAGCACTAGGAAAGGAGTCTATACTGCTAGTTTTGAGGAGGAAACTTATTTAATGCTGAAAAAGGTAGCCAAGGGATATTTAGGCTGATTTTAAGCAATGAAAAGAAGAAACTTTATTATGCTGGAGTCCATGATATAATGTTGTGGCATAAGAGGCTTAGGCATGTGAATCTAGATAAGTTAAGAGAGATGAAAAAGATGCGAGTGGTGGTAGGAATTCAGTTCGGTGAGAGTGAGAATCTAAGTGATCGTAGTGGATGTGCTCAAGGTAAAGCACACATGTTACACTTCCCAAAAAGTGCCACCTACAAAGGAGAAAAAATTCTGGATTTAGTACACACCGATATTTGGGGGCCAGCCAAAGTGCCATCACCCGGGGGGAAGAGATTTATGATGACTCTCACTGATGATTGGTCTCGGTATTCGAGGGTGTATTTTTTGAAAAATAAGTCAGAGGCTCAGGAATGCTTTAAACAATTTAAAGCATGGAGTGAAAAACTTCATGAAACCTCAATCAAAAGAGTAAGGAGTGACAATGGTGGAGAGTATGCCTCTAACTAGTTTGAGGATTTTCTGAGAGAAGATAGAGTGCAACACCAAAAGAGACTTCCTGAAAATAGTGAGTAGAATGGTGTAGCTGAAATTTTATATTGAACAATGAGTTATAGTGTTAGGAGTATGCTGTCAGATAAGAAGATGGGAAAGAAGTTTTGGGCAGAAGCAATGAAATGTGCAAATTATCTCAAGAATAGAGTTCCTACTTCAACACTAAAAGGCCAAACACCCATATGAGAGATGGACATGCCGAAAGCCATATATATTTCACACTTAAAGGTTTTTCGGTAGTCAAGTGTTCAGTTTAGACACAGATTAATCAAACTGGAAGTTAGATCCAAAAGGAAATCCAGGATATCTACTAGGATATGATGAAGATGTAAAAGGATATAGAGTCTATGATCTCAAAAGAGGGGATATGATCCTAGTGAAGCATCTAGTGGTTATGGATGAAGGAAAATCTATAGATCCCTTTAAGCATACAAGGACAGTCAAAATCAGATTTGAGTTAGAAAATTGTGATGACTTTGAGCTTCCTAACTATCCAAGATTTCAAGAAGATGCTATTTTTGCAGGCAAAAATCAAATCGAGAAGGACCCAAATGTGAAACCCCTAGTAGTAACTCCTACCAAAGCGGAAGACGTGGTGAAAATCGACCCGGAAGCAAGAGATAGGGGAGAAGTAGAAAGTGTTTGGAAGAATTCAAGAGAGCCACCTATTGCGATAACCGAGTTTGAGGGAGGAAGAAGAAGGAGCAAAAGACTACAAGAGAGGTAAGTCAACAATAAGGTAACCAAATTGTCTCACCCCGATGAACCTCAAACCTACAATGAGGCAATGACTTGTCCTGAGAGAAACCGGTGGAAGACAACCATTAATGAGGAGATGGCCCCAATTATGGCTGCTAATACATGGATATTGATGGAATGTCCACCTGACAGGAAGCTAATTGGGTGTAAGTGTGTAATTATGTTGAAACTCAACCCAAATAACACCATTGAGCGCTACAAGGCTCGGTTAGTGGCGAATGGATTTACCTAGAAAGAGGGAAATGACTACGAGGAGACTTTTGCTCCGGTCGTCAGATTTCCTTCGGTTCGGATACTTCTCAGTATGGCGGCAGGATAAGACATGGAAGTGCATCAGATGGACATCAAGACGACCTTCATGCATGGAGAGTTGGAAGAGGAAATTTTTATGCGACAGCGCGAAGGATTTGTGGAGCAAGGGGAGGAGATTGATCAAATCTTTGTATGGGCTGAAACAAGCGCCCCGGCAATGGAACAAGAAGCTCGATGAGCTTCTTACAGTATTCGGATCAGCTCAGATCACTCAATTTATTTGTTTGAGGATGAGGAAGGAATTATTTTTATTGCAATTTATGTTGATGATTTGTTTGTTTTAAGTAAATCTATAGATAATATAAATAAGTTGAAAAATGATCTAAAAGGAAGAGATTTGAGATGAAGGATATGGGTGAAGCAAGGTATATTTTGAGAATTCAGGAAGAGAGAGACAGATGTAGGAAAATAATAAGATTAACTCAAAAGGAGGCCATTGGAAATATGTTAGAAAAATTCCAAATGATCAAGGCAAATAGTTGTACCACTCATATGGAATTAAAAACGGGAAGTGAGGGGAGTGTGGAAAATGGAGTTAAAATCCTAGACAATGAGGTAGGCCCGGAAGAGAAAAAATCTATGCAAACCATCCTTTATAGACAAGTAGTGGGCAACCTAATATATTTCATGAATTGTACAGGTCCGGACATAGCCGCAGCAGTAGGAGTACTAAGTAGATGTTTGAATGCTCCCACTAAGAAAGATTGGGAGGCAGCTAAGAGAGTCCTTAGATATCTCATAGGAACTAAGGATCTATGGTTGCATTTGGGTGGGAACAATACTGACATCACCACTTGGAGTGATGCCAACTATGGGGATGCTCCTATGAGATGTGCACATCTAGATATGTATTCTATGTGGGTGATGGAGTTTGCTGCTGGAGCAGCAAGCAGCAAAAGCTCATTGCCCAGTCCACCATGGAGGCTGAGTACATGGCTTCTTGCTCTGCTCTAAAAAAACTAATGTGGGTCAAGTCTTTGCTTGGTGAGCTTGGTCATCTTAAGAGTGGTGTCCAAACACTGTTTTGTGATAATTAGGCTGCCATTGCCATTTCTGCCAATCCTAAAAATCACTTTACAACCAAACACATGGACATTAGACTTATCTTTGTTAGAGAGAAAGTAGAAAACAAAATACTAAGTTTGGAGTATAAACCAGATAGTGAAATGGTAGCAGATATGATGACCAAACCTTTGCCTTCTCCTAGACTAATTTTCTACCGAGAGAAGTGTGGTCTTAAAATAAAGAGTGACTAAAAAATAAGGAGAGTGTAGAAATTAAAGGCTAATTTAGAAATTTCTTGGTTATGTAAAATGAAGAAAAGAACCACAGGCAGTCGACCTCTAACTCCTCTCTCCAGCTCCCACACTTGTCGCAGTCACTAAAAGTTGGAGAGGGAGATAGAGCCATGGCGCCTATGCTATCCAGTCGGGGACAAACTTTAGATTGGTAAATTTACCAAAATAGAACTTGACGGACCCAGGATTTGAACCTGGTACCTACCGTTTGTCAAAGCTGCCTGTAGCCTATAGCCATAACCAATTAGATTAGAATCAAAGTTATACGATATAGGGTTTGTTAAATAGATAAATCTGTACATGTAGATTATTTCATTTAACGGGTTATTTGGACATAGAAGCACTTTGTTATGTGCGGCATACGGAACATGCAAAACGGATACCGCGCAATTTGTTTCAAAGGCGAAACAACATCGCGCAAGTATTTAAGACGGCTACGATTGAAATCCGTTTTAATCGGACGGCCGCGAAGCATGCCGAGATTGTGGAATAGTTTTTCGGCCGTTTGCGGTCAACGTCACATCGAATGACACGTGGGACAAGCATACTGGAATACGACATCTCCAGGGATTTCAGTATCGAATACAAAAATGACACATGTCGACTTATTGGTCATGTCGTACAATGGTCGTACAAAAAGTACACCAACACATGTACCTTTCTGTACGATATAGTATTATGATTGGTGCCGTACTTCAGTAGATAGAGTTTTAGAGAGAGATAGGAATTAGAAAAATTTCATAGATTGGACCCTCTCTCTTAGAGAGCTTCTGTACAAAAGGTAAACTTTGACCCTTCATAACTTACTGCTCAAGGGAGCAAATTCAGAGATTTTTTTTGCTATCGACTCAGGGGAGTCTTGCCTTCATAACGAAGAAGGTGGTTAGAGTTTTTGTCTCCGAGGGTGGTAGTTATTATTGCTGAAACACAAAGGGGTTAGGGTTATCCTTGAGGCTTCGTGTGAGCTGCCTACTCTGAGGATCTATGGAGGTCTCAGAGTTACACGCGCTAGGTGACGAAGGTCCCACACTTGTTTGGAGGCTTGTTTGTATATATACTATACTGAACTGTAGTGGAACGTACCTACGAAACCTTTATATTGTTTTCGTTTTTAGCTTACTCGGATGTACCTATTTTTTTTATTTTTTTATCACTTGGTTGAATCTGGCTGGCCCCCAAAATTCTGCACCCGAATCCGTTCCTGATACGACGCAGCCGGCCGGGTATGGATCGGGTATGGATTGGAAAACTCGATTGCGACCTCTGATTCACGATCAGAGGTCGCAAACGGTTAATCAAAACCGTAACTGACCGTTTACAAACCGCCTACGTCGGATCCGGAACGGATTCGGGTGCCAAATTTGGGGAACCGGACGGATTCGTGCGGTTGATTCACAAAAATAAAAAACATCGGTTACGGTGCTGTCATGCCGCATCGTGTTAGTTTCCCGCGCGTACGATATAATGCATGCACGCGCAGTATTTTGCATGCACGCGCAGTATTTATCACGCGCGCGCAGTACTTCTCACGCACGCGCGGCATTTCTCACGCGCGCGCAGAATTTCTCACGCGCGTGCAATATTTCTCACGCACGCGCGGTATTTTGCACGCACCCGCGGTATTTTGCACGCACGCGCGGTTTTCTTGCATGCACGCGCAGTATTCCGCGCGCACGCACGGTTTTGGGCACGCGCGCGAGATTTTATGCATGCACGCGCGAGATTTTATGCATGCACACACGATTTTATGCATGCACGCGCGATTTCATGCATGCACGCACGATTTAATGCATGCACGCACGATTTTCGCACGCATATATAAGTTTCGTTCTCACGTGCGATTTAATTCCGATTCATATTTTTAGGTTTCATTGAATAGTACTAATTTCGTGCGATATGTTTCATTTCGTGCGTAGGTACACGATTTTCGAAGTTGGACGCGAAACATCGTTTGGGCGACGTGTCACGATTTTTTTTTTCTGTATCTGCCAACCCACCTCTTGCAGGTACGTTGGCAGCTACAGAGAAAAAATCAGCGAACGCCTCGCAGATGAAAATCTTACGGTCAGTATTACTTCCCAGACCTTCGGAGAGTATTGGCAAGATTCTTTGTAATGTATGTTTTCGTATAAAAACAAAATAAGCGGTACGTTGAAGTACGGATAGTCGCGGATTTTTGTAAACTACCCCAGTTTTCGTATGATGGAACTTAGCCCTTAGTCATCCATAACGCCTGATTTAGGTACAACGGATCACAGTAAAATAGGCAAAAGTACAAAATCTGAGAAATCGTACACTGTCGCGTCCTTTTACTCTAATTTATTCAAAACTCTAATTTGGGTTTTTTCCCGTATTATTAAGAAGGGATCAATATTCTTACACTAAAATAGGTAAGATCTCATTCTTCGTGCAATTCTGTGTCCTCCATCGGACCACAGAATACAGGAAGCCTCTAGATAGTATTTAACTAACCCACTTTAAGCCACAACCACTGCTGTCCAAGAAGGCAAACTGACAATTTGACTGCACCCCTGTGTAGCTTGGACTCCCCTGAGTCCGTAGAAAAAAGAATCACTGAAAAAGGCCAACCAGGCGATAAGTTATAGGGTGGCAAAGATGCCAATTTATACAAACTCTCAGAGAGAGGACTATCTACCTAAATTTTCCTAAGTCCTAGTTTTTCCTACTTCCCTCTCACAGCTCCTATCTACTGCCTGTACGAACCAATCAAAAAATTGTATAGTACAAGAAAGTACTACTGCCGATGTACTTTCTGTACGGCCTCTGTACGACAAGACCATTAAGTGGACGCGTGTCCACTTTCCACTCGTCCGTACGTTCCTCAGAATTCCCGCGACCGAATGATGTCTTCCCACGTGGCGCTAGGTCATGCCACGTCACTAAATGCCAAAATGACCATTCCGGGATTTTGGCGATGATGTGCGCCGTTAGATTTGACGCGAAATTCAATCTCGGCCGTAATAAATACTTGCGCGATATTTGTTTCGCTCTCCAAACAAAATGCGCGATATCCATTTCAAACAAGTACAGTACTTCGTAATTTATAGAACTGTATCTATGCGTGGCGTTAAGAGTTTCAGTTAAATGAATCTAGTACATTACAATAGTTTAAATAGTAATGAAACCCTATATCTCCTAACGGACTTCTACGACAGACTGGTTAGAGCTAACGGCTACGCCGCGCTCTACCGGTCGGGGGTTCGAGTCCTTCCAGACTCAACCTTTTGTTGAGAGTGGCTTAAGCCACTCTTTAGTCCTTCCTATGGAGTTGAGGCAGCCATGGCTCCATTGCTCTCTCTCTCTCTCCTTCAGTGACTACAACAAGTATGGGGGCGAGAGAGAGAGAAGAGATAGAGGCAGGCTGCCTACTTTTTCTTTTCTAATAAATTTAGACCAAGAAAATATATTAAAAACTACTTATTTCAACACTCCCCTTATTTTCTAGTCAAATTTTAATTTTTCTTTTAACCCGCATTTCTCCCGACAATATTTTAATTTAGAAGAGGGCACAGGTTTGGTCATCATGTCAGCCACCATTTCTTCATCAGGTCTATACACAAGATTTAAAATTTTATTTTCAACTTTTTCTCTTACGAAGCTCAATCTTATGTCCATATGTTTTGCTTTGAAATGATGTTTTGGATTGGCTGCGATTGCGATTGCAGCTTGATTATCGCAAAAGATTTCATGCACTCCCTCCTTCATATATCCCAGTTGTTGCAATAATGACTTCACCCACATTAGTTCTTTCACAGCAGAATAAGACGCCATATACTCAGCCTCCATAGTAGACTGAGCAACCACCTTTTGTTGCTTACTGCTCCAACAGCAAGCACCTTCCCCAACATACAACACATACCCAGAAGTGCATCGTCTCATAGGTGCGTCCCCATAACTGGCATCACTCCAAGTAGTGATGTCAGTGTGCTCCCCTCCCAAATGCAACCATAACTCTCTAGTTCCCACCAGATATCTCATGACTCTCTTGGCTGCCTCCCAATCCCTCTTCCTAGGATCATTAAGACTCCTACTGAGTACACCAACAGCCGCCGCTATGTCCGGCCTGGTACAATTCATAAAATAGATTAAGCTTCCTACGACCTGTCTATAAGGGATAGACTTCATGAACTCTCTCTCCTCTGGACTCATCTGATCGTCTAAGATCATCACTCCTCCTTCTACACTCCCATCACTTCCTTTTTTCAAGTCCATGGGAGTGGTACAACTGTTAGCATTTTCCATCTAGAATTTCTCAAGCATATTACCTATTGCTTCATTCTGAGTAAGTCTGATAATCTTCTTCCACCTATCTCTCTTCATTTGGATCCCCAAAATATATTTTGCCTCCCCTAAATCCTTCATATCAAATCTGCCCCTAAGATCTTTCTTTAGCCTATTGATATTCTCTAAAGACTTACTTAACACAAGCAGATCATCCACATAAATTGCAATAAAAATGACACCATTCTCATCTTCAAACATATAGATAGAATGGTCAAAGCTGATCCGGATGTATCCCAGATCGGTGAGAAACTCATCTAGTTTCTTATTCCACTGTCGGGGAGCCTGTTTCAGTCCATATAAGGACTTTATGAGCCTGCACACTTTGCTCTCTTCTCCTTCTTCCACAAACCCCTCGGGTTGCCTCATAAAAATTTCTTCCTCTAACTCACCATTAAGAAAAGCAGTCTTAATATCCATCTGGTGAATTTCCATGTCTTCCGCTGCGGCCAGACTGAGGAGAATCCTTACCGATGGGAACCGAACAACTGGAGCAAAGGTCTCCTCATAGTCAATCCCCTCTTTTTGGGTGAACCCCTTTGCTACCAATCGAGCCTTATACCTCTCAATTGTATTATCTGGGTTCAGTTTTAGTTTAAATACCCATTTACATCCAATAGGTTTTCTGTCTGGAGGGCAATCCGCTAGTTCCCAAGTATTTGCTTCCATGATAGAAGCCATCTCATCATTTATGGCTCTAATCCATCTTTCTTTCTCTGGACTATTCACTGCCTCTAAGTAAGACTGAGGCTCATCTGGGTGAGATAGCTTAGTTACCTTATGGGCAGCTTGTTTTTCCTGTATCCTTTTGCTGCTCCTCCTTCCTCCCTCAAACTCCGAAGCTGGAATGGATGGAAGTCTTGGATTTCTTCTCACTATCTCATCGGCTCCCCTGTCCATAAAAACCGTATCTTGTCCCGCTTCTTCCATCTCCTCGAAGTCCATAGGAGTATGTGAGGTTTCCGGTGAGTCTCCTGTATCTTCGATCTCCCTTGAATCTGTAATCACAGTTTCACTCATGTCTTTTTCGGGAACGACTGAGTTCTCCTCACTTTCGGACTCAAATCTGATCCTTATCTTCTTTGTATATTTGAAGGGGTCAAATGACTTCCCTTCATCCATGACAACTAAGTGTTTGACCAGAATGATATCTTTCTTTGCTAAGTCATAGACTCTATATCCCTTAACATCCTCATCATATCCCACAAAGTATCCAGGTTTTCCCTTAGCATCTAGTTTCTAGTTTTTCCTATCCGTGTCAAGACTGTAAACTTGGCTACCAAATACTTTAAGGTGTGAGATATCTGGTTTCCTTCCAACCCATCTCTCATAAGGTGTCACTCCCTTTACAGCTGAGGTAAGGACTCTATTTTTAATATAGTTGGCACAGTTCATTGCCTCTGCCCAAAATCTCTTTCCTATTTTCTTGTCTGCCAACATACTGCATGCACTATCTCCTAGTGTTCTATTCAACCTCTCAGCTACTCCATTTTGTTCTGGGTTATATGGTACAGTTTTCTGGTGCTGCACTCCCTCATCTCTCAAATATTCCTCAAACTCGTTAGAGGTATATTCCCCCCCATTATCACTCCTTATCCTCTTAATGGGGGTTTCATGCAACTTCTCACTCCAAGTTTTATATTCTTTGAAGTAAGTTGATGCTTCAGACTTTGTTTTCAGAAAGTAGACTCTAGAGTATCTAGACCAGTCATCAGTTATTGTCATCATAAACCTCTTTCCTCCAACCGAAGGTACTTTTGCAGGCCCCCAAATATCTGTGTGGACTAAATCTAATACTTTCTCACCTCTATATGTGGCGGCTTTGGGAAAGGGAAGTCTGTGAGCCTTACCTTGAGCACAACCACTACAATCATCCATCATTTCATTATCCCCAAACTCAATGCCATCTACTACCCCAAGCTTTTTCATTTCCCTTAACCTATCAAAATGTACATGACCCAGCCGCTTATGCCAAATCATCACCTTAGGAACACCAACATAGTAAGCATTCTTCTTTTCATTACTCAAGTTAAGCCTAAACATTCCTTGGCTACCCTTATCTGCTGTGAAGTAAACTTCATCCCCATACTTAGCTGTAAAGACTCCCTTTCTAGTGAAGGTATCAAACTCTTTGTCATCTAACACAGACGTAGAGACAAGATTTTTACTTAGCTGAGGAATGTAAAGTACATCTGAGAATGTAAGTATAGAAGTCTTACCCTCCACTAAGACTTTCAGATCTACTGATCCCACTAGATCTGTAGTAACCACTCTCCCATCCCCATACTCTATCTCTACAGTAGGAATCTTTCTTAACTTAGTGAAGAGTTCTTTATCACGACACATATGCATAGATGCACCTGAGTCGATGATCCATCCTTCCCGTGGAGCTTCCCGGATAGCTCCAAGGGCACACTTCTGCCTCCGAGGAATCTCCTTCTCCTCCAAACTCTCGTCAAGAAGAAGCTCCCCATCCTCCTCAGAGGACTCATCCTCGGTTTCTCCTGACACTTTTGTAACCACAAGTGCCTTTTTCTTCCCTCCGGAAGAACCTCCTCCACGGTTCTCTTGGAGCCTCAGCTCTGATAGCTTGACACAATCTGCAATAAAGTGTCGCGGCTTTTTGCAATAATGACAAAGACCCTTTGGGGGCCTCTGTCCCCCTGAATGATCTCTTTCCCCTCTTTAAGGTTTCTTCGGGTCCTTCCCCCATCGGTCCCCTCCTCCTGCTAGAGCTTGAATGCTCTTTCCTCCTCTCCTAATCTCCATTGTGTTTTCCTGCACAAGTATCATCCTGACTACTGTGTTCCATTTCCATGAACTATCAGGCATTCCCTGTACTCAGTACACTAAGTTTTCGAACTCAGTTGGTAATTTCATGATAAGGGTGTTAACTTTCATTTTCATTGTACCTATCCACCCGGCACTTTCCATTTCCGTATACAAACAAGAAAGATCATTACAGTAATCTAACATCTTTCCTCCTTTGTAAGTGTAACTCAGTAGCTTTTGCTCAGCCAACTGGAGCTCCTGAATAGTTCCAGCTCTATAAATTTCCACCAAACTCACCCACAACTCCTCGGCCTTGTAAATGTGAAGATGAGGAGTGGCCAAACCTTGAGTGAGGTGCCTCAGAATGAAGTTCTTGGCAGCCATGTTTACATCCTCCCACATTTGAGTATCGTTCTCCACGGTCTTCACGATTGCCGCTCCCGATACTGTGGCAATAGGAGTGAGGGGTGTCTCTTTCCCTTTCCCCTTTTCGGACACACTGCTGTCCCCATCATCTGCCTCCTCCGCCGAGGCAGCCGTTGTTGCAGGAAACCTTACTCCCCCAAATCCTAGTGGAGTTCCCGAAGGTGGACGTTTCACTTGTCCACTGGCGATACCCCAGTATCGTTTTTCACACAAAGCTCCCATCATCATGGCTTCCCAATAGATGAACCCAGATCCATTGAAGGTGGGCACCCTAGAGGGTGGGCCCATAACCTGCAATTCTGTGTCCTCCATCGGACCACAGAATACAGGAAGCCTCTAGATAGTATTTAACTAACCCACTTTAAGCCACAACCACTACTGTCCAAGAAGGCAAACTGACAATTTGACTGCACCCCTGTGTAGCCTGGACTCCCCTGAGTCCGTAGAAAAAATAATCACTGAAAAAGGCCAACCAGGCGATAAGTTATAGGGTGGCAAAGATGCCAGTTTATACAAACTCTCAGAGAGAGGACTATCTACCTAAATTTTCCTAAGTCCTAGTTTTTCCTACTTCCCTCTCACAGCTCGTATCTACTGCCTGTACGAACCAATCAAAAAACTGTATAGTACAAGAAAGTACTACTGCCGATGTACTTTCTGTAAGGCCTCTGTACGACAAGACCATTAAGTGGACGCGTGTCCACTTTCCACTCGTCCGTACGTTCCTCGGAATTCCCGCGACCGAATGATGTCTTCCCACGTGGCGCTAGGTCATGCCACGTCACTAAATGCCAAAATGACCATTCCAGGATTTCGGCGATGATGTGCGCCGTTAGATTTGACGCGAAATTCAATCTCGGCCGTAATAAATACTTGCGCGATATTTGTTTCGCTCTCGAAACAAAATGCGCGATATCCATTTCAAACAAGTACAGTACTTCGTAATTTATAGAACTGTATCTATGCATGGCGTTAAGAGTTTCAATTAAATGAATCTAGTACATTACAATAGTGTAAATAGTAATGAAACCCTATATCTCCTAACGGACTTCTACGACAGACTGGTTAGAGCTAACGGCTACGCCGCGCTCTACCGGTCGGGGGTTCGAGTCCTTCCGGACTCAACCTTTTGTTGAGAGTGGCTTAAGCCACTCTTTAGTCCTTCCTATGGAGTTGAGGCAGCCATGGCTCCATTGCTCTCTCTCTCTCTCCTTCAGTGACTACAACAAGTATGGGGGCGAGAGAGAGAGAAGAGATAGAGGCAGGCTGCCTACTTTTTCTTTTCTAATAAATTTAGACCTAGAAAATATATTAAAAACTACTTATTTCAACACTTCGAAGTTCGAAAGTTCGAAGATGAGGCACAATGTACTTTGGGTCTCACACATTTTACGTACAACGAAAGATTTTGTCGTTGTTGGTCCTATTTTGTGGGAAATCGACAAAAAAACCCTTAGATTTACACATGGGCACACCGCCTAATACGATTAGCGGTGTAGCACTACATAGTGGATCATTATTGGCGATAATAACTTTGATTCGTTCATTTACACTAATATATGTACGCTTTAGACATTTTCGATTACTCTATTTTGGATTGGTTTTAAATAGTGTAGCTTACAACATGAGTCATCTCGTACTAAAACTGCTCGTTATTTTATACAGACGTTAAAAAAAATTGGAAAATAATGGCGTTGACACGGGAATATGTGTGCGTCCACACTGAAAAGCGCACTTAGATTTAATTCCCACTGATGAAGACAGGGAAAAATAGGGCAAATCTGTTCTCACATGTACAAACGTCGACAATGTGAGCACATACGATATAGACTACAATTTAGGAATTTGTATCCAAATTGTTGTTGGATGTAAATCAAAATTAATTTTTGTGGGTGTAGGGCCCTTGTACCCAAAATAAGAGTAAGAACACGATTTCTTTCATTACCCTGATAATTTATTAAAATCCAGTGGGCTCTATAGCCCCACAGAAAGGTCACACTAAGCCTCTAGGATAGCCTCAACCCACTTTTGTTTCCTCAACAATAAACACCACCCTGGCAGGCAATGGCAATGATCAACTTCACCCTATTGAATGCAAGACTCCCATGAGTCCGTCGCGAAAAGAATCATTGAAAACGCTCCACAAAGGAGATAATTATAGATGACCAAAGGTCGCAAATATATACAAAAGCTCTCTGGGAGAGAGGGACTAGTGGTTATTTTTATTTTCAACATGCGAAAGAAATCGCTCTATTTGTTTAGTTAACAACTACATCATGTAAGGTTTATGCTTTTGACAATATGAAAGGTCAAAATATCTTTTGCAACTCAACAGTATTAACTTTTTTGTCGTGCAAAACTTTGAGTTTTTTAAGGTCCACTTCTAACGTCCGTGAGTGGATTTCTCTTCCCACCTAATTTTGGGCAAAATTTAAGTTGGTGACAGAGAATATCGCCCAAAGGTACTATTATTTAGTGTACGGCTTCTTTAACATCAAAAGGTGTTCGTGGCACGCCTTCTATTACCTTTTCGACCGCACACCGTTGTAGCGCCAATCCTAGACCTACATAATCCTGGACCTGGTAAAGAACAAAGCTGTCTAAATCTGTGGGTTGAATATCTCTCAACGGCAGGCGATTATCAAGCAAGGCCCTCTTACGAGCGTTACAAAATGGGTTCCCTTCTTGGGAAATAGTGGGTTGGTTTGAATAAAATCAGAGTAGACACATTGTCTCTTATTGTGAACCCCCTTCTTAATATGATGTTTGAGTTCCTCCTAACACTTTTACGGTAAATTGTGTGTTTGGAAATGATGATGGATTGATGTCGTGCAAGATTACATCTATCCGGTGGTTGGGTGAATTTTCTTACTTTTCTAACGCTATCTTCTCTTCGATCGTTGACCACGTTCTACCGGTGCTTCGACTGATGCCACGCACGACTGCATAAATTAGGTGGTTGCGAGAATGTTACTTTTCCAACGTTATCTTTTTTTCGATGTTGACCACTTTCTAGAGGTGTCGATGTACCAGTTGCGCCTTTATATACTTTTTCAAAACTTAGTGATCACTCCCGTAAAAAGACACTACTTCTTGGCAATTTGCTGAATTTGTCCGTCATCTTGACTTCCCTCGTCATGGTCGAAATCGCATCTTGTTCATCCACTCCAGAGATCCCTCACTCGGACTAAGATCATGTTCCCCACACATTTGGGATTTCCCTTTTCGTTTAGATGTTGGCAATTGTTGATCAATTTGCCGGAGAAGACCATCAAAGAATTGCGTGACTCGACCTTTGGAAACACCAACACCCTCACTTTTATTTTTAACCGTTCGACTAAAAGGATCCATAGGGAGAGATGCCTCATATTCGGTTTCTATGGCTGAAACTTTTCTCTCTCGGTTTAGGTGAGGAGCTGATTGATCCGGTGGAGAAGCAACCGGCGAAGAAGGTGTCTAATGTAGGAGTGGAGAAATTTTCAACTTCGGAAATGCACATTCAATTGATGCCTTTGTATCTATGGCAGTGTAATTGTGTACATTTTTCCACTTGGGTGGCTGTGGCTGCGCACTATGAGGGTTTTGCTTTATTATTGAACCTATCAGAGAGTAGCCTTTCAATAATGACAAGTGGATGAAGATAAAGGGAAGGCGAAAGTCAATCTCCACATGAATTTAGTGCGTTGTGGAAATATGAGCTCTATCGATTTAAAATAATGGCTATGCCTTTTCTTTATTGTGAAGTATCTTTTGTGCTATTTATTATAGGAGCACGTAATAGTCCACAATAGTGACTTATTTCTAGTGTTGTGTATCGTGTAATTTCTACACCTGTTCGAACGGTAAGGGGCCTCGATACATCGTTTTGGGATGAACTAAATGTTATTGTCGATAGCGAGTGGAAAGGGGGGAGGGCGGTAGGGGAGGGTGGTTTAATATGGCTTGTCAAAAAACATTGCAACTGTACGGTTTGTATTGATATAGATAAAAAAAATTATCGGCTTATCCGGACCGATATATCGGCAAGTTATTGCCATGATTTCCTTACCTTTATATCAAAACGATGTATGGGGCATCATTGGGTCAAAAGGTACATATTGATTATCGTCAAGGGGTTATCAATGCACAACACTACTAATTTCCTTCTCTACTCTGAACCACCTTTGCCTAACATCGGCTCACTCAAGTAGTTTAACTGCTACCTGGACTATGACCCTTCCAATCAACATGACTCCATGGAACTACGTTCCATGATTTTGATTGCGTTGGTGACATCTGATCAACTTCGCTTGTCTAATGACGACGCGCTTAGGAAACCAAAGACGATCGACGCCGTCCATCAATGCCATGGAATCTCGTGCGTCCTTTTGGCATCGCTCTCGCCGTGAATAATTTCAACGACTCCAAATCTTAACGGTCTTGTCAACTCAAATGTTGGCCTCGCCTTACCGTTTGAGTCTCGACGATTCGTGCGCATCAGTTCGTCTATGTTTAATCACCAAGATTCGTACAGAACAACCATGATCCCCACATGAATTAGTGCAGATGTGCTCTTCGGCTAACATATCATTAAACTGAAGTGCAGAGGATAGCTAGCTAGTCTAACACGCGCTAAGGCACACTAAGGGAGGAGGGAGGAGGGAGGAGGGAGGAGGGAGGAGGGGGGAGGGAGGAAGGAGGAGGGAGGAGGGAGAAAGAAGGAGCAAAAAAGGAAGAGGTAGAAAGGAGGGGAGGAGGTGGAAAGAGGAGGGAGGGAGGAGGGGAGGAGAGGAGGAGGGAGGAAGCTGAAAGAGGGAGGGAGGGAGGAGGGTGAAAGAGGAGGGAGGAGGGTGGAGAGGAGGGAGGAGGGAGAGAGGAGGAAAGAGGGAGGAGGGGAGGAGGGAAGGAGAGGAGTAGGGGAGGAGGGAGGAGGGAGGAGGTGGGTGGAGGCGAAGAAGACATGTTAGTTTGGCCTACAATATAGTTTTCTAGCATAGACAATAACGACCCCTGGTCTCTCCTCCTTGCCTACCTCCACCTTATCCTCCACCCTTAATTTTAAAACGCATCTAAAAATTGGTTTCATATGGCCATTAACTCATCCATATGAATAACATAAAAAATGGGAATACAAGTTCAGAATGGGAAAAGGCAAGACTTGTTAAAGGCCAAACACTGTTATTCCATTCTGAACTGTTATTCCATTCTGAACTATTATTGGATAGCAAGAGAACTTGGTATAGATTCCAGTGGGTAATTGGAAACATCTATCCAACTCATTGCTTGTCTCCTGATTTTGTGCACGCTATTTCTGACCATCCGATCGTGTCTTTTGGATTTTTTTCAAATATGGTATTTCCAAATGGTGCAATACATTTCTTGGCAGTTTGTGCCATAGTGTATTCCCACTCATAAGATGCTCTCCTGTGCTATATGGAGCTCTAAAATCATGTTTTGGTCTCTTATGCAATATAGCACGAGCTGCCATTAGAGTGCAATATGGCACAACCTGCCAACAAATGGCCCTTGGATACTTGAACCCACTAGTTGATAAAACCCCAATCAAATACTTCTCCAATTCGTAGGTGTATGGCTGTTGACGTGACTCTCAAACCGAATCTTGCACCAACTGTTTATGACTGTATTTACAAGTACAAAATAGTTTCTGATTATTAATTTGTATATGTGTTTCAAAACGTACTTTTATAAAGAAAGAAGAAAAAGTAGAAGAGCAAGAAAACAAAAATCAAAGATGAATAACAAGAGAACAAGAAGAACAAGACGAAGAAATATAAAAAAGACAAAAAAATAAAAAAAATCTTCTTGGGAAAGTATTAAGGAAACTACAAATTTACTTGGAATTCAATTTGGTGTAGAATATGCTAACACTATGGCCATTGCACTAAATTTTGTTCTTAAAAACCAATAAAAATACTCAAATTTTTGAAGTTTAATGAAGCGGGTCAATGTGCCGATGTGAAAACGTTAAAAAAAAAATATAAACAACGCACAAGAAACTGTCATGTTGTCAATTTGCACCACTATAAAGCTGAAACAATTTTCAGAGATCTAGTGGCAATGCCTGATTTTGATGTTATTTGATATTTACCAATATGGCGAAATGGATGGGCTGCATTCTTATCCCATCCAATGAATTAGACACATTGTTTTTTTGTGGAAAAGGTTTCTTTTCCAATTGATACAAGAAGCGTGGGTCAACATCAGGTCCATTTTCCTTTCACATCCTTCTAATAGTATTGAAGCTTTTTCAAAACGCCGTTACCACCATCAACGTAGACTGCACTAATTCGTGTAGTCCAAAACCGACAACCATAGTTTTAGCCCACAGTCATTATTGAAACCACACCCACCTATTGACATTATTTGGGCCTCACTGTATTTTTACCCACACTAATCTAGAAATTCATTGAGATACCAGCACCTGCCACTGAGTTAGCCTGGAACACATTGACGATTTTGAGGAAGCCTTTCTAGATTCATATATCTTGGGTTTAAATACATTTTTCTTGGAATATTTTGCCTTAAGGGGTTTATGAAAGAAAATCTAGCCTGTAAGCTGGTACTTGGAGTGGACATGCTCCAAGAGAGAATTCCATATTAGTTTTAAAAAGGTTGGCCATACTTCAGAATTGAAACAGAGTTAAAAAGACAGTTTCTGAATCTTGTCCCAAACACAGTTTTTTTTTGCAATGATTCTATTGAATTAAATCTGAATCTATAATTCAAAATTACTAGATACGATTTCTAAATAGGCTATTTAATCTGCTTTTTTATTTATTTATTTATTATTATTATTATTTTTTTAAATTGGTAACATTAAAAATTTGATCCCCACCTTCCATCGAGATACAAGCCGGTAAACTGGAAGTCTTTGATATTTCTTTTGCGATAAATCAGGAAAATGCCGAATGCATATATACTAGTCTACACCAGTTCATACCATGTTTAATAAGAATGAGATTAATTCCCCTGTGCAAAACCGGCGAAGCACTGCAACTGTTTTCAAAAAAAAATGAAGCAAAAATCAGAATTTTGACCTTGTATGCATGGCTACTTTCCAAGTAAAGAAAAAGTCATTCAACTACACCATAATCAGCAAAATTCACAAATTCCAAATGAACTGTTTTTTTTGTTTATATTTTGAAAAGTCATTCCATGCCCCAAAAATGGCGAAACAATGTCTAAAGCATCGACGTAATATTGCAAATTGTCACTTCAACACTTAAATTTTATCCCGTATGTCCATACATTTTTGTTTACATGCATTTCAGTAACTCAGCCAGTACAGGCATTGTCCTCCTCTGAGCATGAGTCTAGTTCTCTCTACTTGCTGGCTATTTGCGCATCGGGTACATAGGTTAGTGTGAATGTATTTTTGCACACATTGGTCAAATCGTCAGGAGTTAACACACAAATATATCATAACAGCTGGAAGTTGACACATCGACACCTATACCAAAAGGACAGTACTATAATTTCCATGGGAGTATGAGAGAGATAGAGAGAAGGAGAAGACATGAGACAACAAATAAAACCCAAAAACAGCAAATACATTAGGCAAATCGTTGATCACCATCCCCAAACCAAAATCACTTAAGGTTCACCAAACAAATTCTCATGAATAACATATCAACCTATGTGCAATTACCATTTAGATTCAGTGTAGTTAATAGTGATGGAAAATTATTGCTCAATTAATTTCTCAGAGAGTACTCATCTACAATCGGCAAATGGAATTGACACAGGAAATCTGAGATCTTGACCAATTGTGATCGCGTTAAACTCTAGGAAAAACTTTTGAATTCATTTATTTTCATGTGATGCGAGTGTGATGCCTCTCACTACCAGTACAAGAATGCCAATTTAACATGCAATTACCAAATTAAGTGGGAATTACTATGCATAAATAGCCAAGGTGAATTTAAAGATTAGAATTGCATAGATTTTCAAGATTAATCTCCTTGCTACCTCATAGCCATAACCAAAAAAACCGAAAATTCATCGACATCCATTTATCACTCAAAGAGTCACGTCACTCAACAAATAACAAGGCAAAGTCAACAAAATCATCCGAGACACTTCAAATAATTCAAAGAAGCATCCGCTCCTTTTTGAAGCTTTTTGTTTCTTTGAAACTAGCCGACGAATACATTATTTCACATCCACTTTTATCTACATATCCTGGCCTACCTACATGTCATGTCCTGGCATATCTACAAAACCCCCAAATAAAAACTCCCTATTGGCCAGGGACAAAGGCAGTGGCGTAAGCCCAGGCATTGTTGGTGGCAGGGTCAGCCAAGTGGTCGGACAAGTTCTGGAGAGGAGACTTTCCAGTAACAATGGCCTGGACGAAGAATCCGAACATGGAGAACATAGCAAGACGTCCATTCTTCAACTCCTTAACCTTCAACTCAGCGAAGGTTTCGGGATCGTCAGCCAATCCCAAGGGGTCGAAGCTTCCTCCAGGGTACAGAGGGTCAGTCACCTCTCCAAGAGGGCCTCCAGCCACTCTGTATCCCTCAATGGCTCCCATGAGGATGACCTGGGTTCCAAGAATAGCGAGGATGCTCTGGGCGTGGATGAGGCTAGGGTTTCCGAGGTAGTCCAAACCTCCATCAGCAAAGATCTGAGCTCCGGCCTTGAACCAGACAGCTTCTCCGAACTTCACTCCACTGTTGGAGAGGAGCTCAGGAGTCAAGCATCCGAGAGCTCCCAACATGGCCCATCGGGCGTGGATCACCTGAAAAAAACAAAATTATTTCATGTTAAACAGTTAAAACAGTTACAACAGTTACAAAAGAATTACTATCATGTATATTTACTGCATTGCAAAAGCCGAATCAAAGCTGAATCAAAATGTTTCTTAGATCATAATGCTTCCAAGATACATTCTTCAGAAGTGGCATCCAATTAACATGCAGGAAAAAAAAAAAAAAAACTGTTTACAAAAAGCTCGCACCAGATAAAACCAACATAAGAGACAAAAACTGAGCAATCATCACTGCTCACCTCAAGCTCACGGTTCTTGGCGAAGCTCTCGGGATCAGCAGACAGACCGGCGGTATCCCAGCCGTAATCTCCGGGGAACTCTCCCTTCAAGTAAGAAGGAGGATCGCCTGAGAGAGGTCCGAGGAAGAGAGGGCGGTCAGCTCCATACCAGATGGACTCAGAGGCCTTGGAAGCTGCCTTCCTCATCACCAATCGGGAGCTGCCATTGCCAACCTGGCGAGCGAGCTCGGAGGTCTGTCCGGCAAAGGTGGAGGGAGCAAGAGCAGGAGAGGCAACAAGGGCAGCCATTGCTTCAGAGATGGATTAGGTCTATGCAGATAATGCTTGTTACTGCAGATGAGAAGATGAGAGCTGCTGGTGTTTGGTAAAGAGGAAAGGCAGCTTTTTATCAATTTGTTCTGCTGAGGCGTGATTGGTGGATGATTGATTTCAGTACAATCTGAAAGCACGGCTTCTGATTGGTCTAAGGGAATGATTGCTTGACTTGCTGCGGATGTGGCTACGCTAAGGAGGAACAAATCGTGGTATCCAATCGGTGATCGGAGGAAAGGCATCAAGAGTGGCTTGGGCGATCTTTTTTCTGTCACGTAGGACTGCAGATTGACGCGTGGCAGACTTATGGGTTTGTGTTTGCCAGATTAGCTGGACTTCATTTGCCGTATACGTGGATATGGATAACTTCGACTTCAAATTTTACGAAATGAGTATAGTACAATTAGGTTTCGCTATTCGTACATTACAGTACTGTATGGTACAGTATCGTACACCGGGAATCGCTATTTAGAGTAAAGAAATTTTGCGTGAGGTTTGTTTTAGCGATATTATTTTTAATTCAGTTCTGGTTGGCGTCGCCGATTTCAAACCACTTAATAAACAAGAATTCAATGAAAAAAAAAATATTATTATAGCTACTACGGTGGTGCATTTAAACGGTACTCCCTTGACCTGCAATCGTTTAAACAATAGCCCAAACGAATAAACACTATTTTTTTTTTCACTTTCAAATAACTTGTGTAAAATCCAACATAACTTGTGCAGAACTAAATGTATGTCTTTCTCACCTTATTGATGCTTTTGTCTTATTCACATTAATGTTTTTTTCGGATTCTAGCTCATGTACCTTCGGAAAGTCCTGAGATTTCCCAGAAAACCACTAAAATTAAGTATTTTTCACCATTTTTTAGGACAATGTTTTTCAATTTTACTAATTGAAACTAGGCTAATTCTTTGAGGGGTCAAATAAACTCCAAAATTTTACCAACATTTTTTGCGTTAAAAGCGTCTTTATGTCTAGTGGGACCTTATTTATTTTCACATTTTTTAAAAAAATTTGGATTTTCGGTGATCAAATGAAAAACCGAAAATTTTGACAAAATTTTGAATTCCCACATGCAGGTCTAGTGTTAATATTCAACTTTCAACTTAATACAGTGGATGGTTTTTCCTTATAAAAGGTTTTGAATGTTTTTGAATGGCTAAATTTAATAACCCATCTTGTAGTAGTTTGGACAACTATATCGACATGGAAGTGATTAACATTGTTGAAAAACTTATTAACATATTATATATGATTTACGAAAAAAGGGTCCAAAAAGGTGGATGCATGGTTTTGTTGGGCGCCATTTTCTCAATATTTTGTTAAGGAACAATTATGAACCAATAATTAAAGTCTTAATTAATAATTATATTTTTTATTAGGAAACATAAGACCCATTATTTGACTGATACGACCAATTTATGACACCTGCTCAAAATTTAAGTAGGAGTTTAAAAAGGTCGTAAGACTCAATTTCTCAATCCCTTTATATATTTTTAACTTCCTTTTACCATTTTTCAAACTTTTAGTCAACTTTCATAAGTAAAAGCAGGTTTATAACAATTTCCTGTTATGGATTGTAGCACAATTCGTGCTTTAAAATGTAAATACAAACCAATGTTTGGGATGAAGAGATTATATATATGGTTGTTTATTTTTTTCCCATGGGTATGTCAAACACATTGTTCATCACAACAAAGCAAAAAGTCAGATTATCGAACGCATTGAAACAAAATATCGAGAAGGAAATTACACACTAAATTGATGTTGGCGTTGATAAAAATCATGCAATTTTTTTGAGCTCTGACCACCAAAAAACGTTTATAATACTAATTGTTCTTTTCTTAACGCTAACGGGTTTAGCAACAGTCATGTCATTTGAACCTGAGCCAGAGTCAATAAATCTATTACAAACCCAACGCTATACATTTTTTTGGTGTAATAATGATTCACAGTATAGTCTTCTGTTGTTTGAAAGAGCTTTGTTTCCCGCAATGTTGGCTGAAAAGTTGGGTAAATGCTTGACAATTTCGAGAGGCAAAAAATAGCTAAATCTTAAAACTTAAACATGTATTTCAAACATCTATAATTGCTACAGGATATTGTCCTAATGGAGCGGCTGACTCAAAACCACAGACAACTTTAGTTTTTGGTGATCATATTTACCCAAGGAGAACTTAAAGCTTTCTTCCCAAAAGGTGTATACGACCGGTGAGGAACATCTTGTTTTCCCTTTTACTTGTTTTTACCAATATGCTGATATCTAATTTGCTTACCGCCATTTTCTCAGTAGTGAGTTTTGTGTACGTTCTATTCCTGCGAGCTTTGCAACGCACTCGAAATCCTTACGAAGGTTGATTATGACGGTTTAAATAGACATCGTAATTGAGAGCTTTAATCAGAAAACAAGAAAAATAAAGCTTTAATAGGAAAGAGAGATGATAGACCATCTGAATACATGGAAACTCAGGAAACGAACAGCCAAAAAAACAAAGAGAAAAACCCAACATGGGAGGAAGCAAACTTGACATAAAAAGGAAAACGACATTAAATGAACGAATACACATAGAACAGCAAACTAAAAGGGTACACGGGGAGGAACAAGAAACATAAAGCCAACAACAAAAATAAAACACTGTGACAAAAGTTAACCAAACAACAAATACCTAAATTGACGAACCTAAAAGCGACCCCATGAATCCCCCAAGTCTGGTAGAGCAAATCTGAAGTAGAGGCGGAATACATTGGCGATCCACAAGCACAACAATAGACCGAAGAAGAACGGAAACTTGCACACGCTGTAAAGCCACAGATAAACGCTGTCAATAAAAAGACCTAAAGAAGAAGTCGGAGAAATCCCCAGTCCCCTCCTCGTGAAAGATAGCCGACCACAAGCACGGAGGAAGTCTTCCAAAGCAACATCAAAAACCTCAACCGCCATTGGAGTAGAGTCATCCATAGGAACCACGACGAACATAATCACCCTCCTTCCATTAACTGGTGTCACCCGCGGTCACTCCTATATGCTGAGCCGATTGAGCCTTAACTGTAGCAAAAGCCTTAACCTTAAATGGCGAGGTTCCCCAAAACAATGTCTTCAAAAATACAACAAGTACCCTCGAGCTAAACAAAAACAATCTGACGCAAAGGAATAATATGTGAAACCTCATAACGAACAGAAAACCGCCATTAGAAGCAATAATCGCAATAATGTTGCGAACATGTTGTTTGCCTAAAGTAACTCCTCCCCATGGGAACAATTAAGGAAGTGAGCGCCATCGAGCTCGAGACCAAGGGAGCACAAGCGAACAAGAGAGTTGAGGAAGAGTGGATGAGAGATGCCAAGCCAAAATTAGAGGATGGCAGTGAATTGAGAGGGCGTAAAACGAAGAATGGACAAGTGGAAAGTATGGGTGTACCAATACTCAGATTTGGAACAAGGGCCCTTTCAGGAAAGATATCGAGCACTTGAAGAGAGTTAGTGAGAAGCGCCTTGAGAAGCTCAGAGCGAGTGATGACAACAACCTTCTCACAAGTTAATTCTTGAATTAGAATCTTCTATAGTCATAATGAGCTGCATAAGGAGGGCTAAGTTCAGAGGTTATTGTACATTATTCCCCAGAAATGTCCTTAACATTTATCTTAGCAAGCCCTGGAATCCATGCAGTTGATTGCACCGAATACTCAAACACTAAGGAATATATACAAAATATTAAGGGACTTTTGTGGCCATCTGGTGAACCACGCTCGATTCTCAGTTATCAATATGTTGGTCACTCTATTTTACGTCCTTTCCACATTCATAGATTATAATGACCCACTTCAATTTCCACAAAAAGTGTAATACAATCCCGGGCCTTTGCAATTCCCACATTTAGAAATATTTTATACATTATTGAATGACGTTGTCCCTCACTTTCCAATATTCGACAGAGACTGTAAAAACACAACCGTCAAAAACATTGAAATTGTTTTCCCAAACAACTTTTATAAAAAAATGGAGTTTTTTGTCAAGAGGAAATAACAGGAGAGATCCATTTTTTTTTGAAAGAGGATATGATTACATTTCCCAAGCTAGTTTCTGTGAGACCATAATAGCCCTAAAATAGATTGTACAACTACCGAGCCAATATTAAAAAAAAAGCTGTTGATCCACACTAAATAACGTACTACTGAATAGGCGGCAATTTCGGCATTTTCTCAAATTTACTCAACAAAAGGAAGGGAGCAAGAACAAAAAAGGAAGGAAGGGAAGAGAAGCAAAGAAAGGAATAAGAAAAAAACCCCTTCACATTCTAATTGAGGCGTATCCTCCAGCCTCAAGCTCTTTGGCCAAAAACTTATCGCCTGTTTTTACAATACGACCATTTTCCTGCAAAAAAAAAAAAAAAAAAGAGAGCGGAAGAGGGAGAGAAAGGGGAAGGGGAAAGGGGAGGGGGAAGGGGAGGGAACAATTAATAAAAAAGTTTTGGAACAAATGATGAATAGACAAAATACGTTGAATGAACAGAATCGATTGAAATAACCTCCAAGAGGTGCCATTCCCTCCTTTTCCCCCCTTTTTAACTGCTTTTAGAAACGAATCTCGAAATGAAAGTAGATAGCACAAAATCCACGGAGGAGCCCATTCCTGTAATTAGTGTGGATGCCAAACTGGTAGGTACAATTTTTTTTGTGTGGCGAATGGTACCAACTGATTTTGGTGATCTATGCTAATAAACAAAACAAAATACACAAAACCCAAAAAAATCTACTACACCCATTTTTCCATTTCAAAATTTACTTTATACACTACACCTCTCTCCAATTTCAGTTCCACCTTTAGCGTGGCCGGCCTTCAGTGTATCTAAATTTCTGTACCAAATTTTGTACTACATTCAACATATAAAATTGTCTGATTTTCTATTCCAAAAAACATTATGTAGAGTGGCATTGCACGTATGCCAATCCGTTCCGTACTTCCGTACAAAACAGTACAAGTGTACGGTCTGAACCGTACAGTTATCGCCGATAATGATCGGGCCCGATATTTATCGGTAATTTATCGCGATAAATCGGTTTTTTATCGCGATAACTCCGTTACCGATATACCGGACCAATACATCGGTTATCAGTATGTCAAAAAAAGGTACAAATCGGTTATCGGCAAATGGCTACCGATAGACAACACTACTATAAACCAACCACGCTAATGTGGAAGAAAATGAAAACGTGGGTTCTATTTCTATAGCAACTTAGTGTGAAACAAAAGTGGAAAAAGCGTGTTTGTCTCATTTTTGTTTAGATGTGCTTCTCCTAATATCCGTACCGAATTAGTGTGAACAAAAGTGAAAAAGACGTCCTTGTCCTATTTCCCGAACAAATCTATGTACAAAGTGTATGTAGGGATTCGTATCGTATCGGAAAGTCTTCAATATTCTCAAACACCCTAAAGAATTGTAGGGAACACATGATACAGGTTACTAGGTACTTTGCGAATGTAGTATTTATGTCTATCAAAATACAGAAGATTTTGACCAGCCGGACACATTACAATTCAGAAGAAAGAAAGAAGGAAAGAAAGAAGGAAAGAAAGAAAATCTTCCTTTCTTCTTCTTTTGTACTTTCTATTTGCGTTTTCCACTCGTCCAATATGTTCCATGTCTTCAAGGTACAGTTCCGGGTTTATAACATAGTTATAACGTTTCATTTGGGTTGACTACCTTATGTATGCCGACAGTTTGAAATTTGCAATGTCTTTTCCATATAATATATCGTACTTGGGATACTCTACAGATATAGAAAATTTCCGGGGTCTTGCATCGAATACCGATATATATATATATATACAGGTATGTCCCATTTTCCGTGCCAATCTAGAGTGAAAATAAAAACAGCGCAAAAAAGTGTGCAAGACCACACAATTTTTGAACTTAAAGGATTTTTCTTTGGATTGTTCAATATAATTTTAGGAAAAGGCCAAGTTTAAAAAAATGTAAAACAAATGGTACAAATGTGAGTCAGATCCAATGTATTACTGCTTCAGAAAAAGAAAAAGAAACGATGTCCGGATTAATGTCCCACTTCAGTAAAATGGAGTTGTAAAACACTGTATTTCTACGTATTTTACACGTACTCCATGTACATTAATACATACTTCACATATACGTGTACTTTACTTATTCTGAACGTATTAAATGTTGAATTTTCATGTGCTTTTGGTGCATTTGATGTACTTTAGTTGCCTGAATAAAATTCACATGTACTAATAATCTGTAAACACAGTTCGATTACATCACCTTGTTTCTGGTTTTGTTCAGTCCCTAAAAAAACAATTGTCCCTCGGTTTGAATACTTGGGCAAAAAAAAATAAAAAAATCAGCCAAACAACTGTCTCAAATACAGCGATTTTCCATACCGATTTAGTACGAAAAAAAAAGGATTAAAAATAGGTGCATTTCCTTACCATGATGTGCACAAACTCCGGTTCTATGTAGTCCAAAAGTCGCTGGTAGTGGGTGATCATGAGAACGGAACGGTCGGGTTTCCGTAATCCGTTGACCGCCAGGGAGACATCACGGAGGGCATCAATGTCCAATCCGGAGTCGATTTCGTCCAGGATTGCCAGCTCAGCTTCCAGGACCTGGGGGGGAAGGAAGGGGGAGGAGAGGGAAGGAGGGGGAAGAGGGAGGGAAAGGGAGAGGGAGAAAGAGGGGAAGATAATAGGAGGGAGAGAAGGAAGGAGATAAAAGTAAAAAATTGGGAGGGAGAGGGATGGGGAGAAGAATTGAGGATGCGTGAAGAGGAGGACGAAGGAGGGGGAAGAGCGAAGGCGGGAAAGCGAAAAGAGGGAGTGAGAAAGTGAGAGGGGAAGAGTTGGAGAATGAGAGAGAGAGAGAAAGAGGGATTGAGCTAATGAAAGAAGGAGAGAGAGAGAGGGAGATAGAAGATAGCAATAGAGGGGAAGGGGGATCAGGGAGAGAGGGAGGGGAATCAGGGAGAGAGGGAGAAAGAGAGAGATGGTTTCATTCCCTTACCGCCAACTGCAGTATCTCATTTCTCTTCTTTTCTCCTCCACTGAACCCCTCATTCACATTCCTTTGCAAGTAGCTCACGTCCATTCTCAACTCCTCCAGTTTGGGGCTTAAAAACCCATAAAACTGCAAATCCCGATTCAAAATCCCTTTAAATTGGTTTTATGCAAAAACCCAATTCACATCTAAGTGATTTTTGTTCAAATTAACAGTTGTTAGATTTAAGGCTTTTAGGGTCCTAAAAAACAGTAAAAAACCACTCTGCATATGGTAATTTGAAGTGGATGGAAGAGGAAATCTTTGGCTTTGGTCTATGTGGTAAATACAGAAAGAAAGTACAATTGGACAGGAGTACAAAAGTAACAAAAGTACATATAATACAAAAATCCTTCACAGAAGGTGCAACTAACAACCCTCCGAAAAATGCCAATTCACTTTCACTTGATGACGAAAGTTCTTTGAACAACAAACCTATTCCGGAGAAGAAAAAAAAAGAAAAAAAAAACCTTCTCCCTTCTCCCTTCTCCCTTCCCCCTTCCCCTCTCACTTTCTAACCTTCCCATAACCGACATACCCATCCCCAACCTCTCTACTTCTGCTCCCTTTTTCCCCTCTCTTCCACCAATCCTTCACTCCCAACATCACCGACAAACCCTCCTCCCCCCACCTCCTCAAAATCCCCCCCACCTCTC
>JBBHKE010000370.1:0-85347 GCA_037447655.1 Zygnema cylindricum | reverse complement strand
CCCCCCCCCCTCTTCCTTCTCCTCCCCCCCCCTCCCTCCTCTCCCTTCTCCCCCAAACTCACCTCTCCCTCCCTTATCGTAAGATCCACTCCCTTCAGTATCTCCTTCTCTGTCTCCGCTATAATGGCTGTCAGACCCTTCACTTCCAGCAACACCTTCCCTCTCCCTCCCTCCTCCCCCCTCGCTTCCTCCCTCTCCTCGCTCACAGCCGCCACAGACGCCCTCACTCCTCTCCCATTGGCTCGCCTGAACCCCTGACTTCTCCTGCGGCTGCAAAACCCTAAAACCTCGCGTCCGGATTGGAGGGAGGATTTCAGGGAGAGGCGGAGGGGAGAGGGAGAGGGAGAGGGAGAGGGAGAGGAGGAGGAGGAGGAGGAGGAGGAGGGGGGGAGGTCTGTTCTTAGGAGGACTCGGTCGAGTGAGGCTGAGAGAGCCATGGGAAAGCGTGAGAGGAAGCAGGAGAGGAAAAAGATGAGGGAGAGAGGGGAGAGAGGGGAGGGAGGGGAGAGAGGGGAGAGAGGGGAGAGAGGGGAGAATTTTGCTGACCTGACGGAGGGGAATTTCCCAAGGAGAAGAAGTGAAGAAGAGATAGAAGGAGAAGCTTCTGAAGAAGGGGTTGAGAACTGAATGGGCTACAGTACAGTACAGTACAGTACAGTACAGTACAGTACAGTGCGAAGAACTGTTGCAGCGTACTGTACTGTAGTTTCAGTAATGTAGCGTATTTTATGCATCATACTGTATGTTACGTAAAGTACGAAGGAATGTCAGTAATTGCAGGAGGTTTCAATATTCACCTGCCAACTTTGCAGGATCACACGCACGTGTAGCTTTTTGAACTACACGACAAAAAGGATAGGCTAAACTCAAAATTCCCAAAGTAGTCAGAAAAGTACAGTAGAGCTAAGTACGGTCGTCGGCTGTCCGATTCGCACGATATTTTCTCAAGCCAGTTTGTTTTGTCGTGTAGCTATGTGGGTGTGGTCCAGCATGGTGTGTGGATATGGAAACCCCCGAAAGTTACAGTACGGTTTGTCCGTGATTTATCCGCTTTATCCACATGCAGATATCGAAGGGCGGCAGTTCCCCCCCTGGAAAAGCAGCTTCCTTTGGAAAGGGCTGATGTAGCGTGCTGATCTGGCATCCGAAAAGCCGCAAGTATATGGATTAACGATCTCGTATAGCATTGAGCCACGTGGATGTTTTAAGTTCTCACCTCTTGGACTGGCGAATCAGGAGAGTTGTATAGATTGCAAGGAATATTCATGCATGATTGAAAAGTGCCACAGGATGTTTAGAGGATTTTCATGTTCAAATCTAGACGCGTGTGAAATATTTATCCACATCGAAGCTTGTGTACAAAAGAAATTTCAACATCGGCATACAGGTTGTCGGTCATGCTGTCAACAATGTCAGCGTTATGCTGTCAGCGTGACGTCGAACTGTTGTTCACCCGTAATGACGCGACTGATGAGAAGTGCATGAGTTTTTCATATTTAACAATGGATGACAACATGTACAATGCCCTTAACAGAGTAATGTGGTTTGGCAGCCTTCGAGAACGTTCTTGTACGAAGTTTGTCCATGCACCATGACTCCATCTGGCATGAACGATGAGTCGCATACAGCCATGCGCCATCATGACATACATTGATCCATGCATTCATGCTTAAGTTCGCAGTTACCGTAAACAACTTGATACACGTGTCACCATGGTAGTCGAAACGCTGTCGTGACAAGGATCTACTACGGAACTACACTGACTGCACTGCCCCACTTTAACTGTAACAAAGAACCTTGTAGCTTCAAAAGTTCAAAGTTGAAGCTATACTCACTTTCTCTCCGGACCATTTCCCTACAGTTCTCTTCTTAGAAGGCTGTGTTGGATTTGCGCGGATGGATCCATTTCAAGAAACGGCGGAGGAAGCGGCGTTGATTTCTGACGTGGAGCGTATGAAAATAGTGTGGCGTAACGAGAAAGCCGCACCTGAGATTCTGGCCTATCAGTCGGAACTTATTTCCAGGCTCTCCGAACAGATTCAATTGCTGGTAGGCTTTGCGCATGAGGAAGGTTTTGTATTGTCACATTAGAATCGGAAGCTTGTGCTGAGATTTTGCATTAAGGTTTGATCTTCGGGTAAGAAATTAGTAAGCGGAGTTACTTGCTTGCTTGTTGTTAGATTGATGTAAAGGAGTTGGGAATGTCTCTTGAATCGCGGAAGGATAGGGCTAAAAGGAGAGAGAAATTCCCTTGAATCACCATTGCGTGTGTAACCCGAGTATGTGCTTTACAATTGTTTTTATTTTTTTATTTTGTTGTTCGCTAAAGATGTGGTTGCTCAGATCAGCAGCTATATAAGCTCCAAATGTTTACCTTGTAAGGTCAATTTCAATGTCATTTTAATCCGAGCTTGCTGGTACTTTTGCCGTACTTTCACTAAAAAAATATTAGGAGTGGCACAATGCTGTTGTGCGTTGTTGTTTAAGAAATCGTGCACAGCTGAAAACTCAAGTGTTGCGTGTAATTATTTTCTCCACATAAAGAATTCATGTTACGTGGAATTTGAGTCTTTGACAAATATAAAGTACGTTCAGTTTCTAGGAATCTTTTGCGTTATAATTAAGTCGGTAACCGTAATCATAAAACCTGTTTCTTTAGAGTTTTGTATAGCAAGAAATATGTTCTGCTTCAATGTTCAAACTTAAATGTCCTCTTGATTTTTTTATTTATAAATTGTAAATTTTACCTATATTTGTTAAGTATTGTTGTAAATAGGATTGCATTCTTGGTTTTTTTAATATCAATTCCCTTACAGAGTCAGTCATTACCTGATGGTATCCATTCCCAAACAGAAGTCTCTCATCATCAATGTTGAACCTTGAGATTCCTCCTTTCAGGGACTCTTATTCGGGTTTTTGTCGATTGCATTCTGCTATTGCTGTTTTTTCTAACAGGAAGAGACAATAGCTGACTTTTCCAACGATCCCAGCCAATCGCTGCAAATTCACCTCTACACAATGGATGTAAACAGAGCCAGCTTCCTTGTTCGCTCGTATTTGAGAGTGCGTTTAACTAAGGTCTGTGCCCGTCCCGCTTAAACCGGCAATCAGTTGGTCAACTCTCTATTTTTATCACGAATTAAAACTTGCTATGCAAGTGGTATTATACTCAACCAGGATAAAAAGTGAACCACTTGAAGAAGTGTAGACGCATCTAGGAGCAATGTTCCAAATGAAGGGTGTTCTCTTTTCAGGGCACATGGAGCATACTACACAAACGCATCCTACACACGCAGTCAAAACAACATTGTTATATTTGTAGCTTTATCCAGTTTGTGTAGACTCTGCGTTCCATTGAACTAAAAGGAGAAGCTTGTGAAGGAGATTCGCAAAATTTTGAATTCATTGTAAGCATAGTTCAAAAGTAGGTGAAAGTAGGCCCATACAATATGCCTATTGTATGCAAAACATACAATATGGCCTTAAGACCCATATTGTATTGGTCGCAAAATGAAAAAAAATAGACATTGATCGGTAGAGAATTAAACGTCATGTCTAAATTTTGAAAAACATTCGGACAAAAAATACCGTCAGATTTGGACGATCGGACGGTCGCAGATCAAAGTAGCGATCTAAGAAGATCACATGAAAAGCCCATAACGCAACTCATCCTACGCTGTGTCAGTTCGCTGGAAATTTCGTCCAGCGGCGTGCGCTTACTATGATCATACGTCAGATTCGTACGTTCGTACAAAAGTGTGCACAAACGCACACACATACAGTATGCCTACTCTGCGCGAGTTTTGTGCCAAGTTTTGTGCGCCTACCAAAGGCCTGCCATAAAAATGCCTACTTTTGAACTATGATTGTAAGCTAAATACTTGGCTTGCGGGTTTTAGGTTTGCTATCACCCGCATTTGGTCATGCCACATTAGGCATCGTCGATAGCTTCTTTCTTGTCCTTCGAATGTTTTTTTCAGCCTTTTCAGTGAACTTAGTTTCCTTCTAGGACATTTTCTTGCTCTTTGTAATTGCAGTACTAATCTGATAGTTTGAGACAAGAAAGTCAATTTTGTTTTGGGTGATTGCGGAATAGCATGGGGGCACAGATTGAGGAGCATGTGCTACAAATTTGCAATGTTCCGGAAATTTTTGATAGGTTATCAGAAAATGAACAAGAATTTGCTCGAGGGTGAGAATAAAAGCCTACAATTTTACTCTTTGCTATTTTTTTGTGCTCGCATTTCCTTCACTCGTTCCCACTCTTCTCCTCTCACCTTTTTCTTTTTTGTCTCCTATCAGTAACTTTCCCTTTGGAAATGGTGTGTGACTTGCATTTGTCTTCTTACCCCTTCCTATCAGTATCATCTTGAACAACAGAGGTGTTAGGAGGCAAACTCAATGAATATTTCTCTCATTCTTTTTCTATCCTCTTTCTTTTTAGTTCCAAATTTATACTGTTTTTAAATTCAAATTGTTTTCGTGAATTTGATCCTGTTTGTTGCTGCTATGGCAAAAAAAACTGCTCTTTCCCCTTTTTTTATTTCTTTTTTTTTTTTGGTAGGATTGTGGACTCTTTGGGGAAGCACTTCGGCCAATCTGTTTTGGACAAGTTGCCTGAAGGATATCGTTCAATGTTGAATCAGGGAGGGGTGAGTCAACAGAATCGCCCGGACCTTTTTGACATGAGTATCCATTCTTAATTGAGACCGAATACCGTCCTTTTATTGTGATTTCACGTCTGCTTAGCGGATAAATGCTGGTAAGAGAGAAAAAATGGAAAAAGAACCTTGGAAGTATTCAATTGTTGCTTCAAGCTAAAGTGAAAATCTAGTTGAAAAACTAATGGTGGCCTTTTGAGAATCTCAAGTAACTCAAAACCTTAGCCATCAATCTGCTTGCTAATCTCTCACTCGTCCTTTTGAGAAAACTGCAATCATTATTGTTGTTTTTGTCACAGTTTGGCTGTCTGCTTTCCCTTCTCTTGTTCGTGCCTGTTTTCAACGTGTTATGAATACTACTCGAATCTTGCAATATCATCCTCCTTTGGTTTTAGGACACAATATAGTCTGCTGTCTACCTTGACTTAATTGCTCAGTACCAGAAGCTTCCCTCGACTCTTTTGTTTTTTGTCGCACAAAAGCTGCCGTTGAAGACCTCCAACTTGATGAAACGTGAGCTTCTGTTGCTATTCCCTTCCCCTCTCCTCTCGCCTCTCGTCTCTCCCCTCCCTCCCCTCCCCTCCCTCCCCACCCCTTCCTGTCCTGGTTTCTATTGTGGCCTCGCTTTCCTGTAACGTGAGAGTGCCTTTTTTTTTTAGTTTCCTTTTATATTTCTGAACTTCTACTCATTTGCAAGGGCATAGATGGTGGCAAATCCATGAATCAATAATACAGATTTTTGCAACTCTGGGTAACTAAATATCGATTTAGGGATGTGCGAATTGACGGTCGAGATTTGTTGCTTGATCAGAGGAGACGAAACTGTGAGCTGGACGCCAGATGAGCTCTACATTTTACGTTATCGGCCCGTGAAACAGCTGCTGGAAGAGAACGCGATTGAACTCATATAGCGACTTTGTTGACTTTGTTGCGTTCACATTCTTTTTAAGATTTTTTGTGGTAATAACCGTTTTTTTGGCTCTCAGCGTTTAGATAGTGACTTTCACTACCTTGGATGTCTACTTGTCTGTTTTGACTGACTTGACATCAACCGCAAGTGCCGTAGGTAACACGAAGAGGCCTGGTTTTTTACAATAAGCTCATGTAAAAGGGATATGAATAGAGCCGTGTAAAGATTTTTGGGTTATTGGACTGACTGACGAATGAATCAGCTAGAGTTGGATAGGCTAGATAAACATAATTTCATGTGATTCCAAAACTGCGAGGTTTGTCTCCTCTGAAATTTTGTTGCTTACTGTAGTTTCAATCCGACTCAATGAGGATGTAGGTTTTTAAATTCAACAAGTTGTAGCTTTCATGTGTAATGCTCTACCAGATTCTTTTGTCATTGCTCCAATTAGTGAAGAGCATGTGAAGTATGTCTTGGTAATAAAATTTTAGATGATTAAAACGGATGCTGCACTGTCCTGGTCTGATGGCGAATGTTGCATTCGTAGTTTTGCAACCAATATAGACAGTTGTGTTGTCATCATGTCCATGTATTGACATTGGGTCGCACATTTTTCCAAACAGGTAATAGTTTGCTCAGAGAACAAATGATGAAAGCTAATATACTATGGTGTAACACTGCTCAAATGTATGTATGTATCTTACGTATGTATGTTATGTATGTTATGTATCTACTGCTTTTATGTTCGTGGTTTTGGACACGGGAAATCATCATTGTTGACATTGATACCGAAAAACTGTTTCAACCGTGTTGTGTAATAAACAAATTTGATGTTTTATTTTCAATGTGGTAATCGTGGTTTTTATGGTGGTGAGTAAGAATTGGCCAACAAATTCTTATATGCTCGTTTTGTTTGGGCTTTTGCCCAAACATTGCAATTGCTCGGGAAATGGTGAAAACCAGACAAGACTATAATTTTGGGGGATTTTTCAACGGTGTGGATATTGCCATATTGGTATTCCTTGTTATCCAGACTATGTCTGCGGCTGTTACAGTGCGCATCGCCTTTAGAGTTCATATTATTTAGGGTATATGTTCTTTTGACCCAGAGTCATAAATTCTTGTTGAAAAAACCACGAAGTGGCCCATAATGTGCCACATGGATCAACATAATTTAATGTCGCTGATGCAAAATCCTTTTTATTAAAGAAGATTTTGTCCTATAAGTCACGATCGGGGTAAACGATCTGGGTGCCAAACATGTGCAGGTAGGTTTTAGTGTAATACCCCCTCTATTGCCAATAGTTCACTTATTCCAATAGCTATGCGAATTGTGGTAATGCACAACATTGTACCTCTTGTTCTCTACTCATAGGTTTCATGTGCGAAAACAATTGGGAACGCTGTATACTGCTAATGCGTATTACACCCGAAATCACCGTATTACACATAATATACTGGGCCCGACTGCATAGAGTTTTTAAATGTTCTCACACATTAAATCTATGGCTTTACTGCCCATTGCTATTAGAGTTAGTCGCCCTGTTCCGAGTTGTTTTAGCCACCCAAAGGTATCTCCTTATGAGCCACCTTGCAAACCATAATTTAATGTAGTGAATTCTAACAAACTGGAATGCTACCAATTCACTAATTCTAATGGCGATGGCCTGTGTACCGTGTATATCCCTCGCACATTGACTATTGCGTATCGAATGGCTGTCGTACTTGATATTGCATCCGATGTGCATCTTAGGAGCTCCCAACGCAATACACGTTCTGTATCAAGCCGAAAACGCTACGATGTTGGCATCATCTCTCGTACGATGCAAGTTGGTAAAATCGATTCGGTGCACAACACGATTTCACCAGGGCGCGTCCTGGTGACGTCGGGTTCTCCACGTCCTCCTAACTGATTCCGGCCCATCCCTTTTCTCAACGGAAAGCGGCGCAACGACGCTGTCGGGGAGTCGCGACAAAATGATGATCCTGAAAAATTGGAGTTCAAAACTTCAAACTTGATCTACTTTTTTGTGATTGGTCAGAAATGCTTGACTGATTCTGTTTCCACCAAGCTGACTGCCTAATCGATTGACACGTAGTATTGATCAGCCGCCATTCACGCTTCGAAGCTCTCGGCTTTGCCGGGGAGCCGCCGCAAAGCCGCAACTTTTGACCCCGCCGCAAACGCGCCTCATGAGCAGCCACCTGCACGTGGAAAGTACATTTACCTTTCATCAGCATCCTTTACACATGTAGAAGCAGCAAACCATTATATGTACATGCATACGTTTTTTATCCAATCAAAGATAAGATATCGACATGCTGAGAAAGTATTATCCATTCAGAGCCTTTCAATTTTCGTTTCCGAATACTGAGGAACACGTCCGTAGGAGCATGTTTTTTTGCTGGAATTTTACTCGATATTTTGACTCTTTCTGCGCTCCCGGTGCTGTGTACTTATATTTAAATTGCACAGAGCTATTTTCAAACTTCTCAAGCATCAAAAGAAGTTTATAGACATTGTTCCTAGTATTCTGGCAGCATCAAGGCTCGACTGCAAACTGAGATTTTGTTCCTTCAAAGTTTTGTAACCATTGCTTTTATGTTTTTTTGCTCATTCCCGGTAGCTTGCTAATTACAATTCCGCTGCTGAATAAGTGCACATTTTGCAGTAAGAATTAGTTTCTGTTATTTCAAGTATATTAAATTATGGCAACTGCAGCTCCGACCATTTTATGCCAGCAGCAGTTAACAATATCTGCTCCAGTTACAAGCCCGTCACGAGGAAGTTTGCGATCAATATCGCTTCCTTCTACTCTTGGTGTAACATCCATCAAAATGTCAGCAAAAGCTGTATCTCCAACTGGAAATACCGTGATGGCAGTGTCAACAGAAGAACCAACAAAGGAGGTGAAGCTCTGGGGAGGACGTTTCGAAGAAGCTGTGACTCCAGCAGTAGAAAAGTTCGGGCAGTCAGTCTCATACGATAAGAAGCTTTACAAGTTTGATTTGCAAGGAAGCCGAGCGCATGCAACGATGCTTGCAAAGCAGGTATTATTTTCTCTCTTTGTGTCTTTGTTTTTATGCTCTTTTTTGAGAGGTATTTTTTCTTCCATGAAATTTAATTGTTTTTGCTAAGACTATCCTGGAGCTCAACGTTTTTCAGAGTAATGTGCATGCATTGTTGTTTGTATTTGTTAATTATTTTTCTCATTTTGTTCCCCGACCAGTTTATAAACGGTTTCCAATGTAAACGACTCTGTTTTATTTAAGACGGAGTGAGTTAACTGAAAAACTATTACTTTTCACATTCACACACACAAATAAAAAATAAAAAATCTGTCCTAAAGAACTCTTTGGAACGGGTATGTTTTATTCTGTTAAATATGTGCTTGTCGTGAATATTGAAAGAAGTTTCAAAGGTCCTAACTATGGTGCTAATTGTCAGCCATTTCATGCACCTATAATTTTAAAATTGATGTTGTTTGAGCTTGAATTGTCACTTCCATTGCAAGACTGAAGTTTGGTTGCCCTTTAGGTCCAGAAAACTGAATTGCATCAAAAAAAAACATGACCTTTAAAATGGGATTTTGCCCAGCTTCGGTGGCTAAATGTGCATGGACCACTGCAAGCGTGAATGCTTTAGTCAAGTTGGGTTGCCTCACTTTTATTGGCTCCAGGAATTCATACATTGGGACGAATTATAGCAGAATAGTGTGACTAGCGTTGAGTTAAGACTTTTTGGATGTCCGTCTATCTTCTAAATACTTAGTGAGGTTGGGGTAAATCTGCGTCGTTGAGTTAACGTTTTTGTAGAAATAAGATTATCCTGTCAATTCAATTTTAAAATTCAAGATGAAACATTTTTTGTGTTTTGAAACTTTAAACATGGAAGATGAAACTGTTATTGGCTAGCTGTTAACTGTTCGATGAACATCTAGTAGACAATAGTTCATTACTCAATTGCTAGACTTGCATAACTATCAGCAGAATATCTCGGGAGATTAATGATTGAGGTTATTGAATCGTTGTCAATTTGAGTGTCATTTGATGGTTGCTGTGATGCGCGCTCAAAAAATTAATCTATTGCAGAAATAACTGTTTTTCCGAGGTTTTCAATCCATCTTATTTTACTCCTTTCTGGATGTCTACCTCTATTGAAAGGTGTTGCTGTAAGATAAAACAAGATGCAGTTCTCTGCACTGTGAGCACCTTGAGTATAAAAAATAAGAAAATAGCTGAGACCTTTTGCTGCCCCCCAAACACAGTTCCCCATTATCCTGGAATGGAATTAAAAAGATCATATCTCTAGAGCAATAGTGAATTATTTACTTTGGAAGCCACTCTGGTTTTTTTTGTTTTCAGTGGTTGGAGTGCCATTGTTTCTCAAATTTCTTCATTTAGTTAATTAGGAGATGGTGTACCAAGGCTTCACCTTGATCATTTAGAAACCTACAAGCAGGACTGCATCTTTAAGTTTTTGCTGACATCTCAAATCTCTACCTCTAACCCTTTTATCTTCTATCTCGCAGGGCCTCATGTCAGATTCAGATAGAGATGCTATATTAAGCGGACTTGATGAAATCGAGAGGAGAATTGAGAGTGGGGAGTTCGTTTGGCGAGCAGACAGGGAGGATGTACATATGAATATTGAAGCTGCCCTGACAGACCTCATTGGTGAACCTGCCAAGAAGCTTCACACAGCTCGAAGTCGAAATGACCAAGTGGTGACAGATGTTCGTCTGTGGTGCCGTGATGCTATTGCTCAACTTATTGAACGTATCCAGAAGTTGCAGGTAAGGGTCGTATGTCTGCTTTCAAGTCATTTTTTTGGTTCACAGCTTGCAAGGTAATTGGTCTGCTGCTTCTGTTTTTTTTTTTTTCTTTTTTGAATTGGTTACCATTTTTAGTCTGCAAATGGAGATATAGAGGAGTATTTTTATGTTTTCCAGACAATTCTCGCACTTAAATGATCTTTGGAACCCCGAACGCATTGGGAAAGGAAAATCGTTATGTACATCTTATTTAGAAGGAGGTTTTATTCCTTGTATTGTGATTCTCACTTCATATGTTTTGGCATTTTCCAGACAGCTTTGGTCAAGCTTGCAATCGCAAATGAGGGATTGGTTGTTCCTGGATATACACATCTTCAACGAGCTCAACCTCTTCTGCTGCAGCATGTTCTTCTTGCCTATGTGGAAATGGTGGGTTTTCACTCTTTGCTACAGCTGAAACTTTTAGTGGTTGCCAGCAAAGGCTTATCTTTTATGAATTAATGCGATGTTTGTTAACATCCATTGCAAACGAATTGGGGATGGAATTTTTTGTTTACCAGCTGTGTGGAGATTGCTGCTGTCAATGTCTGGCTTAATCTACTACTATCTGAGTAGCAATATGCGTCACATGCATGAAGCAAATCTTCACTATAATACCTTATTGAACAACTTTTGTTATCATTTCTTTTGCGCATTTTTTTTATCTTTTTTAAGTTGTCCGTCGCAATCTATTGAGAGAGACTTCTCCATCTACTGGATAAGCATGCCCAATTTGTTTTGAAATGTATGTTGTTTATTTAAGTCTTGATAGAAAGAAATGGCTAAATATACGGTAGGTCTGTACATGCAGCTGGAGCGAGACAGTGGTAGGCTGGCAGACTGCCAAACCCGTCTCAACTTCTCGCCACTTGGCAGCTGCGCATTGGCTGGCACAGGTCTTCCCATCGATCGTCATTTTACAGCGCAAGCACTGGGTTTCACAGCACCCTTAAGGAACAGGTGTGATTTTTTGTGTTGGTGTTGCAATCAGACTAATTGTTTTAGTTCGTAAACTATATTTGTTGGTATTGAAGAAAACATCTGTTCAGTCAACAGGACACAATTCTTTTGGTATTAGAGTCTGCGATTACGCGTAATATGTAATGTGGGATAAATCTTCAAAACAAAGTATGAGCGCTGTCTGATGTCAACATCCTTTGCTGGGTGCAAGATTGTGTGAGCGTATCTTTCAGGATACATGCAGTACTATTATGGCGTGTACACTCGCTTTGTTTACCTTTAGAACAGCAATGTAGATTGGTTACTCCACAGACGTGATTGGGAATTAGAGGGTTCCTTAAAAAAATGGACAATAGCTGAATTGGAGGATCAAGGATCATTACATTGAGATATAGGTATATTTGTATATTTTGGAAGTTTGGTTCCACTGGCAGTTATTCTCTTTTAATGTTAGTACACCTGAAGTTTTTTGACAAGAAGTATACAAGCACTGAAAAGACAGATATGTGAATGCCATGGCATAGATTCTCAAGTGAAGCTTTAGTATGCAATTAGAATACTTCAATTGCATAGAAATATGGAGGATTTTGTCTCTACTCAAGACAAGAACTGGTCAATGTTCAACTTTAAATCCTACAGCTATAATTGTTAAAAGACTTTTAAGGCTGTCAACTGTTTTATTACTATTATTTGGCCTCTTCTAGTATTTTGTTTCCCTCTTAATAGTGATGTCAACTATTAACTAAAATAGTTTTGTCACCTATTTTGCTGATTTCAAATTATTTGTGGCTGCTTTTTGCAGTGTGGATGGTGTTTCGGACCGTGATTTTCTTATTGAGCTTCTGTCAGCTAACTCCATTATTGCCATTCATACGTCACGTCTAGCAGAGGAATGGGTCCTTTGGGCAACTGAAGAGTTTGGTTTTATTACTCCTAGTGACCGTGTTTCTACTGGAAGTAGCATTATGCCCCAGAAGAAGAATCCGGATCCAATGGAACTTGTTAGAGGAAAAACAGCCCGGGTTATTGGTGACTTGACAACACTTCTTGTGCTCTGCAAGGCTCTCCCACTGGCTTACAACAGAGACTTGCAGGTTTGGACTGCTTTCTACCTCTATTTATTGCTTGTCTTGCTCTTTCTCAAGGGTCAAAGTCGAAGACTGACTTTTCAAAGTTGGGTTTGTTCTTTTGCATGGAAGGCTAGCTATATGGTTGTTGTAAATTTTATCTTCTGTCCATCTATTTGAATCTGTCATGGGTTCTCCAGTTTGCCTAATCAATGTCCACATCCGAACTCCGTTTCCGCGATCAAATCAAATTAAAAAGCCTCACATTTTATTTATTTATTTTTTGAGCAATAACTATTTCGCCATTTTTTTTTCTATCTCCTGTTCGTAGTTATTGCCTCTAAATTTGTCCTTTCAATTTTCTTGGTTGAATGGCAGGAGGATAAGGAACCACTCTTTGACAGTGTTGAGACAGTACTGGCAGTTCTTGAAGTGTCAGCAGAATTTGCTGCAAATATTACTTTCAATAAAGATCGTTTGCAACAGTCTCTCCCAGCTGGACACCTTGACGCGACAACCCTGGCTGATTATCTTGTCTACAAGGTGATTTTCTTTTGTATATTTCATACCGCCTGCAATTTAACCTCCTTTCTGCATCTTTGTTTGGAACTTATTTTATTTCCGAGCATGTTGTGAAGCAGCTTCGAATTGATTGTATGTTGACTAGGGAACTGGATACACTTTGTGGGGATAGTTTTCCTATCGTGTTCCAGACCCTTTTCCGGGTTCTTATGCAGTCAATAATCTTTCCTTTTTCTTTTTCCTTACAGGGTATGCCTTTTAGAACGTCTCACGATGTGGTTGGAAGAGCAGTGGCTTTGGCTGTGTCGAGGAGGTGTGAGCTACAAGCACTCTCATTGGATGACTTCCGGAACCTAGACCCCATTTTTGAGGAGGATGTGTACACATTTTTGGGCGTCGAAAATTCGATCACCAAGTTCCGATCATATGGTTCAACAGGCGCTGAAGCGGTTGCCGAGCAAATGAGCTTCTGGAGGGAAAAGTTGAGCATTTAGAAATGCATACAGAAAATAGAGAGGGTTTGGGGGATAAGATTGTCATTATTGTATGCCAAGGGAAATATCCGCAAGTTGGCGCTAAAAGTTCCTTTTTATTATATAAGGAAGGGGTTTCTCTGTGTCTCTCTTATTGGATGGCTGAGAGTATCGTCAGAGAAATATTTCTTTCTATAAATTTTGATTTGGCAGTTATGGTATGGTTGGAAGACAAGTGATTAAAAGTACAAAGTGCTAGTATGGGAGGTCTTTTCGCTGAAATAGCTTAATTTACTTATGTAACAATAAATTTGAATCATGAAAGTGACAGAAAAGTACCAACTTTTTCCTTTCTTTGGCAACATATGATTGTTGTCTAGAAGTGTCACTTCATGTTGTGGCATTTCATGGAGAGGTGTGAAGTGCAGGGCCTGACGACTTCTGCAATTTAAGAGGAGTTTGCTATATCTATTTAACAATCTTGCTTTTATAGGAAGTCATATTATACTAAACCTGAAAGTAGACTGCTATGCTAGTCTGATAGTTGGATGTATGGAAAGTGGAAATTGTGAATTGACCATAAAAGCTGTAATAATAGGGGGTTTTGACAAAAACTCTTGAACTATACATTCCTGGTTCTTCAATTATTTTCTTACTTGAGTCGCCAATGGGCTCATTTGCTCATTGTATGAAAACATTGTCGACAATACATCCTGCCTAATATTTATCAACATCCTCAAGGCCCATCAGGTTTCCGCTGTCGGAGGAAAAGAAAACAGTATCTATCACAAGGTGTGAGGAACATATGTCAACTAACCAATATGTAACGTGATTCTTCAAAGTGGTGTAAAAGAAAAGGGTGCGGTACTGTTCGTTGCATGAAACTGCACTGTGCATCATTATTAGAGTTAAAAACACAAGTCCGATCTTGATTTTTTTTGGCCAAAAAACCAAAAAAGTGTTGACAACATTATTTGAGGGAGTGGACTACAATCTGCCACGACTCCTTGCATTAAATTAGTAGCATGTATCCTAATTGTGCATTAACATTAACAAATTCTTAACGCTAATACTGATGGGCAGTGTAGTGGGCCAAGATAGGCTACCGTACAACACATAATTAGAGACATAATCTAAAGTGTAAATAACTAAACAACCCACGCAAAATGCATATATACATGTGTATATGTAGATATATATATATGTAAATGCATATGAATATACAAATTATAAATTTATGTAAATGTAATATATATCATTTGTATATTCATATGCATTAGTATAGTCTATCGACTTGACTTGTGCTCAGTCGTACATCGTTTGATGTCCGTGCAATGCTTGATGATTGGTAGGTACTGATATATTTCCTTGTGTGATTATTCTGGTGAAGAACATTGTGAGTTATTGTAACCTATTTCCTTTAAAAGGGACACCCGACATTGTATAATAATAGCTTTTTTGTACCTGGCTGGCTTTAAAGGGACCTTTTCAACAGTAAATTATAGAAAATTTTCCGATAATGACAAATATAACTATTGGTTTTATAAGGAAAATGTCTGCACTGCATCATACTATTTGTATTTAAAAGGAATATTTCAACCGTGTATTATCAATTCCCCACTTCAGAACTTAGACATGGATGCTGCGCGAAGGTCGCAAAAGTCGAAATTTTACATAACCGAAACCGACCGTTTTTTTTTTTTCAAAATCTGAGTAACCGACGCCCGACCGTGTTATGTCACGCTCCAAAATTGTTAACCGTTAAACGACCGGCGTTTACGAAAATAAAAGTTAACCGAAACTCGATTTCTCGCGACTAACCGTGCCCGCCCGTAACCGAAAAAGTACAAAATTAACCAATGTACGACATATGAATAAGCCAAAAATTACGATTTGTCGCGTTCCCATAGATTTGCGAAATGAATAGTGTTTACTACCGTGTCAGATTTGCGACGCTTTGTCGCCTTCACTAAGATTTGCGAAATGAATAGTGTTACTACCGTGTCAGATTTGCGACGCTTTGTCGCCTTCACTAAGATTTGCGAAATGAATAGTGTTACTACCGTGTCAGATTTGCGACGCTAATCATGATGTTACGTACTTACACGATACCAAAGAGTACAAAGTACAATAATGTTGGATTGTATGGACAGTACAAATTTTTCGTTTTTTTTTGGTTGACCGACCGTAACCGACTATTTTTCCTTCTGGTGAATCAACCGACCGCAACCGCTCGGCCCTCAAAATTTGGTTAACGGTCGGTCACGGTTTCGGTTGACCGTTTGCGACCTCTGATGCTGCGTGCACATCTGTATATACGTATCGGTTTACTGTGCCGAAGTTTTCCGGGTATTTACTATTGTGAGCATCATGCATCGAATGTACACGTTACGGGGCTTAATATGGGGAAAACATTTTCAAATCCTTGTGTCGTGTATCGCGATATTGCCGTCGATGCCATTCACTACAACCGCGAATCGTTATTAGCGTCAAGGTTTTTTTCACCAATTAAAGCATCTTTTCTCCGTACACACTTGTCGGATTGTGGATCTGACGGTAGCGATTGAAAGGCAATATTCTCAGCTTCTGATTGGCGGCCTCAAATTGAAAATCCAAGAAGTGTGTACGTAGAAAAGATGTTTTAAGTGGCGAAAAAAACCTTGACGCTAATAACGATTCGCGGTTGTATTTCACACACTTGACAGCCCCATTGTCCGCATGCCACGCGAAGGTGGCCGGAAATGTCTACGGCTTCTGTGCAGCGTAGCCGTAGTGACAAACAGTCGCAATCGTACAGCTATACTCTTACATCGTAATTTCGCTGTCGATGACAAACAATGATCGGCCGTACATCTTTTTGGTCCTTGTGGGTGTGACTGTGTGACGGGGATACCTTTGTCGTTTCATGATAAAGACATTTTCACGCCATAGTTTCCGGATGGTCTTACGTGGATATGCGACAGTGTCCGTTTTGATAATGGATGAGGGTAACCTTCCATCAGGCGTTCCCAGTAATCGTATGGTCATGTTTACTAGCAGTAATATTTGTAACACATTTCCATGAGGTCGTGTCAGCGAGGCAAAAATTGCGACTCGCGTTGGATTGCAATTGGTACCACGTAGGATCCTGTTGAGCCCGCCAGGAATAATGAAAGTTTTGAAAAGTACAAAATCACAACTGCGTATCTGTACGGGTGAACGCCGATTAAAATATCCAGTAGCGTCTTGCTAATGTACAATCTGAATGTTCTTGTATTTGTCGTTGTACCAACAGCCAAGAAAACCATTGCAAAATGAAATTTTGTACAAATGTCCATGAATGTACCATTTGTACCATAGTTCCAAAGTAGGTGAAACTAGGCCCATACAATATGCCTATTGTATGCAAAACATAAAATATGACCTTAAGACCCATATTGTATTCGGACCTATTCGGACCAATTAAGACATTCAGACCAAAAATAGGACCAATTAAAACATTCGGACCAAATTTTTTTATTTACATTGTCAGATTCGGACGATCGAAGGGTCGCTGATCAAAGTAGCGATCTAAGAAGATCACATGAAAAGCCCATAACACAACTTACGATAAAGGCGCCGACCAAAGGCCTACCATAAAAACGCCTACTTTTGAACTATTTTGTACGTTCATGTATTATCACTGTACTAGCGGAGGCGTGACAGGATGTCCTACAACCAAGATTTTGTCGTCGAACAGGGTGGCTTTGATGTCAGAAGGTACACACCATTTGCCACATGTAAGTTTATAACTTCACGTCCATTGTGGATTGACTCTGACTTTTACAAGTGGACCAATACACGCGTCCAGTAAGCGCAAAGTGTCCTCCTGAGGACAGTCGGAGGAGACTATCCAGACACTGTATAGAAGGGGCGTTTGCGTCGAAAATTCAAAATCGGACTGTGGAAATATTCGCCAAAAAGTCTGGAGAATCTTAACGATTTTTTGGTAAACATCTTTTGTAAAAAAAATAAAAAAAATAGTACGGCTTAGTACGGAAAGGTACTTCTCCAGTAAACAACCCCACTTTTCGCCTGATGGAAGGTTACCCTGACTCAACAATATATACGAGGGCGCCTCTCATTGGAGTGTTTCTATTGGATAATCTAAGTAACCGGAGTGTCCATTTTGACGTATTTGGAAAAAACAATGTAATGAAATAGAGCCATTCACTGCTGGACATCTGGACGGCCAGGATAAATTTATTCCACACGTTAAGCGATTATGCTTTCCTTTCTATTTGGCATAACAATCCTTGAGATTCAGATTTTTAGTAATTTCTAGAGAATATTCGTTTCGCATTCTACAACCTCCTAGGCCCACTACAAGACAACATCCAACCGCCGTTAAGATACTGCGGATCTAGTTGCCTCAACGTCATGTAAGACTGTACGAACTACGTCAACAATATTTGTACGGCATCGTTCATAAGGAAGGAAAAAAAACCATTGAATGAAGTTATCATTATTGAAGTACGGTTTCGTGATGTCTGCACAAAAGCAGATCGTTCGGCGAAACTAGAACTCTGTCGTTTAGTTCGGACTTTCAATTCTTACAGTAATCTGTTCGAACTATATTTTAAACATAGTTCAAAAGTAGGCGTTTCTATTGTAGGTCTTTTGTCGGCACCTTCATCGTAAGTTGTGTTATGGGCTTTTCATGTGATCTTCTTAGATCGCTACTTTGATCAGAGACCGTCCGATCGTCCGAATCTGACGGTTTAAATAAAAAGTCGCTCAAAACTCACAGAAAAAGATTTTTTTGTCCTCTTTTTTTTTTCAAATTTAGACATGACGTTTCATTCTCTATCGATCCATGTGCAACCCAACCCTGTTACTATTTTATTTCACTTTGCGGCCAATACAATATGTGTCTTAAGGGTATATTGTATTTTTTGCGTACAATAGGCATATTGTATGGGTGTACTTTCACCTACTTTTTAAACTATGATTTTAAAGTACAAGGTCTATATATATACCAATTCCTGACCGGACTGAACAAACAGTATGTAACTATTTTGGACGAAACCCTGTACGAACTGATTGTGTTTTTTCGTACAAGCGTATGTTTCTTCTATGGCGAAATTGGGAATTAGTTCCAGAAACGACAAAAAGTTTTGATACTTCGTACACTTTCCTTCAATAGAGCGAATCAAAACTGTCAGTACATTGGCTGGACGACTTTAAATCGGCACGGATCGAATGACGTGTACTTCAATCATTTTGGTTTTTTTTTCACTTCGTATCGTCAACGCAGGTTTACATTCTTGCCTCCCCAGATACCAGGAAATTGTACTTAAAATCTAGGAGTTTTGTCGTTTTATCACTGCTGTAATGTAGTTTACGTACGACCACCGACATTATCTATTTGTTCGGTTACAAAATCTTCACCTCTTGTACGAACTGTAGACCCCTATATGTACGGCAGCGTATACAATGAAGCGAAAATATCAAATACACGTGTGAAAATAAAGGTCCGCCCAAAATCTGAGTCCATAGCATACCCAGTCCATGACACACATGTTGGCATACCATACCGTATTCTGTGTTGCCAATTGTAAAGTTTGTATCTTGTCTACGCCTCCTTGTAAGCGCCAAAAGTGCGTATTGCGTAGAGTCGTTGACTGTAGACAGCACAGCTGGGCCCTCTGGCAACTTGCAGCATCCACTTTTACGCTGCAGTCCTGCAGCCTAGCCTGTCATATCCATCTTTCCCTCCAAATCTTCGCAATTAAGTATAGCTTGTTCTACGGCGTTGACGTTATTCCATCTTAATACATCACAGCCAGAAGGAACTACTGTCGCCATTGCATTTTTTTCTTTCTTTCTTTCGTCAAATTTCAAGTTTGACTGGAAATTATTCAATAATCTGTACAGGGATCAGTTCCAGGTTTCTTTACAAAGTTGTCAAGATTTTCAGATTCAGATTTGTGTTGGCAATGAGAATTTCTCAATTCTGTTACGTTAACTTTTAAATTCAAGCGAACCAGGATTGAAAAAGAGGCTTTTCTTTGTCGTTTGCTATTTCTGAGGTTTTCCTGTATGTCCAACCATGCCTTAAAAGCTGAAGCTTTATGGACCAATGATAGTTGAAGCGACTTCTTTTTCACTTTTTTTAGATAAACTTTCAGCCAGCAGCAAAACCATTACACACGAGAAGCCCTTTCCTCCTTTTCTTGCATAAGTATCCTGAATCTAGTATACAACTTTGTTTAATATATGGAGCAAGAAAACGTGGTGATTTTGTCAAAAAAATTGGATTCTGAAACTCAGCAGCCTAATAACCGAGATAAAATATGCACAGAAAACATACATTCGGATGCGAAATTGAAAACAGTGTCATCAGTAGGCCTTTCCTCAAGAAATTTGCCGACAGTTGAGGCCTCGAAGCATGGCGAGTTGATGTTTCTGGTCGGAGAAAAGTTGAGGAAAGGATTACACAAAGGCAAAGACCTCTGGTGCTCTCTTTTTGTTTTTTGGAATATAGTCCTTAGTTTACTGGCTCTTGGATTGTTGGTAACTGCTGAGTTTCAGACGAAGTACCGTTTGACTCTTCTTGGATTGGGAGGCACAACTGTTCTTTTGGCTGGTAAGGAGTCTTAAAATGGCTCTATTCAAGAAATTAATGTATGGAACTATTTCAAGCTGACGGTTTTATATTGAAGTTCAGGTTCTATTTCCGAAGTCGATTGTCATTTGTTTGACGTTGATGTTGTTTATCCGAACCTCATACTTTCAACTTCTAAGTCGGGCACTCTGTTGAAGTGACTGTGATTAATTGGCCTTTTCTTAAATGTTTCGTTTTTACCATGTACATCTCTTTTTTTCTTGACTAAAATAAGTCAACATTTGGACACCTTCTTTATATAGGAATTTGGACATTTGATGTAGTGTCATAAATAAAGAAAAAATTGCATGGTTTTAATTAACTTGTGAGAGAAAAACGGTCTAAACACTTCTACACCATGCCTTACCCTTATCAGTGTTATTTGACAAGACTCTCTTTTGACTTTCATCCTGTTATGTTCATGTCTAACATTGAAAAGTTATATCTTAGTCTCAAATAACTCCAAAATGGTGAATGCCACATAGTGCTTGTTATGCGGTCACTTCCAGTCTCCTACTTTGACTTTCCCCTTATATATCCAAAGAGCGAGCTTACCATAAATGATGCTTGTTAAATTTTGTGATAATAGTTGATTTTTTTTATTCACTGCTGTTCAACATATTAAAAGCGTCATGGGGCATCAATCCCCGTCTATCCACTTTATTTAATGGCTTTATAACATGCTCTTACGCATATTTTTCATTCTCTAACAAGGATTAAACGACTTTCTGTCATGATACAGTTTTGACGACTCATGGTGTTGGTGGCCATTGGCGAAACGGTAGTCGTGGTTGGCAATTTTTTCAACCATTTCGCGGAGGAATTCCATTCGTTCTTACACAAGCTTTGGCTTGGTCTTTATTTGGTCTTACTCTCCTTCCATGGGCAGCACCAATAGTAATCATTTCAGTTGCCGCAGCACATAGACGTAGTATTGATTATGGGGGTTGTCATTGGGTGGATTTTTCAAACGAGATGGAAAGCCAATCATTTTGGCCTCGAGGACTCCTCATGACAGCGGGAGTTTGTGGATTTCTATCTGAGACCTTAGTAAGTTTTTTGAGTTTTTGGATTTGAAAAGCCTTTTTTTTTCTTTAATTCGCTTTTTTTTTCCTTTTAATTCCACTTATTTTCTGGTTTATGTGTTTTCTGATTTACACTAACTGTTCTCCTGGCCTCTGTCTTGTTCAATTGCTTTCTTATTGTCCATGCAGCCAGCCACATGAAGTCTGTAATGACTTCCTACAAGTAGGGCTTGCCATAGAGATATAGATAAATCTATAGTATAGTATGCTTGATAGTTGTATACAAGACGCTTATGCTTACAAAATTTCTGTATCGTGTCTGTCTTTGGTTCTCCAGGTGGCAGTTTCCTTGTGGCTTTTTTCCTCCACAAGCACCGCTTCTAATGCCACCTCTGCAAATGCTGAGAAGTCGAAAACTTCAAAATCTCACTCGGATCAGGCCACTTCTAAATCTGACATCACTCCTGATTCGTCGACACATGCACTTTTAGAATTCGCAAAGCCCACATCTGGTCAAAATGAGATGGATTTGAGATCTGAGACATGTACTCATTTTGAGTCCCTTGATACAGTTGCCGAAGAGGCGGATTCAATAGAGACTTCAAACACTCTACTATTGTGTCCTCCTTCCGGGGGTGTTCTTTGCCAAGACCTCGATGACCATCCAGTCTCTCTTCCTCACATCCCTCAAATGGAAAACATGGTTACTGCTCTCACTCAGAAACTCAATAAATGTACAGCTATTCATTCTTCGGCTGTTGTTGAGCCTTTCCATTGGACAGCAAAACAGAAAAAAATTGCAAAAGTTGGACCCTGGAGAGTTCCATCGGCATCTTTATTTGACTATCTTTGGTGGATTCGAGTTCGAGTTCAATCCCTAGTTATGTTCTCTATCATTTATTGTAATCATATTTTTTTGATTCTTTCAATAGTTTCTCTTTTTGTTGGCCTTTCAACTATGTTGGCCGTAACTGTTATATGTATCATGTCTGTGATATATTGGCCTACATATTGGTCAAATCCTGAGGAAAGTGGGAGACGGATGTGGCAAGCTATTCAAGGCCCGTAAGTATTTTCCGAGAGGGAGAGAATCTGAGAAAGCGACAGAGGAGAGAAGGAGAGAACGAGGGAGGGAGAGGAGGGCGTAACTAAAAAAATTGTATTCAGTAGAACCTTTTAATGTGCCGCAGTATTTTGATGGTGCTTTCACACTTGCCATTTCTAAAAGGATTTTCTTCTGCAAATTGTTACTTGGGATGTTTAGATATCAAGGAGGTGGGGCTCAAAACTCAATAGTGTAACTTCAATTTTTTCTTTGTCGAGTTTGTGAGGGAGGTTTGGACATGACTAAATTGGGTACCAGCACTTATGGAAAGCAGCTATGGCTGTAAGGTCATGCGTTTTTATTGTCTTCTTTACTAATTTTGGAAGAATGCTAGTCTTTGTTAAATGCTTACAAGTCAATCTAGACAGTTGGTGCTGAAGATAAGTCTTTCAGTGCGTTCTATCCTTTGTGTTTATGATGGAAAAAATGATATTACAATGTAACACTGGAAGATCAAAACTTTTTTGTGTTTTATGTTCTTACAGTGTCAGTCAATGGCTGGAGGAAGCTTCCTTATTACATTTTGGAGGCATTCGCATCGTGAGAGAATCCAAAGATCCTCTCCCTTCTTCCGGACGTTACATATTTGGTTTTCATGTATGTCTAGACACACCTTCCCCCGCCCCCTTTTTTTTTGCTTCCTTTCTGTTCCAGCATCACCGGCAGTTTTGGAACTAGTTGCAATTTTAGTTTTTAAAGTTTGCATAGTTTCAGTTTCCATGTCGCTTACTGGATTATTATGTTCTGTCATGTTTGTTCATTTTCTGGACAATTCTCAATCTTAAAAAAAAAAAACTCTTGAAACAGCAATGGTCAGTGCAGGCTATTTTAGGATGCTCTTCTATCTGCAAAGTCATTTTTTTATTTTGTTCCATTTTTTGCTTTGGGGAATATGTGAAATTTGAATTTCATTCCATAGCTGAGAATCACTGCAGGTGCATTGGCTCCACAGTAATCACTTCATAATACCATTTCTGTTTTTTGTTCAATGTGCAGCCACATGGTCTTTTTCCGGCATTCATTTCCTGGATCCATCTCACATCTGCTTGGAGAACTCTTTTTCCGGGAGTCCAGCCTGTGGGCCTCGGTGCATCTGTTATTTTTAAGGTCCCCATTCTGAGGGACCTCAATATGTGGGCAGGCATGCGAAAAGTTTCGCGCAAAGTTTTTCGAAAAGCGTTGGTGGAGCAGCATTCCGTTATATTATGCCCTGGTGGACAAGTAAGTTGTTGTGATGGTAATCTGGTTAACTGCTGGTTTTGCAAGTGACTTTGTAAGACAACAGAACTGCAAGTTCTTGATTCCAACGAATTTTCCGGTTACAATTTGGCCCTTTTGCCAATAACAGTAATGTACAGTTTTTTTTTTTGTCCCACTTATGTACATGTTTTTCTATTGAAGTACAGTGAAATAGTTAGTCACTTAGCCACAAGAAACCCCTAACATGATTTCACTGAAAGCTAAGTTTCCACACCAACTATTGATAGTGTAGACGACGCTATTTTGGAATGAGTTCCTTTCAATAGTTTTTAAATGGGCATTAGCTAGTATGTCATATTAGTGTTGTATGAGCAGGATTTATCGATAAGAGATATGTAGTGAAGGGCCTCGATAATCGATGTATGAAATGGCAGTTGGTTAGGCTGAAATTATGTCTGGCCAGGCATCAAGAATCTACCCCTATTTATGCTTTTGTCTTTTCTTTTTGAATGTATGCAGTCTGAACTGGCTCACCATGTGACGCAACATAGGAAACGAGTGACCCTTTGTGCCCGTCACAAGGGGTTTGTCCGAATGGCCATAGAAACCAATGCATCTTTAGTTCCCATTTTCAGTTTTGGGGAATCACAGCTTTTTGATAACTTAATCAGCTGGCCTTCGGTACAGGTGAGAAGGAATTTGAAGGAAAAAAGGCGAGTAAAGTCTTCCGGTGGAAAGGTTAAGGCCAGTTTTTCTGGTGCAGAGGCTTTTTAGTTTTTCTTTTTTGGCAGAAATAAATTACCATTTATGGTTTAAGTGTATATTGATGAATGGTTAATATGTTGAGAAATGAGAAAAAATAATAGTGAAGCTACTTTGGTACACATTCTGGATGTAGGCTATAATGGAAGGTGTATTGGGCATTTTATTTATGTGAGGCGGGTTTGCCTGCAATTCAGCATGGATATTTAGAGAATGATTCTGAGCAATAGAGTTTGAGTAGTTGACAATTCGTTGATAATTTTGTATACAGCAACACATTGTAACTGACTATTGCAAGTTCATAGTTGTCTGTGACAGCTTGTCATAGTTCCAGACAGGCAAAATATCAATTTTAGATGGACTGAACTTTGATTTATTTTTCTTTTTGGGCAGAGGTATACCTACAAGCGGATTGGTTTCCCTTTTCCATTTTTCCCGTTTGGTTTTCTTGGTTTTCTACCCATGCCACGTGCAAGGCCCGTTATTCTTGTCGTGGGAAAACCAATTGCTCCCGTTCGTATCACGGAAAACCCAACTGTGGAAGAGGTCGACATTTTGTGGGAACGATATTTTAGTGCAATTCGGGAGATTTATGACACTCATAAGGCCCAATTTGGTTACAAGGAAATTGAGTTAGGATTTGAATTATGAGAGGCTGGGATTTATTTAGATTAGACTGATTTATTGGGCCGCAAAAGTGCCTTATATGTATTAGTGAAGGAAGAGTTTTTGTGAAGTCTGTAGGTGGAGTTTGTCATCGACAGATTTCATTGGACTAGATTCTTTTGGAGTCACCAATTGTAAATTATACACTATTTTAGTAAAAGATCACGCTCATTTTTCGGGAAAATGTAGCTTCAATTTTTGTGAGCAATTATGTGATGAATATTTATTTTGGAAGTGAATGTGGAAAGTAGGCTGACCCTTTTGCTGGTACTAATCGTTTGTGTGCGTCGTACTCCATTTGTATACTTTTGCAGGATTAGTGTAGAGATCGAAATAGATATTTTGCGAGGTATTTAGTCACCCTGCAGTAGTAAGTGGTTTTGGCCTAAATATTTGGGGAATTACTTGTCACTCTACCTATTTCAACAAGCTTACTTCAGCTATGCAAAGCTATTGAGCCAATGGAAGTAATAAATTGAAATTTGGCCGCTGACAATTTTCCACCGCAAGGACAAAGAATGCAAAGTTCAACTGCAAACGGATAGATACACAGTTGTATACACTCAAAGTGATTGGAAAAATGCCTTCTACATTATTGGAGGTTCATGAGAAACTTGCTTCTGTTACCTGTGCTTAGATGAGATTAACATTTGTCACATCATGGCAGTTTGACAGTACCCGAATGTGGATCAAGCATGCTAAATGATTGAGTAGAACTATACCTGATTATACCTAGGCCAAGATTTGATCCCATACAGTACAAAAACAGGCATAGTAAAAGAGCAACATCACAGGGGAATGTTCCAACTTGATCAAAATGACAGTGTTTGTGCGAATTTTGATCGTGAATGTTAGAGTGAAGGTTTTGACGAGGTCAATGCCAATGAGTGATGTAGCCGTGTGATGTACTAGATGTGAAGAGAAAATTGCTGATATGGATGCGGATGCGGATGCGGGTGCGGGTGCGGATGCGGGTGCGGGTGCGGATGCGGGGGCGGGCGCGGGCGTAGGCGCGGGCGCGGGCGCCGGCGCCGGTGCGGGTGCGGATGCGGATGCGGATACAGATGCGGTGTGGATGCCGATGCGGATGCGGATGTTTGTTTAAAAGTGGAAGTGGAAATGGACGCGGACACAGGTGAGGAAGAGGAAGCTTGTTTAAATGTAGATTTGAATGCTGATTTTTTGTAAAATGGATGATAGCGTCAAGGTCAATCTGACAGTAGTGTGAATGTGAACTTTGATGTCTTACATCAATATTAAACTGCGGTCATTTACACATGATAAGGTAAATAAGGTTTATGAGATTAGGTGAATCAATTATCTGGACATTTCGTATTACACTTGATAAATATACTTGAGTATCGGGAAATACACATGATGAGAGTAAAATCTCTTCATTTTGAAAGGTCATCCAAGTTTCGGTATAATCTTGTGAACAAGTAATGAGTTATCTCTTTGTTTCCTCTGTGTATTTCCCTAGCAAAATTCTTGACTGAGTTCACATGAGCTTCTCTTTGAGTTTCGGTCCAGCATCAGAGGTTTTCTAACAGTCTGAATGCTGTCTGGACTCCTCCGCAATTGAGCAGTACCTTTGTAAATTCTCTTTGTTGCCAAGGATTTGATGGTAGCACTTACCCCATTGATACCTTTTACAAAAAAAGTATAAAGATGGTTTTCAATAGGTTGCACACAATTCCATTCTATGCCACGTTTAAAGCAGTTGTGCAATGTTTTTGTTTGTCTTTTTGGTAAGAAACACATTGCACTGTTCCAAATCTGGTGCTTGCTTTTGCGATATCCTTTTTGAGAACTGCGACATTCCTTTTTAAAAGTAGCATAACCAATTTATTGTTTCATGCAATAACTGTGGATGTTATGAGCACGTTTATTTTCATGGAAACTATGTGGATCCACACAACTTCGTGTACCACAATTTTCATAAGGGCTTTTATTTCTGTAAAATCCAATCACCTACTCAAACTCGAGTATGACATCGGATTATCCACGATAAATAAAGTGGTAAAACAATGTATGCTGAAACCGCTTTCTTTGGGAGAGGCAATAATAAAAGACGGAGTGCCCTTGCAAAAATTAACTGCAACTTTATTTCAAAATGGAATGCATGCGCTAGTAAAATATCTACTATCCAACAATTGAAAGCAAATTACATCGAAAATGGATTCAAAGTTCCATCAAGGAAACCCGGTGTTAGGGTTAATTACAGATGAGCGTATAAGCAACACCCAAGCCATGAACAATGTATCGCTATTAGTGTTAATAATCTTTTTGCCACTTAAAACGTATTTTCTAATTATAAACATGTTTGATTGTATATCTAACGGTTGCAATTGAAAGGTAAGATTCCCAACTTCCGATTGGCTGTCTCAAATTGAGAATCGGACAAGTGTGTACGGAAAAAAGACGTTTTACATGGCAAAAAAAACATCAACACTAATAGCGATACACGGTGTAGTAATTACTGCCAATATATACAGCCCTTTCTTCCCTCACTATGCAACAACACCTACTCTTCGTCACCATGAACCTACGGATCTGGCTTGCGGCCGCGCCAACCGCAGGCACATTGGCGAAACCATAGGTGCGACCCCCCTTTGTCATTACTAGCCGCTTCCCCCCGTCCCATGAATCGCAAGACTCTCCATCCCCCCATATGGCGAGTTCCAAACATCATACGCACGCACACACACACGCACACAAACGCACACACACGCATACACACAATCAGTTGGAAGAAAAAAAAACAATTATTCAAACATTTTATCCCCTCCCCATACCTTTGCACACCAAAACAATTTCTTGAACCCTTTTCCCTCCCCCTCCTCCCCCCCTCTCTACCCCACTCTCCCCCTCTCTCCCCCCCCCTTTTTTTTCTTTTTCGGCATCAAACTTCATGTCCTTCTGGACCACTTATTACTTCATCGAACCATATATCACCAACGCTTCAACAAAGACTTAACGGGTAAAGCGAACGTCTATGTCGAACAGCAAATGGGGAAAGAACTAAGGTCAAATCCGGATCAGTTCAAAATTTTGGTATTCTGTCAATTTGTCTGCCTGTTTCTTTCTGACTGCCTGTTTCTTTTTGACTATGGGGCAACCTTGTTAACTCTCTCTCTCTCTTTTCCTTTCTAGAGTCTAAATTAAGAAGTGAGTATTAATTACTTCTTTTCAACACTCCCATTAATTCTTAGTCAACTTTTAATTTAAGTCCACAATTTTCTAATTTTAACTTTCGTGAAGGCACCGGTTTTGTCATCATGTCTGCAATCATCTCTTTATCACTTTTAAAAACCAGTTTAATTATTTTATTTTCAACCTTCTCTTTGACAAAGCTTAGTTTGATATCCACATGTTTAGCTTTGAAATGGTGTTTTGGATTAGCTGCAATAGAGATAACAACTTGATTATCACAGAAGACATTATGAGTTCCAGACTTCATGACCCTAGTTCTTCAAGAAGAGATTTTACCCACATTAAATCTTTCGTGGCAGCATAGGGAGCCATGTACTCAGCCTCCATAGTGAACTGAGCAAATACTTTCTGCTGTTTGCTACTCCAACAGCATGCTGTTTGCTACTCCAACAGCATGCACCAGATCCAATTTGCAACACATATCCAGTTGTACATCGCCTTAAAGGCACATCCCCATAACTGGCATCACTCCAAGTAGGATCAGTGTGCTCCCTTCCCAAATGCAACCACAAATCCCTTGTTCCCACCAAATATCTCATCACTTATTTGGGTGCTTCCCAGTCTCTTTTCTTGTGTTCATTTAGACTTCTACATAGGACACCTACATCTGCAGCTATGTCCGGACGTGTACAGTTCATAAAGTAAATTAAACAGTAAGGAATCCCTTCCATAAACCTTTTTTCTTCCTCATCCATCTCATCATTCAAAATCAATATTCCTCTCTTCTCACTCCCCTCCGATACTTTCTTCGGATCCATAAGAGTGGTACATCCATTTGTTTTCCCCATCTGAAACTTTTTTAGCATGTTACCGATAGCTTTTTTCTGAGTGAGTCTTATAATTCTATTCCCTCTATCCCTCTCCATTTGAATCGCCAAAATATACTTTGCTTTGCCGAGATTTTACATTTCAAACCGAGGTCTTTGGCGAGCCATAACTTACTGGTTAGAGGAGCGAATTCAGTGATTATTTTTCGTTCGACTCAAATGAGTCGAGCCCTCACGATGTGGGGGTGATCAGAATACTTGTTTACTAGGGTTTCACTTATTCATTTGGAAAGTAGGAAGGGCATAAATTATCTTAAAGGCTTTACATAGGGTGCCCGTTTTGTGGGTCAATGGAGACCACAGAATTGCACGTTATAGGCCCACCCTCTAGAGTGCTTATATTTAATGGATCTGACTTTCTTTATTGGGAAATGATGAAAGAGGGGGAAATTTTTGAGAAGCACCTATGGGGCATAGTGTCCAAGCAAATTCGATGCCCACCTCTACCCAAGTTTGGAGGAACACGTTTTTTTGGCACTCCCACCACTACAACCTTCACAACAGCTGCCAAAACATCAATCACCATCAAAGACGATGGGGAGGAAAAAAAGGAAATTATCATGGAAAGAGAAAAATGAGGAGTTGCTTCTTGAGGGACTCCATTGTCAAGGACGATACCGGCAGCACCACCACCAGCAATGGTGACAGCGAGTCAGACTCAATGGTCAAAGTATCAAAAGTGGAAATATAAAGACAAGGTTGCTAAGCTTTTAATTCTCAAAAGTGTAGTGAAGGGCATTGCCATTCCTACTATGCATGTTAGATCTTCCTCTCACATTTAGGTATCTCTTGTAAAATAATATAAGAGTGGGTCATTCTAGCAGCAACAACGAAGAATATAAGATTTCACCTTATACTTACTAGAGAGGAAGTATGAAATGATTATTGTAATGACTTAGGAGCATTTATTAGGGCACTAGAGAGCGCAGGTAACTCATGGTCTGAGAGATAAAGAGTTAATACATTGATGATGAAACTACCTGAAAAGTATGAGAATATCATTAATCGGTTATAGGATTTAAGTGATAGCAATTGGAATTGGGATGATATAGTGGGGATGATTTTAGTAAAAGAGAGCACCATAGAACTTAAGAGAGGAAGTCCGAATGTGCAAGCATAGGCTGCATGATCTGATTGGCGGAAGCGTGATGAGAAAAAGAGAAAGGATCCATATCGAAACCTTGGAGGAAGACGACAAAAAGGTGGCAGATTTGACCAACAGTGGAGAGGAGCTCTTCGAGGCGGACTATGTCACTTCTGCAAGAAACCGGATATTATAAGGCAGATTGTGTCAAAATACTCCGACTGAAAGATAGACAAGGTTCCTCAAGAGATGGAGGAAAGAAAAAGGATTTTCTGACTCAGGTTCATGACGAGAGAAGATGAAGTAACCGAACCGGAAGAGGAGCTTAAAGAGCTTCTGTTTAATCCGAAAACCACTGAAAAGCATGCCGACATTCCACGGAGACAGAAGTGAAAACAAAATAATTAAACTGGTTCATAAAAGTGATAAAGATATGATTGCAGACATGATGAAAATACCAGTTCCTTCTCCTAAGTTGAAATTATTCAGAGAAAATTGTGGACTTAAATTAAAAGTTGACTAAGAATTAAGAGGAGTGTTGAGAAGAAGTAATTAATATTCACTTCTTAATTTAGACTCTAGAAAGGAAGATAGAGAGAGTCACCATGGTTACCCCATAGTCAGAAGAAATAGGCAGACAAACTAACAGATGACCAAAATGTTGGACTGATCCGAATTTGATTCTAGGTCCTTCGCAGTTCAAAACAACCTGGCATTCTATTCGTTAAGTCTTTGTTGAAGCGTTAGACATGTAGGGTTTGATAAAGTAATAGAGAGTTACACTACGATGTTTTCATTTAACAAACGAAACATATAAACGACAGCGCTCACGGACGCGAATCGAACCGTGTTTGATATTTGATCAGACGGACATCCTCACCGCCGCCAAACCGGAGTGGAATTTTGGCGGCACTCGAACATAGAGGCTCGTTGTGCCACATGGCGCCACATCATTGGACGCCGGAAAAGATGGCAGGGGTAACCATGGCTCCCAAGGTGACAGGCGTAATCCAGAATGCCCTGTCGACAATGGCCGTACAAAAAGTACATCGGCTACTGTACTTTCTTGTACGATACAGTCTTTTGATTAGTCTAGGGTACAGTAGTAGGTAGCTGTGAGTAGAGTTTAGGGACTTAGCGTTTTTTAGGCGCCTCTCTTTAGGTGACCTTTAGTATTTATAGGCCATCTTTGGCGAGCCATAACTTACTGCTCAGGGGAGCAAATATTCTTTTTGCGTTCGACTTAGGGCATTCGGGCCCTCATAGGGGTAAGGGTGGTCAGAATACTTGTGTGCCAGGGTGGCACTTATTCATTGGGAAAGTGGGAAGAGCACACATTATCCTAGAGGCTTTACATAGGCTGCTTATTCTGTGGGTCAATTGAGACCACTGAATTGCAGAGCCTTTTAAGAGTTTTACTTTAGATTGGGAGGTTTTCAATAAGGCCCTTTTCCCTTTTCCTCACCTTTGAACGAGGAGGGCCTTGGGCACAGTGCATGAGTTGTTTCGCGATGTTTTGCCCCTTGAATCAGGTGCCCGGGGGTTCGATGTGTTTTTTTGAGTTTGTTCTCTTATAGCTAGTGGGGATGTTCCTCCTCGAATTTGTGATCCTCTCACGACGTCCCGCCTTGTGGCGGTCGCTAAACCTAATGGATGGATCCGCCCTATTGTCTTGGGAGAGGTTTGATACAGATTGGTGGCTCGTGCGATATGTCTCTAGCTCAAACGATCTTTCATGATTTTTTCTCTCCTCATCAGTTTGAGTGGCCACGGGAGGTGGTTGTGAGGCCGTGGTCCACGGGATTCGGGCTTTGTTGGATGTACATTTGGATTGGTTGGTTCTTCAGGTTGACGTTTCCAATGCCTTCAATACAGTGGATCGAACATCATTTTTTCAGAGCTTATGGCTGCTCTATCTCTGATTGTCCAATTATTCCCCTTTGTGAGGGTTTTTTATTGTTTGACCAACAACCTTTCCTTCTCGGCCGACGGTGGACTCATTCCTCTCTCCTGTGCTACAGGGACTCGCCAATGCGACCCTCTAGGCGGACCTTTGTTCGCCCTTGCCCATTACCGGGCCCTTCGTGCTTTCGCAGCTGCTTTCCCTTTTTGCCATTTCCCTTCGGTTCTAGATGATACACACATTATTGGGCCTATGGATTAAGACGTGTCGACATATAATTTTTTCAAGGAACGTTTAACCGAACTCAACCTTTCCGTCCAACCTTCTAAGTGTGCTATTTGGTCCCCACAAGATATTCCACTTTCCTTTACTCCCCCTCCCTACGATAGCATTCGTGTGTTGGATTGCCCCCTCAGTTCTGATACTTTGGTGACCCAATTTCTTGATGATGCTTTACAAACAGATCTAGCCCACGTGGACGACCTCCCTCACCTTCCCGATTCCCAAGTGGCTTTTGCTATGTTAACTAGGTGTTTCCCCCACCGCCCTTTTTACCTTACTCGTACTTCCCCTCCCAACTCGATGTTTGTCTCATCTCTCTCATCCTTTGATGATCGCCTCATGGACGTCCTTCACACTCTGTTAGGTCGTTGGGCGTTTGGTCGGGAGTCTGGCATTCGGCCCGCATTCAAGCATCCCTCTTTGTATTTCTGGGGGGATTGGGTCAATAATCGAATGCAAGTGTTGCTTCCAATGCCTATTTGGGAAGTTGGTGCCTTATTGCCTCCACTCTTGTTTCCCGCTTCTAAGATGGGGACACCCCTGTTCTTCCCATCGTGGTCCCCTAGGTTTCAGACAGTGTGTTCGCCTTCCAACGATTTCTATTGGACGCGTCACATTCTGTTCCTCCTCATGCCCTAGTGGATGTGCGGATTCTTTCCACCCTTGTTAGAAATCCGTTGAGCGTGTCTAGGAATCGATTTCCGATCGAGTTGTCACGGCCATAAAATCCGAGCTTCTCGAGGCGCTTCCCTCTGATTCTTCGCGTTCCCGTCTTCTCTCTTGTGGTGGACTTGGTTCTGGCTCTTGGTTATTTGCTACACATATTTTGTCCACTCTCTGATTCTCACGTGCTCAGTTCACCACCGCCCTTCGGTTTTGCTTTGGCCTCTCCCATCCTCCTTTACTTCGCTCTCTAGTTTGCGCCCGTGGTTTTGTCTTGGGGCTCGATGGTGTCCATTTGCTTTGTTGTGGGTGAATTGATCTAGGCGCACGACACTATTTTCGACGCTGTTGCGACTATCGCTTCGGAAGGGGGCTTTTCTGTGCGTCGGAAGGTTTCTCATATTATTCCCTCGCGCCGGATTGATGTTGTTTTGCTCGATGGCGCCCGTCGCATTTTTGGTGATATTGTTTTGGCGAACCCTACTTCGGCTACAGTCGTTGGTCAGGTGGCTCGACATGTTGTTGGTCAGGTGGCTCGACATGTTGGGGTGGCAGCTCGTGATGCGGCTAAGGCGAAAGAGCGTGATTATGCCCACTGGGACCTTATGGATGACTTTATTTCGATGGTTGTCGAGATCTTTGGTTTTTTGGGTGTTGCGTTAGACGAGTTTCTCAGTACTTTTGCTCGAAGTGCTTTCGAGTGACGAGGACCTGAGAGCCCTTCTCCTTCGGTTCTTACTTATTTTTATCGTCAACATTTATCTGTGGCTTTATAGCGAGTGCAGGCTTCTATTTGGCTATTGCGGTAATGGATCGTCGACGTGTTTTGGAACTCCTTGAACGTGCTCCCTCGGGCTGGGGGGACTTACGGGGTTGCTTTTCGTAGATATTTAATTGAGTTGGGGTTGATGTTGTAGTTTTGGTTTTGTGAGTTGCCTTTCTTTTCATTTTGAGTTTGGGTGCTTTTATTTTACTCGCCATTTTTATGTGTTCACGTTGCTTTCTTTGTTTTTTATTGCCCTACTTGTGGTTTTTCAGTTTTGGCCATGCCACCCCTTTTGTACCCTCAGACTCAGATGGTTTACCATCGTGCTTTTTAATTTATCCTTCCTATTTTTTTAATGTATACAGATGTCGTCACACTAATTGGAACACGCTGGACACTTCATAGTTGCCGGAACATTTGGGGTAACTTCATAGTTGCCGGAACATTTGGGGTATTGATTTTGATTTTTGGAACAGGGTGGCCTATTCAGGTTAGCTTTTAGAAAATGCCATTTTGAATCCACTCTATTGGTGATTTGCAGTGCAGTACACAGTGTATCGCTATTAGTGTTGTTTTTTTTGCCACTTAAAACATATTTTATCCGTACACACTTGTCGGATTATGAATTTGACGGTTGCTATTTAAAGGTAAGATTCTCACCTTCAAATTGGCGGTCTCAAGTGTGTACGGAGAAAAGATGTTTTAGTGGCGAAAAAGAATAATAACACCAGTAGCGATACATGGTGTAGTTTTCTATACGTTTAAGTAGATGTATTTTTATGATGATAAACAAATTCCAGAGAAAAAATAAATTCAATTAGGACTGAATTTGCAGGATATGCCGAGGCACATGGTAAACCGAGTATCACTATTGGTGGTAATGTTTTTTTCGCCACTTCAAACATATTTTCTCCGTACACACGTCGGCTGCGATTGAAAGGCAAGATTCTCACCTTCCGATCGGCAGTCTTCAATCGGGCAGATGTGCAGCAAAAACGATGTTGAGTGGCAGAAAAACATCAACACTAATAGCGTTACAATGTGTACTCTCAGCAATTAACTACGTCATCTGCAACCACCTTAGGTCAGAAAAACTGCATGCAATGATTTCTATTTCTCTTTCCTGTTTTTGGCATTTGGCACATACTACCTGCAATATAACAGAGCAATATGGTTTTGTGATTTTGTTTCCTTTTATTATTATTATTTATTCAGTCTATAAATGTATGATGATCCTACTGCCGAGCATGGCAAATGATTGGGGCTTTTGGCTTTGTCAAATATTATTGCCAAGTTTTCCCCGTACCCGAATATTCCTCTCACAAATGCGGTGACTATGCAACACACTGACATGAGACTCATAGCCACCATCCCAGTTTCACTTCACAATATGAAATCACAATTGATGTACAATCATTGACACTGAATCACAGCCGTCTGACACATGAATCCATGAAACTATACCACGCAATGCTAATGAAGTTGGGCCTCACCACTTCATTGGAAGTGACTACATTAAATCATTTAGACATGGCAGCTAGAGGTTATAAGAAAATTATATCATCGACTCTACTCTCTGATTTTGCGTCAAAAAAACACATTCGAGTTACATTGATTAACTCTACCAGCGAATGATAATTTAGACTGACCATTACGATTAGTTTGACGTTAACACTTTTCAGAATTAGCAATATTAAATGACAGTTTTACACTGAAATTTATTTTGTGCCACAAGTGTTTTTCCACTGATTTACGATTTTAGGACTGTTTCACACCTTGTTGCTGCTAAAATGCTTGGAGTTGACTTTGCCGACATTTTTGTGAGATTGAAATCAAACAGGTATTATTATGGTTAGGAGTGCTTAATTAATTGGGAAAGGCCTGTGTTTTTATCTGACTCACTTTTGCAACTACGTCCTCCAAGAAGTTTCTTGTCAATGATCATCATCAGCGTCATGATGGTGGCCACAGAGACAAAACATCTTTGTACAACAAAAGAAAAGTGTAACAGAAGAGCTCGGCCACTGAAAGTACAGATTGACTCTCAGCCACACTAATCTCAAAATGAAGAAATTAACCACTGCGAACAAAATCTAAATGCTTTTAAAAATTGTCCGACATCATGATCACAAAGTCAACAAGTGCATGTAACTGAAACTTATGTAGACCTGGCAGCTCCCACCTATAAAAAGCATGAAAACATAGTAAGCATTCTTCTTCACACAATTAAGAATGCCACGGATACATCATGTCAGATGCAAGAATAAACATCCAAAATGAAAAAAAAGCACCATTTCAATTATTTAGCAATATTCTAGCCTTGCATTTTTCAAATATTTAAAATAAAAAGAAACCAAACCATCATTGCAAACAAACAGAGAATCAAGAACATACACCTTATGATATTTCTCCATCGTATCCAATTCCCAACATCCCAACAACAACATGATGCTTTCTGTGTGTACTATTTACAGCTTACTCTCTCTTCTATAAATATCTATGTCGCACCAGAAACCACACATAACTACCAGAGACACACTTTTATAATAAAAAAAATAATGAAAAAAGAAACCAATCCTGCTCCTCTTCTTCTTTTATTTCTCCCCAGGGCAGGTATCTAGTCTTAAGAGCATAGCGGTACACAGTCTACTTCTCCTTATTTAAAACAGACTGTTAGAAACTTACTACCGCTTCTGGAAGTTGAGATTGCGAATGGCATACGCAAAGATGCAAAAGAACATAATTGTGAAGGCAATTAGAATTGCAACCACTTCTCCCAGGAAGTCTCTTTCGTAACTGAAGTAACTTTTTAGATAGTCTTTCACTTGTTGTGGAGATTGTCCAGGCTGTTCGATCAAGTTTGTGTAATCTCCCAGCTGGCAAAAAATACAATAACATCATAAGTTAACAAAAGCTGTTCTCCATACAACGCTCCTCATAATTCATTGTCTTTTTTCCTGTAAATTTTTCTATCACGATGCAACACTCTCTTTTATGGTGGAGCATAATTTCTAAGTTATTCATCTGTTTATTTATTTAATCATCCATTGAGCTGTCCCTTTCCTCTTTACTGTTTCACAAACACTCTTACAAAGACGCCTTCAAACCATCCCATCGAAATTAATCACACAATATGTACTTTCCCCCTTCAAACAAACACCCAGTGTGAACAAATTCATGACCCACAAAAATCCAAAATATCGGACTCACCTGAGAGGCGATAAGACCATAAAGTGTCCATGCGACTGGATTGATGAAATAGAACCATCTCCACCAAACAGGAATTCTCTGTAAAAACAAAAACAATGAAGGCAAATTAAAACAGACATGTTAACAAAGCCTCCTCAGAATCCTTCTTCTATGGATGCAAAAGCGCTGATAACTGTCAAAGAACATCAAAAATTGCTGAACATCTTAGAGGTATGCCATAGACGTCCCAACAACTTCAGTGAATTTCAATAGAGTTGTCACAGTCACCTCTCTACTTCCACTGTCAGAGAAAATATGCAATACCGTCCGAAAAAGACAAACCTATGAAAGCAAAAATCTCCTCACCTTCCGTTGGATAATGAAACCCGAGAAAAGATTCCAGAGAGAGAAGAAGAACGCAGAAACAACCATGGCCAGTTGCTCGTTTGGAGTGATACAAATAGCCATCATTCCGTAATACGTGAAAAAAAGGAGAGTGAGGAACATGAACAAAAAATACCAGAAGAACTTTGCTGCGGTCCAGTGGAATTGGACCAGCGCATAAGTTACGATAGAATACAGTATGCACTGAACAAAAACGTACGGAATTTCGATCAACCCTTGTGCAAGAGCATACGGCAGAGCAGAGTATAAACCAGCTGCTCTTTCGCGGTAAAAAATTGTTCTTTCAACCGCTAACATAGGTTGAACTGTGGAAGCATTTGACCATCCCAAAAAGAGAGCTGATGTGTAAAGAGCTCCCATAACGTTTAAAACATCCTGTTGAGTGGCTCTCTTCGTTCCGAGGTCAAAAAAGACAGAACCGATGAGAAGAGCGATAACAATACAGAAGAAGAATCGTACTACATTATAATCCGGAGCTCGCCAATACATTCGGCTCCGTTTCCAGAGACAAGCATAGAACTGGGTGTAAGCAGAAGTCGAGTATTTCGTCTCAAAGTGGAGATCCTCGTAACCATCAGGAGGAGTTTTTAGGGCAATAATAAGCTCTTCATTCAACCTGAAGCCGAACAGAAATAACAAATATATACATAAATACAAATAGATTTTAGTTAACCATAGTGCAACGAGGAAAGAGTAGTATGTGTGCAAACAAATGACTACAAGAATGATTTTAATTAATTCATCTAAAACCAATAGATACGCTCCCAAGCTACTGTTCAGAACTCTGGTTTTTTAACCTCAACCTACAACAGGGGAGAAAGGAGAAAGGAAAAAAGGTCCACTTCTTCAAAACAATAGAAACAAAATGATATGTTGCTAAAATTCCTTGCAAACCCATCCAACAAGGGAATTTAATGTATGGGTAATTCAAGTCATAAACATACCTGTATCGTTCCGATTTCACAAAAATATCGGCAAAATCAACTCCAAGCTTTTCAGCAGCAGCAGGATGTGAAACTTCCAACATCCAAGTTGCAGGATTATAACCATCCTTAATTTTCGGAACTCCTTCAATAGCTTCAAAATAGTCAACCATAATCTGTGAATTTACTCCAAGAGGACCACAATAGATAATTTGACCACCCCTCTTCATGAGCACAAGTTCATCGAAAGCTTCGAAAATGTCAATTGAAGGTTGATGAATAGTACAAACCACAGTACGGCCAGTGTCCACAGTGTTACGAACTGTGCGCATAACAATAGCCGCAGCACGAGCATCTAAACCTGAAAAATAGTTAAAAAAACGAGAATATGAGAAAAAAGTTTTGAATTCTAAAACATGCAAAATAATAAAAACCAAAAAGAGAGGAATGAGAAATTGACAAAAAGATGCTCCACAAAGCCATGGTTGTTCACTGACTTCAAATAAGTCTTTTCAATGCATCTTTTGCCGGCTCATTGGCTTGCAAGTTATAAAAAGGGAGGATTTCTACATTCAACATCAGGCTCATTACAATATCAGAAGCTACACGTACTTTACAAGTAATCCTTCAGATTTTTAAGTAATCATAACTGTACAAAAGGCTTCAATTACGAACAAAACCTGAGTAAACCACAATAGCTATTCAGCCTAATTAGATAAACGAGGATGACTGATTGCCAAATGCATGTTTTCCTAGTGGTACTTTCCCATTTTTCATTTGTGTCTAGGTCAAAGACAGAGGCTACAAAACCCGTTAAATTTCTGGCTCCAAGAAGGCATACCTGAAGTAGGTTCATCCATGAAAATAATGGAGGGATTGGCCACAAGTTCCACGGCAATTGTGAGACGTTTCCTTTGTTCGGTCGACAGACCGGTGACACCTGGCAGTCCCACAAGCGCATCTCGCAGAGTGCTGAGCTCAACAAGATCCATCACCTCCTCCACAAAAGCCTGTCGAAAATCATTAAAAGAAAAAGAGTGGGTCATTTCAACTTGCTTGTCTTGGATAGCAACAGAGGGAATCAGAAACCCTCCTCCCCTAAAAAAAAGCGACGAAAAAATAGAAACACTCTCCTGCTCCGTGCAATCACTCTCCTGCTCTGGCTTCTCTCGCTCTACCATTTCTAAATTTATCTGTTCAGTTACCTAGCCCTCTCCTTCTCCGCCTCCCTCAAATAAAGGAGGAAACCTGTCACTGCTGTCTTCCATCAGCCCCAGACCCTGTTCCTCTTACTCTTCCACCTGCTCTCACTTCCCTCTACCCCAAGCCCTTTCCTTCTCACTCTTCCATTTTCTACATTCATCCATTCAGTTACTAATCCCTCTCCTTCTCCGCCTCCATCTCCCTATGTTAATATCTAACACTTTTCCCAACCATTCTTGGATCTAGATTGTAGACAAAAAGATCAAGTGAGATCACCAATCCTGGACGAAAGCAAACTGAAATCACACTTATTGCAATTAATGAAAATGAGTTGTGTGCTTTTTTGCTTAAGACAAAAATCACCAACATAAGAAAAAAAAAAAATTCCCTATGAAACTCACCTCTCTAGTGTCCTGATCAACTTCAGCTGGAAGTCGGAGCCACGCTGAATAAATAAGTGATTCATAGACAGTCACTTGGGGCGTATGAATATCATTTTGTTCACAATATCCTGCAATTCGAGCAAAAGTATCTTGGTTTTTAGGATATCCGGATACCCGAACATCTCCCTCGATATACCCTCCCGTCTTTCGTCCAGCAAGAACGTCCATGAGAGTGGTTTTTCCAGCCCCAGAAACTCCAACTAAAGCCGTAAGTACACCTGGTCTAAAAGCTCCTGAAACGTTCCTTAAAAGCTGTAACCTATCGTCTGCAGCACCTTCTACCTTCATTTCTGCTGGCATGTCAACATAATAATTAACATTGTGGAAGGAAAGAGAGAGTGGCTCAAATGGGAGAATCATTCCCTTTCGAGATTCTCCTCCAGTTTCCGCAATGTCTCCCTCATTATTGAGTGGTACAGAAACTGCTGATGGCATAAGACTTGAGTTTTGACCGAGTCCAGATTTTTGTCCAAGGTGAGAATACTGTCCAAGACCTGAGTGTTGACCCAGATTCGAAGCCTGACCAAGGGTTGAACCTGCACAAAAAATAATGTTTCCATTAACTATGTACATATTTACTGAAAATACCAGCTTTCGAATTACAACATGAATTGTACTGACCAAAAATGCACGGCCCTATTCGTAGCTATAAAAGTTAATAACAGTCGCAATTTCTTTTTGGACGGAAAATCTTAAAATAGTGCTAAGAAGACTAATTTGAATGCCTTGAAACATAACTACCCTAAACCGATCTAATTTATTATAATTCAGAGTTAGTACTAATAGTATACTAATAATCCTGTGGAACTTTAATAGCCATGCATAATGCACTTTGTCTTCGAGCATATCTACATGAGCAAGTCTCTTCAACAACAAGCCATAATCGAAGGAATATGAAAAAAAAAACCACATATGTTCACTTGGTTACAACCCACTAGTTCGAAACTTATTGCGAGCTTCAGTATTTTTTTAGAAATGCAAAGACTGCAAGAGGATATAACTCACCAGTTCGAAACTTATCGAGAGCTCCTGTTCTGGCCCGGGAAACAGTCCTAGAGTCTTCCTTTCGGGTCTCTCCTGTTCGGGCAGTGTGTTTTGCTTCAATAGCATCTTCCGACAATACAGGTTGGGGTTTCCCAAGGGCTGTAAAAGATGTAAAAACCAGGAAAAGGGGGAGGAGGATGAGAGGCGAACGAGAGGGAGACCTGAGGCTATCCAGGAGCGACAACAGAAATCGGGGAATTAACAATCAGAGAAAGAAAAAGAGAAGCGGCTAAGGAAGAGAGAAGGACGAGAGCGGTTAGAGGAAGAAAAAAAGAAGAAAGGGGAAGAGAGGGAACAGTTTCTATGAATAAAAACAGAAGGAAAGAGATGGGGATGAGGGGGCGGTAAAGAAAAAAGGGAGACGGAGTAAGATAGGATGGACGAAACAAATGGGAAAGAAGGAAAGACAGGATACAGGAACGTCAAAGTATGAAGTGAACCTGTTGGAAAAAGCTTAATGTAAATATTGTATTCCACAACAACTTGGAACTACATGGAAGTAACATTTAAACAGACAAGCTTTCAAAAAGGATGAAAGAAGAAAATAAAAATGGAGTACTTACGATTCAAATATTTGAGTGCTAATGGGAGGAGGGCATTCCACAAAATCAAAAAGCCAAAAGATGCCCCAGTTCCAAGCCAATACCAGTAATCCGGTTTAAAGAGGTCTCGAGACTGTAAGATAAAATCTCCCATTGTTTGTCCGGGATAATAAGCAGAAAATTCAGGTGCAAGAACCTGCAAAAAAACACATCAAAATTCATAAGCATGGCTTTAAAGAAACTAACAGAGTTTACAAAACAACATCAAAAACAAAGAACAGATACGAGATTTAGCAAGAAACGTTTGTACAAAAACACATAATTCCCTTCACGTGAAAGACCCAACCGCCACAAAATAGTGGTTGAAAAATGCAAATGAAGAAGTATGATATTTTCAGTGAAACAGAAAAGCTAACATCAATCAAATTGTTTAAAATGAAAGAGAAACAAAACAACTCACATTTTGCCATCTGGGTGAGGTAAACTCATTGTTACTCAATGCATTCTGGGCATATGCAAGAGGGGAAATCCAGAAGCCCCAAATCCAGTATGCCTTGATGTCATCTGTTCAAAAAACAAAGGTCAACACAAAAACTTGTTGGAATATGATTAAAATCACCAAACTTGTTGGGACATGGAGGGTTTCCACATCCCTTCAACCAGCTTTCCCAAATTATGTAATTTCCACACCGACTCAAATTTCGTACTAGACCAGTAAACGAGAGTAATTTAAACTATGAAGTGTGATACACTAATTGTGCTCATCAATGTTTTTACCGTCGTTACGCAGCGCAAAAAAAAAAAAAAGAGGGGTCCTTCTGTTCCTGTAAAATATTTCATAACAATCTCAAAAAAGAAAATGCCTCCATAGACCCACAAGAAACAACTAGCGACCTACAACCCACGATCTTGCAGTTCTCCCTGGTCAAAAAAAAAATAGCCTGATTCATCTAAAGAATACAGCGTTCTATATGTTAAGCCAGAGGGAAAATAAGTGCCCACCTTTAGCGATAATAAACCCTCCAAGACAGAACAAAATAATCAACGCAAATGAACCAAATGTATTCGCAATGACCATGGTTCTTCCAACCGCGGCAATAACGCGAAACAGTGCAATCGACATCTGGTGAATAAGAAACATTTCCAGAAAATGTCGAAAAAATATACCCGCTTGCGGCGAGTACCCTATAACATAATAGGTCATTCCAACCCAAACAAAAGAAGCCCAGGCAGAAAATGGAATTGTAAGAATCCACATCGGAAGAGAATATGCCCAAGCGGGAAAGAAAGAGTTCTCTCGTTGCTTATAATAAACTGGTAATCGCATGACAAGGAGAGAAAGCTCTGCAAATCCGTTGAATAACATGACAATGAGGCCGAAGAAAAGAGATCCGAGGAGCTTATAACCAGTATCGATTGTAAGATCTTTGTTTTCTGTTCGTAAGAAGACAGTCATTGTAACAAAAGCCACAATGATTGTCTGGATTGTCTGTGCAATGTAGAGGAAAGCATTTCTTTTCATGAGAAGGGCTTCACGTTCAAACAAAGCTTTAAAAAGCTCAATTTGAGAGAGCCCAAATTTCTCCTTCACAAGGGCCGCAGGATGGCTTTTCTCTTTGGGATAAGGAGTCTGAAGAAAAACACACAAAAATTGTCAATTAGTGATCCGTTTTACTTTGCAAGCTTGTAATTCGTTACAAAGGTCTCAATCAAACTAAAATACCATTTTCAAACTAGATATAAAATTCTCTCAAAATACAGAGCCTACAAACCAAGGAACAAACAAAAGAATAGTCAGAAGTCAAAGGAAGTCAAAAAGTATAGAGTGACAGTACCGAAAGTGTCCTTCCCATTTCCTTTCCGCGAACCGATGCCTCAAAGGCTTCAGAAAATTGTTGAACAGAAACATAACGATAGCGTTCCTTCTTTCCCCAATATTGCTGCTGATCCTTGAATGAAGTCACCTACACAAAAAATCCATACAGAATTTCAAACAACATCGCGTGAAATCAGAAACAATTTCAATTTTCACGCACCGGACACAAGAACCACAAGTAGTCATCTCAGTTTAAATTACTACTTATGGCAGTTTTTCAGAACTCACCTCCTGCAAAAAATCGGCAACTCCCTTTCGATCCGGGCAGAAAAACCCTTGAGATTGGAAAAAAGGTACAATTTCCTCTCTCGGGCCGTGATAAACAACATGCCCTTCAGCAAGAAGTAAAATATCATCGAAAAGGTCGTATGTTTCTGGAGCAGGTTGCAAAAGAGCAACTAAAGTTGTTGCATTCTGAAAATTCAACCAAGAAGATTCCAATTGTTCACATGTTATTCATATCTACAGGAACAAAAACACTGAACAAAAAGAGCAATTATAGAAAACAGACTTTCGAGTTATTATTTTGACTGAGACAAAAAGGAAAACTACAACGGCAGGTTAAACACTATTAATTCAGCTGCAATGATGTACTTCGGGAAAAATACCTGAAGGTGAGTGAAGTTCCGTAAGCACTGACTAATTTGGTAAGTTGTAGACGAGTCAAGACCTGTCGAAATTTCATCAGCAAAAAGAACTTGCTGGGGACCCACAATCATCTCGCCTGCAAAACTCAAACCAATCAAAGTCACTAGAGTGAAATAAAAGTAACACAACTGAAAAAACAAAATACTTACAAGAATAATAAGTACCTAAACCCTCATTAAAATAACCCCAAAGCAGTTTTGTTCACGGCCATTCAGAGGCTAGTATATTTTCCCATTATGAAAAACATATGCAAACAAACAAAAAAAAAAAGCAACAACTCTATTAAAAAACTCCAGCAGAAAACCATCTGATCACAAAGAAAAATAGGAAGGGTAAAATTACCAGGATTATATAAGTACCAAAAAACTTGAAACAGACATAAACACAATGGCTTGCAAAGAAAGAAATGTTTTTTATCATTTACCCGTGGTGACTCGTTTCTTCTGTCCTCCAGAAATTCCACGAATCATTTCATTGCCCACCAGTGTCTCAGAGCAAACCTCGAGTCCAAGAATCTGTATAGGCAAATGAAAGAAGTTGAAAAGACAAACCGAAACCATTTAGTGGTAAACTTAATGCGAATTTTTGAGTCAAAGTGTAACTATCCATGCACCATCTACCACATTTAATGTGGCTTGGGTTAGCAAATTCATTATGGCATCATCTGTGCTAATCGACACTAAATTCGACTACGGGCCAGGGGAAAACTAACTTTTGGTACATTTCCATACTAACTGGTATTTTGCACCGAACAAATACAGGTATTCACTCAACGAAAGCAAAAAAACATTGCACAAATATCCTTCAGGTATAAGTTTTAGTAGAGGGACAAGTTCAGAATAGCAGCCAAGGTAGTGGAGTCAGGATTTAAAATACGCAGTGAATAAAACCAGACATACCAACGATGAACCTAGACAGTACCAGGATACTCTCCCACCCCACCCACAAGATGTGGGTCAGGAGAAAAATACTCAATTTTGTTACCTTGAGGATGTAGTCAGTAATTACATTTTCACGATTTCCATTCACGGATAAAGCCTGTACCAATTTTAGAAAAGAGAGGCAAAAGAATAGAAAAACGTGAGTCTGTAAAGTTTAAGAAGTTTCTTCACAAGAAATATTAAAGTACAGAACCTACGGAATTTACACTTAAAAGCTCCGCTCTAGGCACTTATTTCTCTCAAATTACACTGAATCAGAATGAAATTCCCCATATTTGCCAATTCTTAAGGAAAAACACTAGAAATAAGGTCTTTAAATCCACATTATTCCGTTGTATGAACTTTTAAAGTAAGCATTTGTTGTAATAACATTCACTGTTTGTCATATACGAAATCATAATTTGAAGTAAATCCAAATGCATTCTGAAGATTCTATCATTCTCCTTCTATACTTGAAAGTGCTTCCAAAAGAATTTTAGAGTAGATGAGGGTTGGGTGACCTTTATAAAAGCATCCATTGTTGGATCTGGCTTTATCCCAGCATCCTTTTCCCGTTTCTCAAGTTCTCGTCCCAAATCTGAAAGAAAAACTCAAAATTGTTTTGAGATGAATCTTGGATTCTATTATCAGCCAACAGCCTATCATAAAATGAAACACCTCGCCCATAAATTTTAACATCAATTAAACCTAAAAGGCTAAAAGGGTACAAGAGCCCAACAATATTCTTAAAATCTCTTTTAATTGACCAGTCACAAAAACGAAAAACCTTCACATTTAGAAGTAAACAAGAAACGAAGAAGTTTCAAAATCCTCCTCCCTGTTGATGAGCTGTAGACTTCCTTACGAAAACTGGAGCACCTCCCTTAGTTTAAATATTAATCTCCTTAAAGACAGGTCCTATCACAAGTTCTTCTTTCTGTTGACCTGTAGTAAAACCGGAGTAACTTCTTGGTTTTGAGCTGACCTGCTTTGAAACCAGAACCCTGGACTCGGGCAGAAAAATCCAAAGTTTCACGAACAGTCATTTCTCCAATATGAACGTCATTCTGGCTTACGTAAGCAGCTGTACGGACAGGAATGAATTCATCCATTTCGTGTCCATTGTAAGTGATGGTTCCGTCATACTGAAGCACACGGAAAAGCCAGAAACAAAATTTAATTTAGCAAATACAGTTTTCAGAGGAAGATGCAGTGCAAGAGGAAAGTATCGAAACGAGGATTGGTAAAAACTAGATTGCAAAGTAGTCGACAAGTTACAAACAAAAGAATAATAAAGTATCAAAAGCCATGGTGCTTACTTTGAGGTCAGCATCAAGCTTTCCAGCTAACGCCATCATTAGTGTTGACTTTCCTGCACCGGGAGGTCCTAAGAGGAGAGTTATCCTGCATCATCAAAAACCACCAGAGAAGCTTAATTTTTTACAAAGCAAACATATCTCAAACACACCTTCAAAGGTCAATCACATCCAAAGCAAATCATCACACACAAAGAGCATCAAAATAAAACTAACGTAACTCATACATACTAAAATTGAACCTCAGAAAGTTATAGCTCGGAGTGTAATTAATTGCGCAATGTAGGTAAAACACACCTCCATTCAAAAAAAGGAGTAAATTTAAAAAAAGGAGTAAATTTAGAACTGTGGTTCAAGCATAACAAAAGTGAACACAGACAGATAGAAAAATAAAATCTCACAAAATCCAAGTTACTCACCTTCCAGGCTTGAGGACTCCACTAACATTGTGAAGTATCGGAAATACACGTTTGTTGTTTGGAAGAAGTCTAAAAAACATCAGAATAGACTGCAAAAGCAACCAGGAATTTTCCGAAAATAAATGAAAACTCTGTAAAAAAGTGATGAACTACAGAGAGAACATTGAACGCGGGGGACGATCACATGGTTACATTAACAGAAATTTTATTTTAATTTTACACTAATTGAACTTCTAGAGACTGATATTGTAACGCAGTAACTTGCCAGAAAAAACAAAAATGGTTGGAGAGAATTGAAAACCGGTCTCCTTAGTTGTGAATAACGCATACCTCAAACAAATTTCGTGTAAAGTTGGTTAAAGTTGGTAAGGCGCGATTTCCCACGAACACTCCAGCCTCAATGCTCACACCCTCGAAACGAACCTCCACGGAAGGAAATTCAATTCCCACTCTGCAATGAAGTGTAAAAGAGAATATTGAACTTAGAGAACTTGACCACATTGCATTATGAATCTTTCAAAAACAAAAAGAAACAAACTTAAGTCTACAGCTCCATAAGGAAAACTGTTGAGCAAAAATGTCACTTAAAAAACAGAAATTGAAGTAACCTATGCACATAACTCAGTTCATATGTTTCTCCAGAATATAAATATTTTGTTGTTTAAATTGGTTTTACCTGTCCAAACGATCCTTGAACTTCCGAAGAAGAATCTCATTATCCTGGTCTTTTGTTTCCAGGGCCGCTTCCACCAACTTCTGTCGCTCATCCAGGCTCAATTTGGCGACATCTACTTCCGAGGGAACAATACTACCATCATGCATCGCCTGAAGAAGGATAGAAAAAAAAGAGAGGAAACAGGAATTTCAGAAAAAAAATAAAAACACGACTATTGCAGGTGGAAGTTCGGGAAAGCATTTGAACAAACAATCGAGCAAAATAACTCTGGTGCACAATGGATTCAGGAAAGATAATTTTTTCGTTCCAGTTTTCTGGACCAATGCCGTCACACAATCAACGAAAACATACATTTCCTACATCCATCATGATACTGCGAGTCTCAGGACTGTATGCAAGTGAGAATCGATACAATACCTTGCTAATGATGGCTGTTTTCAAGCGGTCAAAAGTCGGAAGGCGTTCCAAGGCCGCCCATTTTAACATCTCCTCATCCTTCTGTCCTTCCACTGCAATAATAAAAAGAGAAATAAAAAAAACAGGATCAGAAGAGGACATAATGAAGAAAAAAGTGACTTGGATTTAATATGTCTAAAGCTTCAAACTAATGTGACATTAAACGTAGAGTTAAATCGGTCAGTGAAAATGCATCAGCTTCTAGGATTGGCCTTCAGCCGATTCTGCTTGTCATTTCTGTGTTCCCATTTAAACTTTGAAAAACAGCCTTACCATTGCAAGCTGTAATATATTGAGAATAAATAATTCTAACAGAAAAAAATGGAAACCAGGCCTTTGACGTTGGCAATAAGAGAAGACAATTGACTCTGATATCAAAAAATACAGTACCATATAACACGGTTATGGATACGACCAAAAGATGAAAGAAACCAAGATAGATTTTGGGTGAAATTTTCAAGAAACAAACAACTGCAAAAATTGTTTTAGCTCTCCAAGACAAACAAACAAATGTCATTACTTATTGAAGCAAGCAGAACAAATATATAAATCAATCCAATGCTTGTTAGCATGCTTGCTTTCTTTTTAATCACGTCGTCCTTGAAGTTCGACAGAGCCATAAAGAAATATAAACTAGCAAGAACCACGTTTACACAGTACTTCACTCTTCTTGGTTTTATTGTGACTAACCTGAGTGCGGTGACTTGGCAGTTAAAGCACTTAGGGACTGTAAGATCCTATGTGAAGGAGCGTCATCTTCCATCCTTGCTGCTGCATCAGCTACTACGTCTCCTGTAGGCTCTGGCATGGCTGCCTCTTTACAAGGATAATGAGCCAAGTAGTATTAGAAATGCATAAATACGAAGGCTTTCAGGCTTTAAAAAAGCAGCCGCAGTCGAGCGTTTTGCCGCTAGGTAAGAGAGTAATAGCTTTTTCCGCGATCGAGGATGAATGTACTGCACTGGCAGGCAACAGAGTGCAGCTCGGAAAGCTGCAGAGAAAATTTGAACAATCGGATTCTGAGACAGACTTGTGTATCTGTAAATTGCTGTTGACAAGTATCAGCTCACTTTCAAATGGTAATTGTGGAGGCCGCCCTTTAAAGGTGCTGCGAGTAGCCGCCTTCAAAGTTAGCGTATTTTTTCCTATGACGTAGTGAGGGCAATAGGCAAGTAGCGAACTTGCTGAGGAATTTCGCACTGCGCTAAAGGCGCGGTGTTTCCGAACCACAGAAATGAGGGTGCCAACAAACTATATCGGACGATCCTTGGCTAAGAGCCTTTAAATGACGTCAGCTGACGAGTGTTTTGCTAAGATAATTCAAGCTGTCATTGCATGGGGAACCTTCGATGAATGTGGAAAACTGTATAGTACAGCACATAAAACAAGAATCATTATTCCATTGGCATTACGGAAGTTCAGAGTTTCAGACTGCACAAGTTTTCGATCCGGAATATCTACGGTTGCAGAGGCTGATAGGTTCAAAAAGGTCCTCTATGATGATATCCGTACAGTGATGTGACGCGAGATCATCGAAGACATAAGGTGTGACAGATCATGATGATGTTTTCGAAGGACCTCGAGTGCTCGAACTAAATTTACACGAAGCCCCGCAATGCAATCCACAATGTCAAAACCCGAAGAAACTAATCAAATTAGAAAGCATGTGAGGTCATCAGTATTTTCTGCCGTCAGAGTTCAAGGAAAAAGACACGTACTGCGAGGATGTAACTGACGCCAACCGTAATTTCAACACATAGATCAGGCGTTGTCAACTTGTGCTTTGTATCGTGGAAAATCAAAAACGATATATTGCGCTCGCGGTAGATTCCTTGGGAAGTTCTCAAACGTATCGGCTTTGGGACAAGACGGTTTAGATGACGCTAACAAAACAAGGCGTTTTAAATGTTGAAAGTGTGAGTTTAGAAGCTACAAATGCAGGATAAATTAAAGAGCACGATGGTAAACCATCTGAGTCTGGGGGTACAAAAGGGGTGGCATGACCAACACTAAAAAACAACAATAAAAAACAAAAAGAGCGACGAGAACACAAAAAAATGGAAGCAACAACAAGGAAAATAAAAGCACCCTAAGGGCGTGTCCCCATGTAACCGATATTTTGAAACGTTATTTTGGAATTTAGCGCTGATTTTACGGTGTACTTTTCAAAGTGTGCCTATGTGAATCGTTACTTGCGCGTTCATTATTTTGAATATGTGGCAGCTGTACACGTCGCCAATACTTGCGAAACCCAAACTGCTGACATTTGTAGACGCCAGCGGTCTCGGAACAATCTGCGGACAATTGTACGCCGCAAAGAGCTCCAGACATATTGGGACAATTGTCGACGCCAACTGTCATTTGTTGACGCCCACACGTGAACGATATTAGCAATCGCCTACGTCTACAAAATGACATTTGTAGACGCCCACAAGTGGACAACATAAGCAAACGGACAAACAATTTTTTTTTCGTGTATTATCCCAACTGCAAAAAAACAAATGAAAACGTTTGACGCGTGCAACCCAAGATTTCTATTCGTCAATAGGGTAGTATTTTGATTAAAAGCAGGTCACGATTTGATTTCATTGCAAGTGTGAAGATGAGCTGGAAGTGGGTCGCGATGATAATACTGCCAAATCGCCGTACCTTTCAAGTTCCAAGATGACGCAAAATGTATTTGAGTTTTTGCCCATTTTTCGTACGGCGTAATATTTTCAAGTAGAAAGTCCCATTTTCTGTGTAAACGATGGAAAAAAACCCTTACTTGAACACATGGGGACACGCCCTAACTCAAAATGAAAAGCTACAAGTAATTGTTAACATCATCTATTTCAGTGAGGTTAATGCCGTCGGTTTGAAATGGACGCTTTCGATTCGGGTAGCCCCCCCCCTAATGGCGTGTCCCCATGTAACCGAAACTTTGAAACGTTACTTTGGATTTTAGCGCAGATTTTACGGTGTACTTTTCAAAGTGTGCCTATGTCAATCGTTACTTGCGCGTTCATTACTTCAAATATGTGACAGTTGTAGACGTCTACAAAATGTGCGACAGTCTACGAAACGAAATGTAGACGACTACGAAACTACGAAACTTCCTAAAAACGGCGACGGTTGTAGACGTCGAGGTTTTTGTGACGTTGTAGATGTTCAGGGTTTTGTGACATATCGAAGCCATGCTACCATGTGACGTCCGCCATGGCTTCCCGATTTCGTTTTCTTATCTTTTATCATTCGATATGCCACCAAACTTAGACCAAAAATATTCAAAAAAAATAATATATATATATATATATCTTTCATTCGATACTACTATTGCTGCATCTCTTGTAAAGAAGAGAGAAAGAGGAGTGGTCGAGTGAAAAAGAGGGGGAGAGACGAGGACGACGTAAAATTTTGCAAAGGACCCATGAAGGAAAGTGCAGGTCCGAGACCCCTGCAAAATGTTTTCCGTACATGTTTGTCATTTTCTTATGTGCATGCGCGTGACGAGCAGTGAAAAGAATAGCGTGTACTTTCCTTCATGCAAAATTTTACGAAAACGTTTGACGCGTGTAATCCAGATTTTCTATTCGTCAATAGGGTAGTATTTTGATTAAAATCAGGTCGCGATTTGATTCCAGTGCAAGGTGAAGATGAGCTGGAAGTGGGTCGCGATGATAATAACGCCAAATTGTCGTACCTTCCAAGTTCCAAAATGACGCAAAATGTCCTTGTATTTCTGTCCATTTTTCGTACGGCGTAATATTTTCTCGTTGCAAGTCCCATTTTCTGTGAAAACGACGGAAAAAAACCCTTACTTGAACACATGGGGACACACCCTAACTATACCTAAGCCTTGACAAAAACCTCCGACTTAGGGTACGTCTCCATGTGGCTAAGTACGGGTTTTTTTCTGTCGTTTTGTTTTAAAACTTAGAGCCGTACTGCTTAAGTTGAACCCGTACAAAAAAATCGCAAATTTGTAGATTACAATTTGCGTCATTCTGTAACTTTAAGATGTATTAAAATTTGTCGTCTTGTGTTTTTTCGACCTACTGTCACGTCATCCTCAAATTTATCATAGACCACATCGGCGGTGTTTTAAGCAAATTATAACCGTTTACGCAAATAGTAAAACATCCACGTGTGAAAAGTTTTCAAAACTTTTTGACGACTGAAAAAAGTACAGGCATGTTCGTTTTTTTCCGTAAGCATCTTGTACGGTTTTTCTTTTGCAGGGGTATCGAAGTTGCAATGCCTTTTTACAGTAAAGGTGGAAAATCTGCCAAGGCGCCAATGCTACTCGCCCTAACTGCCACTGTCGCCTTCTGTCCCATCCACCCTTTCAAATTACACCATTTCGCATTCTGCCACAAGTTGGGGGCAGTGGGAGCGGGAGAAAATATTCAGAGCGACGTTTTTCAACCACGATTATCAAGGTATAAAAACACTACTCCGTGCCATTTGACAATTAGTACAACACCAAAAAATCATTTTCCACATTAAAAAGCAATCTTCGCTAAAAAACATTAATACAGCATTTTCCCCTAATCAACTTTTTCTCGTAATATAGCCTTAAAATTGTTTATAATTTTTTAATGAAAAATATAACATTCTTCTTTTTTCTTCCGTAAAGAAAAAAAAGAAAAACTTTCTTTTTTAGCTAAGGAAAAAGTTGAGACAGATAAGTTCTTAGGGTTTGTCAGAAAGAGTTAGGAGATTTTTCTTTGATGATAACTTTTCATATTGACTTGCAATAGTGTATGACTAAACTGAGGAAAAACATGGAAGATAAAAAAGGTGGGCAATATAATGAGTTTTAAAACATCACAATCATAAAATACCATTGTGATATAAACATTTATTTCTATAAAGTAAAAATGTAAACCATGTATTATTTTTCAGTACATTTACCACCGCAATGTCAAACGCTCACCCTTGTTCCAAGTTGTTATTTGGTTCTCATTCCTCTTCAAGTAAAAGCGGTTACATGCGAAATTGGTGTTATCGTCGATAAAAATCGGTTTTTTATCGCCATAACGTCTGTACCGATAACTATCGACGATAATTTTACTGTTTGTACTGTACAATGTATGGTTTGTTCCGTCGTACTAAGACGTTATTATTCCGTTACTCAAGTTAAAGAACAATTTTTTACACGTGGCATGCCACGCTATATACCGTGAAAAATATAATATAGTTTAAAGAACTATTATATAACATACTATATTTTTCTACTTCTCACAGATAAAAATTTGTTGATCTCGGAACAATATATCGGGACCCCTAGCCGTTCGATAACCGATAACTATTAGTATCAGTGTTATCGCGATAAATTTATTGCCGATACACAACACTAATAAATTAGTATTAATAACAATATTTAGTTAGGTGGCCAAAAGTACCCTTGTAGTAAAGTATTAGGGCTATTGTTAGAAAATACAAGAAATGGTGGTTTGGTTGCATAACTTGCAATGGGTATCGTTTATTTACCAAAAAAGTGAAAAAAAAAACATTAGAAAAAATCAGATAAGAATAAAAAGGAATAAATATGATAACTAAATTCATAAAAAAGTTGACTACGTGCGTAAATACTATGATTCCTAGACAAAATTATGATACACAATAAAAGTTTTAGTATTTCAAACCAAATACACTGATCGCAATGGCAATGGGTCTAATACAAGCGTTAAGTAAAATTGACACGGTTTATATGTTATAACACATGGTACTAAATTTCCCTAAAAAAACGTTGTTTTACCGTAAATAGTTCATGCTCCGTAATAATGCTTTCCAACGCATTGTGTACGACTCTTTAAAACAATAACTTTAGCATAATTATTACTTGATATTCCAATTTTGATTTGGGCACAACATCCTCTCACATAATGCACAGCAACTCCTCCACTACTGGATACACCCAATAGCCCAATAGATTTCAAAGTATTACAGCCACCCTGACACGCAATGACCCTGACCAGCCTCACCCTTATAAGAACAAGACTCCCTCTTATAAGAACAAGACTCCCCTGATCCAACGCAAAAAGAATCTCCAGATCTGCTTCCCTAAGCATTTTGTTATTGTAGTTTAAAGACAACGACGGATTTATACAGGTGGCCTCTAAGAGAGAGGGCTACCAAAAATATTCTAAGTCTAAATTGCATAATGTCAGAGTGTCAAAGTCTGCTTACTGAAACCCTCAGCAAATAAAAGGATTGTAAACTGAAACTCTTTGGCCTAAGTCATTGATGATCAAATGAGTGCCAAGGAGAGAGAATTCATGAAAATATCACAAACAAGCAGATTGTAAGAAGTTTGACTTACTTTATAAATTGTACAAAGCCCGATATAGCGACAACCTTAGGAGTCTTAAGTAGAAGCCTAAATGATCCTAGGTAAAAAGATTGGGAGGTTGCCAAAAGAGTCATGAGATACCTGATAAGAACAAGGGGTCTATGGCTGCATTTGGGTGGGGAAAACAGTGACATCACCACTTGGAGGGATGCCAGTTATGGGGATGCGCGAACGAGGCGATGCACGTCTGGATATGTTTTGCAAGTTGGGTCTGGAGCTTGCTGTTGGAGCAGCAAGCAACAAAAGGTTGTTGCTCAGTCCACTATGGAGGCTGAGTATATGGCCTATTGTTTTGCTGTAAAAGAATTGACGTGGGTGAAATCCTTGCTCCAATAGCTCGGATTTATAAATACTAGTGTACAAAAGGTCTTTTGTGATAACCAGGATACAATTGCAATTGCAACAAATCCAAAGCATCATTTCAAAGCAAAGTATATGGACATAAGACTTAGTTTTGTAAGAGAGAAAGTCGAGAATAAAACAATAACTTTGGAATATAGACCAGATAGTGAAATGGTAGCAAATATGATGACCAAACCTGTGCCTTCACCAAAGTTGATATTTTGTAGAGAAGAAAGTGGTATAAAACATAAACTAGGCTAAAATTTAAAGAGAGTGTTGAAAAACGAAATCTTTGTTTCTATCTTTTTGTAATTATGTCTAGAGTTTAGAGTGTGAAGGCGGAAAGTCAGTTAGAGGAAACCATAGCTTCTCCTTTAGCAGCTAAAGAGATAGACTGAGGCGAGAAAGAGAGGGGTGGAAAGTCGCTTCTAGCAAAAAAAAGTGGACCGTCTGGGGTTCCATCCAAAACCCTGCTAGTCCATAGTAGCGATCGTCTATAACCATTTATTGTAAAAAAGCCGATACATACATGAAGTGTTATAGTGTAATATACATGTTCCGTGCAAATTAAACCAATTAACAGAATACACCAAAATGGCGCATGTATAAAAAGAACAGACTAAACATTTGACACACTGGCCAAAACGAAAGGACATGAACAAAATGTAGATTATGATCAGACGGCCCGCGTGGGCGGCGACGCCTAAGAATAGTTTTTTTGGCGTTTTACGCCAAAAGAGCCACATATTGATATGTGACACTACCTCAGTAGACACCAGAAAAGGCAAAAACAAATCCATGGCGTCAATTATTGAAGGTACCATATTTTTGTCGATGTCGTACAAATGTCGTACATTTCGTATAGCGGCTAATGTACATTTACGATATACAATAGTACGCTACAGTCTTTTCATTGGTAGATAAACTAGTAGATAGGAGTTAGGAGTAGGGGTCTAGGACTTAGCTTATTTTTTGGGTCCCTCTCTCCCCGAGTGCTCCTGTATATATATGTTGACTTTGCTCAGCTCTAACTTGCCCAACTATGACTAACTGCTCAGGGGAGCAAACTTATCGATTATTTTTGCGTCTGACTTTGGGGAGTCGGGCCCTCACAATCGTGAGGTTTGTAAGGATTTTTGCGCGCCAGGGTGGTGCATATTCTTGATCAAACATAAAAAGCTATACTTTATCCTATGGGCTAGAAGTAAGCTGCATATTCTGTGTGCCAATGGAGGCCACAAAATTACATCATGGCTCACACGTAATCGCACTTAAATTCTCAAGCCTAGCGGATTAAAGTCAAGCAAAGACGATATATCCGTTGTCGGGGCGTAAACTCCAATCATTTGTCTCATATGTTAGAGAGAATTTTAATGCAATTTTGTAAACTATAAATATATGACACTCAAACAAATTTCCACTTGTTCGCAACGGAAAATCGCCCTAATTGCTCCATCTGGGAAACTGTAAATGATGATTTATCCATGGGGAGAAAATCCACGGGCTCAACTTTTTTTATATGCGGTCGGTTCTATCAGTTTTTTTAAACTGAAATCTCTTTTGCCGAAGAAGGAGGAATCATTTATTGCAAAAACTGTGACACTGTAAATGGTGATTTACCCATGGGGAAAAAATCCATAGGCTCAACTTTTTCTATATGCGGTCAGTTCTGTCAATTTTTTTAAACTGAAATCGCTTTTGCCCAAAAAGGAGGAATCCTTTAATGCAAAAACTGTGATGGAAAATTTGTAAAAAATAGGTAAAATTGAAAAAAAGATTAAAGACTATAAGAGTCATAATAATGTTGGCTACGGAAAAAGAAAAAAAACACCCAAAACAAAAAAATCAAATTGACCGCATACAAAAAGAAAAAACCTCAACCAACATACTCGCAAATAAGCAAATATCCACAACCTGGAAGAGCTGAATGTGCACCTAGTGCCTTGGTGAAAGATTTGAAAAAAACAGCCAATCATCTGCCACCGGTGTTTCGTTGAAAGAGGGGAACAACTTACGCTTGTTGAAAGGTAATTGATGCACATTGAAGGTAAAAAGAGCCAAACTGCTCTGTGGAGGACTCCACAAACCCTATGGATTCAGTTTTTCGCGCACACTAGTAGAGAAAGTCGTCGAATGACTTGTCTAAAGATTTAAAGATTTCCACCGCAAACGAGAAAAACTAACCCGACAACCGTAGTGTATTTCTTTGGTAGTTGTTGCGTCCTTGAGCTGCCACACCTATATGGAAAGCTGCCCGAGATGACAGTTCGATCCGTGGGGACAAAAGTGCCAAGGGTCCTCTCACCATCATGGAAGAAAACGAATTTAACTAGAGGGCCTCGAGAAACCCTTAGACTGGGGCCGAAACGGTAATTTATGAGAAATCTCCAGTTTGATAGTATAGCCCGCCTCAACACCGAGAACAACAATGACATCTTGCACCAAATCATGCGCGAGAGTTCGTTCCCCTACCATTTCAACAAGAAGGTGAATGTATTCCTTCGACATGAATAGGATGGTTGCACATAAAATCGGGGCCACCTAACAACGAAGGACAAGAAGAACCTAAGCATAAGCGTAAAACAGATGCAGTCTTGTTAGAAGACAAACAGAGTTTCGAAAAGGTTAGTGTGGCATGTAACCACGCACAAGCCACGGGACCAAAACAATAACGTAAACAAGTATGATATTGAGAAAAAGGTAGCACCTCTATAGGTTTCCAAAAGCAATGGTGGCTACTTCCTCAGATATACGTTGACGTAGTTAGAAGTTTGCGTTCTTAATGAGGCATTAAAATGGTGGAATTGGGTTAGAGCGTCGGGAGGTAGCAAAACACCAACTAAGAGGAGATGGTAAGCCACCTTCCTCCACCTTAAGGAAAACTTGAGTTAGAATAGGGACACAATTGACAATGAATCGACAAGTGATGGTAAGCGCCACCAAAGTCGAAGTACCCAAAGATGATGCTAAAGAAATGCTAGAAACGAAAATCAAATATAATCCGCTATTCGAAATTGTAAGGCTAGCTTGTTGATAAGCGAACGACCCCTTCTGACTACAAAAAATCCCATGGCCAAAGAGGTGGTGAAGCACACCCAAAATATTGTTGTCAAAATCGTTATGAGAAGACAATAAAAGCCATCGGTGGCAAAGTTTGCGCAAGACTGAGAGGACGCTGAGTAAAACAACGTATTAAGATTGCAAAAGCCACCTAGGAGTCCGACAACTTGGAAAGGTCGTCCATATGGGAAAGGTCCTCTTACAACCCATCACCAATTCCTTGGTTCATGAAAGAAGGGGCTCCGGTAGGGTGGCCTAAAGCCTTTACACTCTTATCGCAAGATGCAACACGAAAACCCATGGGGAGGGGACTGTTCGACGACAAACCCCGTGGGCACCAAGAAGGAGAGCCTGATCCTATGAAGTTGGTCCGCAAAATGAGAGAAAGCAAAAAAAACTTTGTCGCACGGATCCACGATATGCGTGTCATGTGCGATTGACGGGAATAAGAAACCATGCGAGGTTGTAACTGATGTTTGTAATGCTTGAAGGTGGGCTAAAGTAAAAAGAGGTGCCCTTAAAATATCACCTTGGCAATTGCCAATAGCATACTATAAGGTAGCAACATCACCCAAAGGACCTCAAGAGGAAAGATGGACCCCTAAGAGGAAAGATTAGCGAGCCAGGCCGAGAATAAATAGCCCGAACAATTATAGGCGAAGGTGCATGTCTTAAATATTACGATCAAGTGTGTTAAAAGCGTTTGGCACATCCACTTGAAAGACCACCTGATCTGGATGAAGATGCAAAACAACTTGCAAGCCATGGACAACTGCCTCACAACCCCTTTTCGTAGCAACACCAAATTGATATGGTGAACAATGGTCGTGAAATGCTCATTGGACCTAAAGTTACAATACTTCCCAATAGTGAGTGGACGGATTCCTCCAGGCCTACCTGCTTAAAAAATGATAAAATCCAACCAGACGACATCTTAAAGTTTTGAACGTGGCGGAGTAAGTATAGATGATGGATGTCTATATTCTGTTGACAAACTCGTAGACAGACGGCGTAAATCTTTTGCCTACATTCAAAGCTCTTGTTGCCGGTTCAGTTTGTTCCTTTATTTACGTCAAAGCGTTGCAGACGAGTGTTTTTACTATTTCTGATCGCATGAGGTGTCAAATGTCGTTTCTTTGGTAGCGGAACAACCAAATAACAAAGCAATTTTGATCAGCAATTGTGAACTTTCTGCCGAAAAGTTATCGATATCAGCCATGGTTCTTGATTCTCTCCCGTTGGAATTGCTGCTGCATATTCTCTCCCATCCTACTTCTGCACTGAAAGCAGCTGACCTTGCCAGACTATACTGTACAGCACGTGTGTTTAGAAAACCAGCTCAAACATCTGCTGAGATTATCTGCAGACGTCATGCCTGTTGTCGTAACGTGCCAAGCAACTTGCTACAAGATGTTTTATCTTTAGGGTTAGAATGCCAGAAATTCCAAGAGCATGAAGATCTGGAACACGATGGTAGTTACAATTACAAAAGTAAATTAGAAGACATACAGCCTCCAGAAGCCGGGAGAGGCTGGAAAGAGCACAGGAAAGGAGGAAGGAAGAGAGAAGAAGGTGGAGAGCAAGAAAAAAAACTTTCATGGATTCGTATGTTATTTCATTTAGATGCTTTAGAACATGTCATATCTCGAAGAACAGGTTCCCTGGCGGCTGGTAGCTGCTTCAGCGTATGTGTTTCACTTTCTGGAGATGTTTTTGGCTTTGGTTCTGGTAGAAAGTTTGGAATTGGTTTGGGCTCGGCAAGGTCTGTCGATATTCCTGTGAGAATTTCAAGCTTACCAAGAGGTATAAAAATTACTCAAGTTGCCACGGGATCTGAACATTCATTGTTTTTATCTCAAGAAGGAGAAGTTTTTGCCGCAGGTGACAATGTATGTGGCAGTCTTGGTTTAGGCCTGCAAGATTATTGGACAACTGTTGTAAGTCCACAAAAGATCGAAAGGTTTGGAGATGCAAAAATAATTACGATCTCTGCTGGTAATTATATGTCATCTGCTATCGATGAATATGGGAAAATATACACTTTTGGAGGACGTCCGTCGATGCTTGGACATGGAGACTCTAGGGAAGAACATGAACCTAGAGAAGTCGTAGCTTTTTCAGGGAAGAAGGTGTTTTCAGTATCAATTGGCTTTTCACATGTGTTAGCAATAGCTGAAACTGACAAAGGCTCTGGTCATCGAGGTGTTTATTCTTGGGGATTTTCTGCGGATGGAGCTCTTGGGTTAGGTTTAACGAAATTCAAGGGGATTCCGGAGTTGATTCCAAACCTTTATGGTGCAGATATTTGGCCTGTTGCGGTCTCTGCTGGCAGGAATCATTCTCTTGCCTTATTACTAGGAGGCAACCTATTATCATGGGGAAATTTTGAGCCTCGGTTAAAGCCGCAGTTAGCGAATGGATCATGGCTTGATGTAGGAAGTGGAACAGTGAAGCATAATCTTCTCAATGAAAATGATTCCCAAGTCATTGACATTGCAGGCAGTAGTGGCAGCAAAGGCAACGAGGAAAATGAATCAATGGAGATAGCAGACGAGGTTGTTGGTTTTGAAGAACAAAAGTTCCATCCGAAATATTTTGATATTACAAAAAAAAGTGGCCCTGAATGGGGTACGGCAATTGTGCCAGCAGGCTGTTTAGGTCACAATAAGGAGATAGCTTGTTGTCGGCCTAAACTTGTTAAACAGTTCGTTGGTAAAAATGTGGTATCTATAGCTGCAGGCTGGTATGTAAGCTATGTTGTGACTGACCTTGGAGAGGCTTTAGAATTTGGAGTCACACAATCAGCTTGTCGAGATGTTCAAAATGCCGATGAGATTGAGCACATGTGCGATGATTTTGAAGCAGAAGAGGAGATAGACAATGATCACATGGATTCCGCTGTGACCGTTTCAAGTGGTGAAAAATTTGAGTCGGTAGTATCCAGTTTTTATGATGTAGCCAGTCATACGCTTTTGCTTGGTAGGAGTGGTAGAGTTTTTTCCTTTGGGTATCATGCTTATGGGCCGGGAAAGCATGGGGGTTTACAAAGGAAGAAGTTCGGCAGAACTTTGTCTGGAAGGTGCATTTTGGAGCCACATGAAATAGAACGACTTCACCTGGGAGTACTTTAGTTCGAATAGGAATTTTAAGATTTTGTAGGTTTATAAATGCATCAACTGTTGATGTAAACCTCAGTTATTTCAGTCTGTACAGGTCAGAAGCAGTAAAAAGTACAAGATTGAAGGAGAGTGTTGAGGAGTTTTTTGCAGGGTTCTTTATTGTGAAACTCTTCACTACCATTTTATTTTCTCTCTGTTGACATGTTATTTGAAGTAAAACTTGACCACGTGTCAATTGGGTACTTCAGTGAATGCTGTATAAAAGAGTTACAACTCTTCGTTATCTTTTGGAAATGCATTGACTTGTCATTTTCTGTGTTTATCCTGATTGTTATTTGTTAAATATATTTGAATATTTATTGTAAAGCTTTAGCCAATTGAAGATAACCGCACCTGCCGGGATATCCCCTGGTTTTTCTCTCTCCAATATAGGGAGAGGTGCTTGCAGTGAAGAAATTAACATTTTGGAGTACTATGGTTTTTAGAAAGGACATACATCACACAGTGGAGTATTTCAATTGGACCATATTTTAACAGTGCTTTTTGACTTTGGCATATTTGAACCTGAGCTGGAGTGTTTTGGTACAGTTCTTTAACCTATGACTGCCGTCATTGCCGGAGTAGATAAAAAGGAAAAAATAACATTCATATATATAAAGGTGAATTTTGTTTCATCTTTAGTGTATGTGTTACTCATGTCACGCTAAAGTAGAGTTCATCGTTTTAGTCGTTTTCAAATACGATTTAGGATTTGCTCAATTATACCTCCTGCTTCAATGTGGTTTTTTCTTTATTAGGATGTTCTCTTTCTTGGGTGTTTTAGGTTCGTCAAGTCTAATTTGGGATAAAGATTTATGTGTCTTGAGATTTATGGGGATGTGTGTACATTTGGTGAGGTTGACAAGGCTTTTTCTAAAGATTTTTTTCTATATTGTTTCTTAAAAGGGTACCTTGGAAATTGGATCACATAGAATTCCATGCATCACAAAGTTAATTAAGGGTAATAGCGCATAATTAAGCGAAATTGCATGCAACTTCAATTCAACACATCATGCACTTCATTACAAAAATAATCCACTTTTTCAATATATAATACAGCAGCATTATCTGCAACGACTATCAGACAATAGTACACTTTATCCAAGAAGACAACGGGGAAGAAAACCACAGCTTCATCACAAATTATCACTCGAGATTCCAAAAAATGATAGAAACCTTTATAATTGGCGGTTTTTTTAGGTAAGAGCAGCACAGGTACGAAGGAAATGATTTTCCAAGAGAATGATAGGGATGGATTCTGTAAGGTGGTAACCAGATAAGCTCAATTTTAGAAAAGACGTGAATGGGTGTACATGTTCGTCTACAAGAAGCCTCATCGGTATCACCATATAATGTGTGGCCTTCAATTGGACGACTTTGGAAGTTATGCATCAAATGATAACAGTGAGCTATTATTTGAACATGCGACGGTAAACTATCTGAGCACAATGAAAGTGAGAATGTCACACAAGATCAAACAAACAGAAAACCACTGCAAAACCAAACACATGAAAATGACATTTTTGACGGTACTCCTGATTGGCCTATGATGTCACATACAAGTAGGCAAGACACACAATATAACCCATAGACACATCTGCCTCATTCATAGAAAAAGTTGTAGATCAAATACTTTTTTTTTGCACATCCCACTTCCCACAAGGTGCACTCAATTGTTAAATAATATAAAAATGGTAATATCGTATGAAGCCCAGAGGCTCAAAATAAAAAGCTTGTTTAAACAAGGACTGACATAATCGCCTGTTTTACAAAAGAAACGAAAATGCTAGCCTAAATTACATATGGAATACAGAATATTTCTTGGTGTCACATACCAGAAAATAAGTTTTTTTTTATCACTACATTAACCATCACAAATTATACCTTCTATAGACAGAAAAACAAATTAGCAGATATGCGTGAAAAGATAACATCCTCTTACCTCCGATGACATTCACGCTGAAACAACATATCTAAAAAACATGTAGAAAAAACTCGAGGAAACCAAACCTAAAATTCCTACAGAGCATGTTCTATACATAATACCGGGACCTTATTACAAAGTAAAGATATCTCGTCATCGCTAAATCTCAGCCATCCTTGTAGCCAAAAACAGATCCTTAAAACTTGCAGCAAAATTATACGCTCAGAAGTTCATTTATTCTCACACGGATCTTTTCTTTTCCGTTACCCGTTTCAGCTTTTGATTTCTCTATCTTTCGATTTACACATAAAATGTTTGCGAGAAGTAATTCCTCAAACTCGAGAAACTTGTTACCCGCCAACTACAAAAGAAAGGAGCCGTGTTCAAGTATTTAAACTCTCAAAAACTTTGTTCGAAGTGTACTTTTTTACGTTTGAAGTTGTAAATATATTTCACTAAAACAAAATGTCTCCGAGAAGTAATCCCCCCAAACCTCCGACAAGGAGTCCTGCCCCAAGACCAGCCCCACTTCCTCCATAGCCTCCATATCCTCCATAGCCTCCATATCCTCCTCCGTATCCACCATATCCATAACCATCGTCAATAATAACTGTTGTGGGAGGACTCGAGTAATATCCATATGGATAAGGATAAGGATAATAAGAGCTTCCTGCAAAAAATAAACAAAGATGAAGGAAAAAAGTAACACATACAATCAATAAAAACTCTTTGAGATATCATTTATCTCCGGGTTTCCCTAAGTTTATGAACTCGAGGTTGCCGTAAACTTTCTCCCTCTGTAAAGTTTCCCATTTCTATTGTTTCAAATCCCAAGTTCTGGACTTTGTGAACCATAAATGTGCATACATTTTAATAAATACACCCCCTAACGTGTAACTATACATCACTTTTACCTGTTCAATCTTAGTTTATACTTTGCTCCGTACTCTATTTTCAGTGTGAACTGAAATCAAAGCGAAGACGAGGGAAAAAGGAAAAAAAAAACTAAAACCCTGTCAGATCTCTTCTTAGTTTCTACATTGGAATTCAATTTCCCGACTGCATAACTTAGACAAAACCACAATCGCTTGTCATTTATTTCATGACAACACTTTTGCTTAACATTTTCTAAACAGAGAATTGGCTGTAAAACTGGGAAACCTTCAGTGTAGACAACGAGAAACCCAAATAAGACAAAGCTGGCAAAATGGACAAAATCATCCAAATTTTTTCACACATCACAGAAAAAAAAAGCAAGTAGAAAAAAAAGAAAACCCCAACAATTATAACAGGATCCCACAACAAGACAACAAGTACTAGAAATGATTCAAACTGCGAAGATCAAAACCACAACAGAAAACGCCAAAACAAAAAACAGAAACAAAAAGAAGAAGAAGCTAACATATAAGTCGAAATGCTTACCGTAATAATTAGGATAAGGGGGAGGAGGGTAATACTGTTGAGGATAAGGGGAATAACCGGGATAGGCCGGTGGAGGATAGGATGGAGGAGGATAAGGAGGGGGGGCGGATCCCTGAGGTGGAGGGGGAGGAGTACCTGCGGGATATCCCATTTCTGCTTCCATTTCGAACACAGAGGAGAGATGGGAGGGGAGAGGGAAAAGGGGGAAGAAAAAAAACAACAATCTTAATGTCGACGGTTTTAACAAAAGGATACAAAAATCACATTTCAAAATATTGATGCTTATAGATGATGATTGAAACTGAAACCTGACGTCTTAACCCAAAAGAAAGAAAACTAAGACTTCTCAAAACTTCAAACATTTTAACTAAAACTTCACCGTGAATCGTAATTATTTTTATTAACGCTAATTCCGTCACCCCTAATTTTGACCCTAAAACCTTAAATAGAGTATATAACTCTAAATTTTTCTTTACATTATTTAGGGTACTTTTGAATTTCGCGTTAACAACTCTAATATAGTGCCGTTTTCAATAGTGTGACGTACAGTCGGTGTCTGACCGTGCAAAACTGTACTTTATTAAGTAAAAACGTACAAAAAAATATTTAATACAGGGCGTTATCATGTAACTGCGTTTTCACAAACCGCCTAGTGCAAACGTCATAATAAGGCGAAAATGTACGTTTTGTCAGATTTTGTACGAGTACCTAATTTAATGTAAAGAAATTCAGCGCGGATAGCTATTACGGAAAGAAACCCAAATTAGAGTTATTGATAAATTAGAATAATTTTTTTTTTGAGAAAACGAAAAAACCCAAATTAGAATTAATAACACTAATTATTTTTTTACACTAATTATTTCTTTACGCTAATTACGATTCACGGTGTATTGTACAATTATACATATATCAGAAACACAAACAACTACATTCAAACTAATAGTGGAAATCAAATGAACAACCAAGAAATCCTGTGCGATCAAACAGAGGCTACACAAATCTGCTAAGAATAACCAAATTTTGCAAATACCTCATCATTTTCTCTTTTTGCAATCTAAAATAGACCTATAAGTGAGTTCCCAGTAGTCTACTTTTAAAAACTGCCAAAATAGCTTCCAAATTAATTCAGCTAAAGTCAAGAGTACAGCACTAAAAGACAGGAAAACAATGCTAAAAGACAAACATTTTTCAAACAAAAAATAAACGAACAACACTACAAGCCAAAGATTTTCTGAAATGATATCAATACAGGAATCAAGGACTGGGCCCCGCCAAGCCATATTTCGAGCCATTGAATGACAGTTTTCAATGATTAAGCGATTTCTGACCGTCCAAATCACAATCATACGGCCATAAACCGCCCAATCAATGAAAACGGGTCATGCAATGACCTGAAACTGGCTCGATGGGCGCCGGTCCTAAATGCGAAAGTTTTTCAAAAAAACATGTGAAAACTGCACTGACCTGGTTTCGGAGGACCATTTGCCTTTGCAGGTTTCCTGTTCACAGAAGCTATTGCAGTAGCTGCTGCAGCACCTGCGACACTCATAAATGTCGACAATATAAGTTACATTTGTTATGTAATGCATAGGTATGCTCTGTAATGCATGAGAGAATGCAGCAGTAATTATGTTTAAGTGTATGAATAATGCAATATGCAGAATGATGTATACATGTCAGCTTTGGCTTCATGTTTACTTTATCCATAAAAACACAAAAACAAAAACACAACAATCTTAAATATGGCATAATCCATAATACAACATGCCTGACTACATATTGCTTAGAGCAGAACGCATAATTGCCTTGAAATTTTAATAGCAAACTAACCATCGTAGCTTAAAAGACCTGCAATCCAACAAAAACTCAACAATTTTTTTGGGAGAAGTTTCGTTCTTCTCAAGACTGACAGAAATCAGTATTATCAAGGTGTCCAGATGGTATTATAGAAGGTTAGGATAGCAAGACCAAAATTGTTTGTGCGAGGGGAGAGCGAGAGTGAGATTTCAAGTGAGGCAGCGAATGAGAGTGAGAGTATAGTAAGAGGGGGGAAGCTTAATGTGTCAGCCGTGTCAAAAGAAGATCAACAAGGAGTTGAAGAAGGTTTAAGAAAAAGTGCAATAATACTATCTGCCCAAGCAAACATGAATGTGAAAGCGGCAGTCTGATTTTTCAACATGTATGTTTTACAAAAGAAAACCGTTGAATCTAAAAACGTCACTGCCAACGACTAGGAGAGTTAATGAAATATTAGTGTTACTTAAAATTTTCTACACTAAATTAAGGTTATCCACGTGGCTCATTATTTGCCACTCAAATAAATAGTGTTATTAGCAATAACTTATGCTTCTGGGTCAAAAAACGACAAGAAAATGCCCACCTGCAGCTGCTGCAGCAGCTATAGCCTCCGACTGTGGATTGGAACCAGAGGCAGAACTGCTACTACCACCAAAATGGGGAGGGGCTGAAGATGAAGGGCCATTCACACCAAGAACAGGACTGGTTCCTGAAAGAAAAGACTGTGACGGAGGAGACCAGTCTGTCTGGAACATGAAAAGTAAACAAAATGGTGTCAGACTGTTGATCACGAGAAGTAAACAAAATAGTGAGAAGTAAACAGAACGGTTGCAGACAAAGTCAAAACATTCAGCAGAGAATGACGAATGGTTTGCTTAATATGCAGTTGGGTAAAACGAAGAAGAGAATGAGCTGGAAGATAGGCAGGAAATTAGAATCAAAAACTAAATGGACCTCAACAAGTTAAAAAAGGAACAAAAGCAGCAAATTAAGTAACCCTGCCTGAACAGGAAACACCAGAACAAGCCTAACCATTGTTTTCTTTGTACCTTAAGTAACATCTATCTCTTTAAACTGATCATATGTGCCCGAAGTATCTATGAAAATAAACACAGACGTGAAGAACAGGTGATCCACATCAAGTTAGTTGGATCCCAGCTTACATCAGATAGCATCTTCAACGAAACATTTAGATGACCCAATGTATCTCCAGTCGACTTCACAATGGGGCATGAAAGTGAGTCGGATCCCTCTAAAATAGCTTTATATGCACGAATACTGCAGCAATTGGGCAGCCATAACAAACTCCGGTAAGGAACTATTTTCTTACCAACATCCAGCAGAAAGTTCGGGAAACAAAAGAAACTAGTTCAAATAGCTTAATGATTTATAAATACAGCAAACTTAAAAGAAACTTTAGCGCCGCACGTGAATTTATTTAGTTTGATATTACTTATGCATATGAAAAAGTTGCTAGGATTCTAATATCATCACCTTACAGGTTTCAATTAGAGAAGACATGAACATTACACCACACAGAATGACTCGTCTGGATTCAGAAAGGTCTGACATGTGTCAACACCAATCTAATTGCTGACACAAAAACCACAGCTAACATCCATACAGAGGAAAGACATTTGACTATTCATCAGAACTTGGTTGACACAAAAATATCCATTATGTACTGATATAATTGGACACTAATACTCACTTTACAGTCGCAATAACTTCCCGAGGTTCTGGCTTATTCCCATCATATACTTTGATGACAATGTCGTTTACATCGGGTTCAAGTCGATAAGCAAACTTAAGGTCTGAAAAAAATTGACCAAAACCGATGCCTCAGAATATTGCAGACAAAAGCACTGAAAATCCAACACATGAAAATAGACATCAAAATATGTAGACATGCTTGAGAAAAGATTTGCCTGACAAAGTTGTGTTTAAAAGGTTTTAACATTTACCAAAGATAAGTCTACAATCCTGGAAAAAATAAGCGCTCGAAAAATAACTTGATTGGAAAATCCATCAAACATGAGAACGACAGAGTTACAGCCACAACAGTAATCACTACAATAACGACTTTGCTGGACAGTTTGAATATATATCGTGTGAAAATCCTACCAAATGAATTTAACAAGAACAATATTCCAAATTAAACATAAGGTTCCCTGAAGCACTCATAACACCAACAACAACAACAAAAACAACAACAGCTTGTTGAGCATGTACAACAATCAATATCGAAATCGTAACATCCACACCTTTTATAAGTTTAGCAGTCCAGTGCTGAGAGCCGTAGTGAAGGACAGCAAAAGGATCCACTCCTTGTGGCTCCTTCTCTTTCTCACTTGGACTGCATTCTGCCCCTCGTAAAGTCAGTTCTAAAAGACCACCGCCAGAACCACCCATCCTCTCTTCCTCTCGAGCGCACTCTCTCAGTATATGTCAAGTTTAAAGTATTTTACAATTGAAAAAAACAAAAGCAGATACGAATTTGTTCACGATAAGAGCTGGAACTTGAAAAAGCTCTGAGATAAAATGATAAAACAATGGTTCGATGTGAAAGGAAAAGCACGAGAACCAGAAAATTAAAGGGAAAAGATCGATAGCTCCTCAACAAAGTTCTGGAAAATGAAAATAACTCAAAGCAGAAGCTTCATGGTGATGATCACGATGCTTTATCGAGAAACCACACTTTACCGGTTCCTTGGGCAGGTATCGAGGACAAAAGGACAAGATTGTACTAGGCAGCGCAGGAAAGTATGCATATCATCAATTTTAAAGTACATTTTGTGTACCTTTTATTACGTCATTTTAGATTTCCCATTACGCAGCGCCCTACATGACGTATGTAGCTTTACAGCTACATACGTTTTTCCTTTGTTACGCGTCTTTGAAGTTTCTGTAACGGTGAAAATGTGAAAACTCAGGACTTGACTTTTCTAGAAAGTGGGAAGTGGCAACAGTCAACACGCTACGATACAGTATGTGTACTGCACCGCGAATCGTAATTAGAGTAGTGAAAAAATTAGAGTAAAAAAACCAAAAAAAAAACAATTAGAGTAATGAACTCTAATTTATGTGATATAACTTTTTCACAAAGGAAGTTTACTCTAATTTATTTAAGTACTCTATATTGGGCTATGTCGGCAATAATTATCCGCGCTGAAATTATGAACACTAAATTACGTATAATTACAAAATCTGTCAGTCCGTATATTTTTTACGTCATTATGACGTTAGTACTATTTGTCGCATTGAATGCCAGTTAATGTTCACACTTACGACGATGCTGTCGACAAACGAGAGTTATGCGAACGGCTTTTTTTCGATGTGATTGATTTTCTGTTTAGTGCGATTTCACGTGCGAGCGTGATGCTATTAAATCATTAGTTGTACCTTTTTACTTATAAAAGTACATTTTTGCACGGTCGGACGTCATCCGTACTCCACACTATTTAAAAAGAACCTATACTATATTTTTTTTTACGTTAATTAAACCTTACTTTAAATAGAATAATGACAAATTTATAATTATCTGCTCTATTAAAGGTGATAGAGTCGAAATTTATGGGGACCGAATTAGCGTTATTTACCCTATTTACTATTCGCGGTGTACACTACAATGTGAATCGTTATTAGCGTCAATGTTTTTTCCGCCACTTATACCATCTATTCTCCATGCACACATGTCAGATTTTCAATTTGAAACCGCCAATCGGAAGCTGAGAATGTTACCTTTCAATCGCAACCGTCAGATCTACAACCCGACAAGTGTGTACGGAGATAATATGTTTTAATGGCGAAAAAAACGTTGACGCTAATAGCGATTCGTGGTGTACTTTACAATACAGTACTTTAATGAACAATATAGTACTGAAATAAGCTGTACTATATTGTACTTTATTGTACAGTGCTATAGTGTACACCGCGAATCGTAATTAGAGTAATTTACTCTAATTCGGTCGCTCGAAATTTAGACTCTTTCACATGAAATAGAGTAAACGACTCTAATTTTTTCATTTTTCTATTTAAAGTAAAAAAGTACAAATAATGATTTAATACAGGCCGTTATCATGTAACTGAGTTTTAACAAACCACGTAGTGCAAACGTCATAGTGACGATAAACTGTACGTTTTGCCAATTTTTGTACAAATACCTTATTTACAATACACCGCGCATCGTTATTAGTGTCAAAGTTTAAATATTGTGGAAGTAAATATACCGTCATTGACGCTAATTAAGATTTTTTTTTTTTTTAAAAAAAGGTGTATTCTAATTTCGGCGTTTATGCTAATTTGGGAACAGCAAAAATGGAATATTCGTTGTACGATTATATACATTAATATATGTATCCAAACAAAATATTGTAAATCGTACGCCGTCCTGAAATTCAAATATCCGTACATGTAAGACTAATTTACGTGTCAGAACAATCCCGTTTTTTAGCGCACGATCCTATGCGAGCGCGTCTGATTTAACTCATTTTTTGTAAAATTTTCACTTGAAAAGGTACATTTATGTACGGTCTGACATCGACCGTACACCACACTATTTAGATATTATTGTAATTCGTCCTTTACGTTATTTTGTACAGTACCTTAATTAACGTGAAGGAAAAATTAAAATCATGTATCCTATTTGAGGAAAAAAATCCAAATTTTAAGAACACAAATTAGTGTCGTTGACACTAATAACGATGCGCGGTGTACTGTCCTGTACACCGCGCATCGTTATTAGTGTCACGATCACTAATTTGGGTTCTTAAAATTTTGATTTTTTTCCAAAAATAGTATACGTGATTTTAATTTTTCCTTGACGTTAATTGAGGTTCCATACAAATTAGCGTACAAAACGAAAGTACATTAATATGTAAATAGCGTGGTGTACGGTCGATGTCAGACCGTACATAAATGTACCTTTTTAGTTGAAAATTTTACAAAAAATGAATTAAATCGGACGCGTTCGCATAGGAACGTGCGCTAAAAAAACGGGATTTGTCTGACATGTAAATAAGTCTGACATGTACGGATATTTAAATTTCACTACGGTGTACTGCCTTTGTGATTGGAGCCGTCTACATAACATTGGACGACCACGAATGGACTCCATTGGCTCACAAAATACCTGTTTTGGGGGGTAAAAAAGGTCTTTGAAAAAATGCGAAGACTCCCAAAAGCACACACCATGGAAAGCTCAATGGCTGGCACAGCCGCGGAAATTCCTGCGGACAGGTTATTTCATTCGCCTTTAGCTTTTAATATAAAAAACAAGATGTTGAAAAGAGGTAATTAATAGTTCACTTCCCTATTTTAGTTTTGCTTTAAAGAAAGAGAGTGAGGATCAAAGGCGCGCCATGGCTGCCGCCATATTTAGAAAGTGGCAGTTTTTTGAAGTAAAGGGTATTTTATTAAAATGATGCCTAGGTCTACATTTGAACCTGTGACCTCTAGATTCTCTATAGCCTAAAAGCCTTAACCATTAAGGCGTTACGAAACGATACACGTGACGGGTTTCATAAATATATAAACATTAACGCAACAGCTAATTAACAGCAGACTAACCAAAAGGAGCAATTTTTGCATGTACGCGAATCTGAACCGTGTAAAATATGTTTTGATCGGACGGCCGGCATTATAGCCGCCACGCGAAGTGAGCTTTTTGGCGGTATACGGAGATATCATCACGGGGTGCCACGTGGCGCCACATTATTTGATACCGGAGAAGATGGGAGGAGGAACCATGGCTTCCGATTTGACAGGTGTCACCTTGTAGACCTTGTCATACAATGGTCGTACAATAAGTACATCGCCCATTCTACCTTCTTGTACTATATAGTGTTCCTATTGGACTAGGGTTTAGTAATAGGTAGTCGTGAGTAGGCAGACCGAGACTTAGTAATATTTAGGTACCTCTCTCTAAGAGAGCTTGTAACTATAAAGGTCATCTTTGACCAGCCATAACTTACTGCTCAGGGGAGCAAATTCAGTGATTCTTTTTGCGTTTGACTCAGGGGAGTCTTGTCCTCACAGGGGTGAGAGTGGTCAGAATATTTGTGTGCCTGGGCGGCGCTTATTCAGCGGGAAAGTAGAAGGGGCAAATATTATCCTAGAGGCTTTACATAGGCTGCTCATTCTGTGGGTCAATGGAGACCACATAATTTCAGGTTATGGGCCCACCCTCTAGGGTGCCCATATTTGATGGATCAGACTTTCTTTATTGGGAAATGATGATGGAGGGAGAACTATTTGAGAAGCATCTATGGGGCATAGTGTCTGGACAATTCGATGCCCACCTCCACCTGGGTTGGGAGGGACACGTTTTTCTGGCACCTCCGCCCCTACAGTTGGTAGAACAGCTGTCACCATCACCGAGGATGAAGATGAGGAAAGAGAGGAGATTGTCATGGAAGGAGAAAAGGGAGGAGTTGCAACTCAAGTGACACCATTGCCGAAGGCGATACCGGCAGCAGCACCACCAAAAACGGCGACAAGGGTTCAGACCGAAAGATCAGAGTATGAAAAGTGGAACTACAAAGACAAGGTTGCTAAGCTCTTAATTCTTAAAAGTGTAGCAAAGGGCATTGCCATTCCCCTTATGCATGTCAAATCTTCATCTCAGATTTGGATATCACTAGTTAACAAATATAAGAGTGGATCATTGCAGCAACAACAGTTGGCCGAAAATAAGATTGCAGCTTATACTTATAAAGGAGGAAGTATGAATAATTATTGCAATGATTTAGGAGCATTATTTGGAGAGTTAGAGAGTGCAGGTAACTCATGGTCCGAGAGACAAAGAGTGAACACATTAATGATGAAACTACCTGAAGAGTATGAGAATATCATTAACCGATTGCAGGACATGGGAGATAGCAATTGGAATTGGGATGACACAGTGGGAATGATTTTAGTGAAAGAAAGCACCATAGAGCTTAGGAGAGGGAGTCCAAGTGTTCAAGCATTGTCTGCAGGAGCTGATTGGCGGAAGCGTATGAGGAGAGAGGGAAAGATCAATATCAAAACTTTGGTGGAAGAGGAGAAGGAGGTGGCAGATTTGATAGACAGGGGAGAGGAACTTCTTGAGGAGGATTATGTCACTTCTGCAAGAAACCGGGACACTATATCGCAGATTGTGTCAAACTTTCAGATCTTTGACTGAAAGATGGTCAAGGAACCTCAAAGGATGGAGGAAAGAAAAAGGCTTTCCTGACTCAAGTTCATGATGATGAAGTGGAAGGAAAAACTGAAAAAGAAGAGGAGCTTGAGGAGCTTATTCTTAATCAGAAAAACACTGAAAAACATGTCGACATTCCACGGAGACAAAAGTGTGCTTTCGGAGGTAAGAGGGATCCACCTGAGGATGGGTGGATCATAGACTCAGGGGCTTCAATGCATATGTGCAAAGATAAGCGGTGGTTCACTAAACCGAGAAAGATCCCAACAGTTGAGATAAAGTACGGAGATGGTAGAGTAGAAACCAGAAGTCTTGTTGGAACTGTTGACTTAAAGGTTCTAGTTGATGGAAAGGCCTCAATTGTAACACTCTCAGACGTTCTTTACATTCCACAACTTAGCAAGACCTTAGTCTCAACAGCTGTCCTAGATGAAAAGGAGTTTGAAACAGGAACTAGGAAAGGAATCTTCACAGCAAGCTTTGATAATGAGGTTAATTTCATAGCTGAGAAGGGCAGTCAAGGAATGTTCAGAATTGTTCTTTGCAATGAAAAGAGTGTTCTCTACTCGTGTGCAAGTGAGATGATGCTTTAGCATAAAAGGTTGGGGCATGTGCATCTAGATAGATTAAAGAAAATGAAGAAAAAGGGAATAGTGGTGGGTATTACTTTTGAGGATGATGAGACCTTTGTTGATTATAGTGGATGTGCCCAAGGGAAGATTCATAGACTTCCATTTCCAAAGGCAACCACATGTATGAGAGAGAAAGTATTGGATCTAATTCACACTGATGTTTGGGGACCAGCTAGGTATGCTTCACATGGGGGGAAGAGATGGATGTTAACCATCACAGATGATTGGTCTAGATACACGAAGGTATACTTTCTCAGACATAAGTCAGAGGTATTAAGATGTTTCAAAAAGTTTAAAGTATGGAGTGAAAAACTACATGAAACCTCAATAAAAGAGATAAGAAGTGATAATGGGAAAGAATATACCTCAAGGGAATTTGAAGAATATCTTAAAGAAGAAAGAATTCATCATGAGAAAATTGTTCCCTATAATCCGGAACATATTGGAGTAGCAAAAAGAGTGAATAGAATGTTAGGAGATATGTCCAGAAGTATGTTAACTGATAAGAGGATAGGGTTGCAATTTTGGGCTGAGTCTATGAACTATGCTAATTTCATCAAAAATATAGTCCTTACTTCAGCAAATAAGGAGGAAACTCCGTATGAGAGGTGGACAGGAAGAAAGTCTGATTTGTCTAGTTTTAGAGTGTTCGGAAGTCAAGTCTACAATTTGGATTCCGATAAGACTAAATGGAAGTTAGAGGAATGGAAACCAAGATATATTGTAGGATATGATGAGAGCACAAAAGGATACCGGGTGTATGACTTCAAAAAGAGAGATATTATTTTGGTAAAACACATAGTGGTGATGAATGAAGAGAAGTCCATTGATCCATTCAAATATAATAAGGAAGTCAAAATCAGATTTGAAACGGATCCGTTTTTTGACTTTGACTTTGAAGAAAAGGAAGATGGAGAAAAAGAAAAATCTGCAGATCTACCAAAGGAGAAGAAGGAAAGGACAACATCCGAGGCAACGCCACAATACGAAGTGGAAACTGATGAGGAACTTGATGAGACACCGGAATCGGAAGATAGGGAAGCTGCAAATCTTCCTAACTGAAACCCAAGGATGCCTTCCATATCGGCGTCTGATTTTGAAGGGGGGAGAAGAAGTAGTAAACGACTTCAAAAAAGACAAGTAAATAACCAACTCACAAAGATGTCTCACCCAGATGAACCTCAGACATACTTAGAGGCAATAAACACCCCAGAAAGTAGCCGGTGGATCTCTGCTATAAATGAAGAAATGGCCTCCATCATGGAAGCCAATACATGGGAGTTGGTAGATTGTCCACCAGACCGAAAACCGATCGGATGTAAGTGGGTTTTTAAACTTAAATTAAACCCCGATAATACCATTGAGAGGTACAAAGCTAGGTTAGTTGCAAAAGGTTATACTCAGAAAGAGGGGATAGACTACGAAGAAACCTTTGCACCTGTAGTCAGATTTCCTTCAGTTAGAATCCTTTTAAGTATAGCCGCAGCGGAGGATATGGAAATACACCAGATGGATATTAAAACGGCCTTTTTGCACGGAGAGTTGGAAGAAGAAATTTACATAAGGCAACCGGAAGGATTCGTGGAAAGCGGGGAAGAAAGCAAGGTTTGTAAACTAATAAAATCACTCTATGGGCTTAAGCAAGCCCCACGACAATGGAATATAAAGCTAGACGAATTTCTGACCGGTTTTGGGTATATCAGAATTAGTTCACATCACTCTATATATTTATTTGAGGATGAGAATGGAGTGATATTTATTGCTATTTATGTAGATGATTTGTTGGTCTTAAGCAAGTCTTAGATAAAATTAACAAACTAAAACGAGATCTTAGAAGCAGTTTTGATATGAAAGATCTCGGCGAAGCAAAGTATATTTTGGGAATTCAAATGGAGAGAGATAGAGGGAATAGAATTATAAGACTCACTCAATAAGAGCAATCAGTAATATGCTAGAAAGTTTTCAGATGGAAAAAGCAAACGGATGTACTACTCGTATGGATTTGAAGAATGTGTTTGAGGGGAGTGAAGAGAGAGGAATATTGATCATTAATGATGAGATCGATGAGATACAAAGAAAATTTATAGAAAATATCCTTTATCGGCAGATTGTAGGCAGTTTAATTTATTTAATGAACTGTACCCGTCCGGATATAGCTGCAGCTGTAGGTGTCCTTAGTAGAAGTCTAAATGAACCAAGAAAGAGAGACTGGGAGGCTACCAAAAGGGTGATGAGGTATCTGGTGAGGACAAGGGAATTATGGTTGCATTTGGGAGGGGAGCACACTGACATCACCAACTGGAGTGATGTCAGTTATGGAGATGTGCCTTTAAGGCGGTGTACGACTGGATATGTGTTGCAAATTAGATCCGGTGCATGTTGTTGGAGTAGCAAGCAACAAAAAGTAATTGCTCAGTCCACTATGGAGGCTGAATACATGGCTTCCTGTGCTGCCACCAAAGAATTAATGTGGGTTAAATCTCTTCTTGAAGAACTTGGGTTCATGAAGTCTGGAACTCAAAATGTTTTTTGTGATAATCAAGCTGCTATCTCTATTGCAGCTAATCCGAAACATCACTTCAAAGCTAAGTATATGGATATTAGACTGAGCTTTGTCAGAGAGAAGGTTGAAAATAAAATTATTAAACTGGTTCATAAAACTGATAGAGAAATGATAGCAAACATGATGACAAAACCAGTGCCTTCCCCTAAGTTGATTTATTGCAGAGAAAACTGTGGATTAAAATTAAAAAGTGACTAGGAATTAAGGGGAGTGTTGAAAAGAGGTAATTAATAGTTCACTTCTCTATTTTAGTTTTACTTTAAAGAAAGAGAGTGAGGATCAAAGGCACGCCATGGCTGCCCCATATTTAGAAAGTGGCAGTTTTTGCAGTTTAGGGTATTTTGGCTAAAATGATGCCTAAGCCTAGATTTGAACCTATGATTTCGAGTTTATTTATAACCTTACGCCTTAACCATTAAGGCGTTACGAAACGATACACGTGACGGGTTTCATAAATATATAAATACTAACGAAACAGCTAATTAACAGCAGACTAACCAAAAGGAGCAATTTCTGCATGTACGCGAATCTGAACCGTGTAAAATATGTTTTGATCGGACGGCCGGCATTATAGCCGCCACGCGAAGTGAGCTTTTTGGCGGCATACGGATATAGCGTCACGCGGTGCCACGTGGCGCCACATTATTTGATACCGGAGAAGATGGGAGGAGGAACCATGGCTTCCGATATGACAGGTCTCACCTTGTAGACCTTGTTGTACAATGGTTGTACAATAAGTACATCGCCCATTGTACCTTCTTGTACTTTATAGTGTTCCTATTGGACTAGGGTTTAATAGTAGGTAGTCGTGAGTAGGCAGACCGAGACTTAGTAATATTTAGGTACCTCTCTCTCTAAGAGAGCTTGTAACTATAAAGGTCATCTTTGACCAGCCATAACTTACTGCTCGGGTGAGCAAATTCAGTGATTCTTTTTGCGTTTGACTCAGGGGAGTCTTGTCCTCACAAGGGTGGAGTGGTCAGAATATTTTTGTGCCTGGGCGGCGCTTATTCAGCGGGAAAGTAGAAGGGGCAAATATTATCCTAGAGGCTTTACATACGCTGCTCATTCTGTGGGTCAATGGAGACCACAGAATTTCACAAGATACAAATAAAAACTATCCACGGAAATAATGGGAAGACACATTTTTCTTCTCCAATAGTCCCAATACCTATTACCATAACTGAAGGCTCTCAGTTTCTTTGGAAAGTTCCCTATCGAAGAGCCTGCTGTTAAGTCGTATGTTATGGTGGTTCGAACAATAGAATTTTATTGGTGAAAATGTTTAAGAGATGCTTGAAAACAATTGTGCACAAACTACCGTGGACAAATTACATACTATCCTACAAACATCTGTACGGTGTGTACTTGCTCCTGCTGACACGTGTACACGCAAACCTGCAATAGAACGGGTACAGCGAAGCAAAAGAATGTTATTTGTTTCTTTTATTCAACGTGTAAATTCGCCCTTTAGAATGGGAAATTTTAAGCCGCACGGTATTTTGTAGTGTTGGGTATCGGGTAAATTCATATCGCGATAATCTCGATATTCGATATATCGAATATCGATCGAGGAGAGTCCTCGATATATCGTACCGCGACCAACATAAATTATCACGATATATATCGCGGTATATAGTATTTTTTAAATTTAATATTTTTATTTTTTTATATAATATGTTCTTTTTGCGAAAAAGTCAAATTGTCTAATACGCCACGTACGCCGTGATTTTCGTTCCGTGACTTAAAGGTAGACGCCGCAAAATGTAACCGACAAAAAAGTACTAATTCTGTAATTCTAATGATTGTTTTTTTTGGGGTATGGTTACACCATAGTTCAAAAGTAGGTGAAAGTAGGCCCATACAATATGCCTATTGTATGCAAAACATACAATATGCCCTTAAGACCCATATTGTATTGGTCGAAAAATGGAAAAAAACTAGTTACAGGGTTGAGTTGCACATCGATCGATAGAGAATTAAACGTATTGTCTAAATTTTGAAAAAAAAAAGGGACAAAAATAATAATTTCTGTGAGTTTTGAGGTAAAACTTTTTTAAACCGTCAGATTTAGACGATCGGACGGTCTTTGATCAAAGTAGCGATCTAAGAAGATCACATGAAAAGCCCATAACACAACTTACGAAAGGACTGTCTGTCATATTAGCGTCTGCAAATTTGAACGTCCGCGTGTTTTAGTTCGCTAAAAAATTTCGTCCGTCGGCGTGCGCTGAACTATGATCATACGTCAGATTCGTACGTCCGTACAAGAGTGTCCACAGCACACACCCATACAGTATGCCTACTCTACGTGAGTTTAGTGCCAAGTTTTGTGCACCTACCAAAGGCCTACCATAAAAACGCCTACTTTTGAACTATGGGTTACACGAGGAGGTCTCTGTAATAGTACGGACAGCAAAATTTATGTATTACAGAGGCATCGGGTACATCGCGTATCGTTTCTAAATAAGCTTTACATACGTGTTCTGATATGAATGGTTCCACGTAAGCTGACTATCAAATCTCAAGAATCATCAAACATCTAGAAACCGACCTTTTTCGTATGGAAAATCATACTTGCGTTTGACGTACGTGTACTTCACAAGTGTACCTCGTCAATGTACCTCAGAGATCTCTTCACTCCGCTGACTTTCAAGAAAAAACCGTATTTCTTTCCGGCAAAGATTTTACAGTCACTTTGTCCGAAGTCACGAGGCTTTGAAAACCTGTGGGATAATTTTTTTTTTTTTTTTTTTTAGCTTCGATATACTGGCGATATATCGCGATAATTTGAAATTCGATATATCGAAGCGATATATTGAATATCGGATACCTGAAATTCGATATACATCGAATATCGGCAATGGGTCCTCGATACCCAACACTAGTATTTTGAATGTGCAGTCAATACGTAACGAAGCTGCACTAAATCATCATACCATTCCATGAAATTAAGATTTCGTGCAGATACCGTATATCGTAATATGTTGCGCTTGCAAGAAAAACTGAAAAAACTATCTGAAAAAAAATAAAAAAATATTAAATTTCCTTATTAGTTATCACCCTTCAACTCCGCACGAAATTCCCGCACACTTACCGTACAGTGCACCGCGAATCGTAATTAGAGGATATAACGCTAATTCAGTCGCCCTAAATTTCGACTCTATACCCTTAAATAGAGTAGAGGATTCTAAAATTTTCATTATTATATTTAAGGTAAGGTTTAATTAGCGTAAAATAATATAATATAGGTTCGTTTTAAATAGTGTTGAATATGGACGACGTGCCGAACGACCGTGCAAAATTGTACTTTTATAAGTAAAAAGGTACAAATAATGATTTAATAGCATTACGCTCGCACGTGAAATCGCGCTAAACAAAAAATCAATCACATCGAAAAAAAGCCGTTCGCATAACTTTCGTCCGTCGACAGCATCGTCGTCAGTGTGAACATAAACTGACATTCAGCGAGACAAATAAAACTACACCTTGAATCGTTATTAGCGTATAGAAATTATTAGTGTAAAGAAAAAAATTAGCGTCATTCATTCTAATTTAGTGCCAGGAGACGTGGCAGATTATGGTCCACGTCCTTAAATAGTGTAGTCTATTATATTTAAGGTTTCAATGTCAACATTTTGGGGGTGCCGATATAGCGTACATAAGGCTAATAACGATTCACGGTGTAGCGTCAAAATGATGTCAAAACTATACGGACTGACAGATTTTGTACGTTTACGTAATTCAGTGTTCATAATTTTATCGCGGATAATTAATGCCGACACAATCCAATATAGTGTACTTAAATAAATTAGAGTAAACTTCCTGTGTGAAAAAGCTCTATCACATAAACTACACCGCGAATCGTTATTAGCGTTATGAACTCTATATCGGCGCCCCAAAATTTTGACATCAATACCTTAAATAGAATAAACTACACTATTTAAGGACGTGGACCATAATCTACCACGTCTCCTGGTACTAAAATAGAATAAATGACGCTAATTTTTTCTTGACACTAATAATTTCTCAACGGTAATAACGATTCGCGGTGTAGAGTTCATTACTCTAATTGTTTTTTTTGGCTTTTTTACTCTAATTTTTTCATTACTCTAAATATCGATTCGCGGTGTACACCGCGCATCGTTATTAGCGTTATGAACTCTATATCGGCACCCCAAAATTTTGACATTAATACCTTAAATAGAATAAACTACGCTATTTACGGACGTGGACCATAACCTACCACGTCTCCTGGCACTAAATTAGAATGAATGACGCTAATTTTTTCTTTACACTAATAATTTCTCAACGCTAATAACGATTCGCGGTGTACTGTACGTAACCCTGGAACCTAAATCAAACCCTAACACCTCCCCTGCCCTAAAAACCTCATCAATCTTCCCTCCCATCCTCCTCCCTCCCACCTTCCCTCCTCCCTTCCCTCCAGCCATGGCTCAGGCTCAACCTCTCTTGAAACAACTCGCCTCCATTAAAGCCAAAGATGTCCCTAACCTCGCCAAATCCACACTAACTGTGAAGAATCTGAGCGAAAAGTACAGCTCCTGGTTCCAGGACTACCACAAAAAGTACATCGTCACGTCGAGTGTACGGCCGCTCAACGATCTGATGCTGTCGGTGGGAATTTTGGCGTATGCGCTGGCGTGGCCGACGGAGATTCGCCATTTGAAGCACGCGGAGGAGGCGGCCAAACACGGGGGAGAGCATCACTGAGAGGGGGAGGGGGGAGAGAGAGAGGTAAGATTGAGGGTGAGTGGGAGGGGCAGAGAGGGGAGGGGGAGGGAGGGAGGGGAGGGGAGGGGAGGGGAGGGGAGGGGAGGGGAGGGGAGGGGAGGGGAGGGGAGGGGAGGGGAGGGGGAGGGGAGGGGAGGGGGGGAGGGGAGGGGAGGGGAGGGGAGGGGAGGCGAGGGGGAGAGAGAGAGAGGAGAAAAAGAGATAAATTAAAGCTTTCAGTGTAAGGGTAAGGATAAGTGAGCTTAAGGATAATGGAATTTTTTTTTTGGAGAGAGAGAGGGCCAGAGAGGGCGAGAGAAAGAGAGAGAAAGAGAGAGATAGAAGAGAAACATGGTGAGTGGAAGTTTTTGTTTTGTTCCTGGAATGGATGCGATTTTTGTTATTTGTTTGTCGCTCTTTGTCTTTTTTTTTTTTTTTTTCTTGTCATATATGGTTTGGTCAAACATGTAGGAAGATGCAAACGTTGGTAAATGGCAAAAAAAAGAGGGAGAAGGAGAGAGAGGGAGGAGAGAAAAAGGGAAGGAGAGGAGAAGGATAGGGGACAGAGGAGAGGGAAGAGGAGAGGGAACGAGAGGAATTGGACTGATTTACGGAAAGTGGCTGAATTGTCTATCTTTCTGATTTGTTTTTGGTTGTTTTTTAGGGTTAAGTCCTCTCTTTGGTCGAGTTTGGGGTTTGTTTTGGTTGACTCATCAAAACACGGACGACGACTTTTTGAACTGATTTGGAGAGGGAAGGGTAGGGAGGGGCGGTGAGGGAGGAGGGGCGGGGGAGAGGGGAGGGGAACAGAGGGAGGGGGAGGGGGGGGGCGAATTATGCACAAGTGTCAATCTCAGAGGAAGAGAAGCTTAAGGCCTCAAAAGCTTTGCATTTTTTCATCATCTTGCTCATATTTGCCTTTTCATTTTGCACTGATGGCCATTCTTATGCTTCAGTTTAAAGCTAAACCATTTCTTTTTCAAAATCGTTTTCTGATTAATGTTTCTGAAGTTAATTTTTGTGTTTAGTTTACGTATCTGGTAATGTGTACGTGTGGAAAATATTTAAAAAATTATATTATGTATTTGAAACGTAATGGCCATCTCCGTCAGATTTTTTGTAGAAAGTTCTCTTTCTGGTGGCATCATTATTTTATGATTTCTGAGGTCTTTTTTGTTCTATTTTTCATCCCCGATTTCTTTCTCTTTTTTCACCAAAACCATTGATCAATCCAGTTGTCCTTAGTTAGAGATCTTCCAAATACATCTTACATGTTAGGACAGGTATCTAAAAGTTTAAACTATTTAAGGTATCTAAAATCCTTTTTGCAGTTTGAAATAACATATATCCAAGTAAAGTTAGAAGATCATTGGTATAAAAAACATCCATCTTTCTGACTTTGGGAAGAATAAAGGCTACAGGGCGTCAGTTCTTTTTTCATGTTCAGATTTGGTATGTTTTTAACCCTAAAGCTTTTCAGAAATGGATGGAACAGGTAATTCTTAAAATGATTAACCATAAAAATAAGAACAAAGATGATATTTTTAGCAGTATTGATTACAAGGACAGCTAAATCAGGAAAGGGTAACAGGAGGCGAATGCTAACCATTCATTTCTTTGTATCTAAGGCTCTTTTCTTTTTCACTTCTTTGTTGAAGCCAGAATTTGGTCCTAATGTGTCTTTGCCTACTATCTTGTACAATAGTTTTTTTTTTTTTTTTTTTTTCTTTTCCTTTAAAATTTGGTATTGAGTCAAACTTTCTTTTAAAGACAGGTGGGCTTTATTAGGTGAATCATAAATTCCTGAAACCGAAATCCTTCCATTTTTGCTCTCTGGACTACACTGCCCATCACTATCATCTCTATGTATAATTAATATAATTCAGAAATGGTGTCAATTGCACTAATTAAGGAAGTGGACTACGATTCCCACGTCACCCTGCTCTAAGTTAGTATTATTCTTACTAATCTCGCTCTAATATCAGTTATTCCTTTACTCTAATAGCGATGGCCAGTGTAGTTAACAAAAATGTGTTAGGGCTTTCCTGAATTGAAATCGATATTGTTTTTCAAGTTGTGCCCTCCGTCAATAATTTTGTGCCTTGTTTTGAAAAGTTGACATTAACGGTTTCACAGTATTTTTGCAGGATTTTTTTTTTATCTCTGGATTTCTCAGAAGCTTTGTCGATTTATAATCTTTCACATAATGTTTCTGGCGATTCAATTGTGAGAGATAAAATGGAAATTGACAGAATCGACAGTTTCTAGCTGTGTTAGACAGTGGAGGGAAATATGGTCAGTGGAGGGGAAAAACTTCTGAAAAATTTCAGGAAGTTTGTTGGAAAATTGTGAAGGACATAGAATCTATGTGTAGGATTCGTTTCAGTTTGTTAAACACGAGAACAGGGCATAAAGCTCCATTTTTCACTTTTAATTGTTTACTCAAATGTGAATATCACAGTTTCGCTTGGTCTTATATGTTCCGTTCACCATTCTGCGGAAAACTGTGACCCAATTGTGTTTTGTTTTTATTTTTGTTGAATATTCTTCTTTTTTCTTCTTTTAAGCCGGTTCTAGGATGGCTTACTTTTTTCTTCAGAGTATTAGCATAACAGTATCACAGTGGATTTAGAGGGAAGGTAAGCTTGCTCGTAAGAAGGGGTTAAATTCCCATTGAAAGTAAATCTTTATGTGTTGGCCTTTACACTTGACTAAATGGCAATTGGACGAAAGGAAAATATGACTGAAAAACCTCAACATTATCAAAATTAAACAAACGATACCTAGAGAAACATTTGAGTCTGAGCTGCTCAAATAATCAAAGGGATACTGCAAAAAAAGCTGTGAATTGTTTTTGCGTTTTTGAAACATGGTTTGATCGCGTCGGTGATCTCACTGTCAATAGCGGATCGATGGAAGGGTCAAAGGCTGCATACATTGCGAAACTTCCTCGAAAGATTACAGACAGACAATGATAAAAACCCGTAACTACAAAAGCTGGTGATGTCAAGAGTGGTGGGTACAAGGAGATGAAGTCAGGGCCTCGGTCTCGAACAGACGTCCCTCTCAGCGATTGAGGAATTTGTCGAAAGAGATGGCCAGTATTTCAAATATCTTAACCGCCATCAGAATAAAACCGTCCTTAACACCCTAGTCATATCTACGAGCGACACCTTGAGCAACCCCACGCGCATGAGAGGTGTTTGAAGGGCGAGAAGCTGGCAACAACCTTCACAAAATTAAATCTTCGACCTGAAAGGTATTTAAATCAAATGGGAGGGAGAGGACATTGTACCTCCAGAGAAAAGCTTGGAAAAGAGATTACCAACAGAGACACAAAGGATGATGGAAACAAGGAGAGCGTGTAAACACCCAAAAATTGTGAGATCAGAATCAAGTCGAGTCAGATAAAAACTAAAACCCTAAATGTATACAGGCATTACTTACACTTTTGTTTGCTTGAAAATAATGTCACGGGTTAATGTAACAAAAGCACCATGACGACCTAAAGAAATGAAATTTTGATTGTGATCCAATGTAGCTCGAATGCCGCGAGGATATCGATTGCCCGTCAGAAGATTCCCCCCTTGCAATCGGGGAACTGTTGCGAACGAAAATGTCGAAGGCATGGGAAACGACTTAAAGAGAAGGACTTCAGGCAGGTATGCAAAATCACATCCTTCTCTAAGTAAAAATAATTCAGTCTGTCAAATATTTCCCAACTTAGGTTGTCTTCAGTCATAATTATCAGTCCCCAATGTTAATTAATAATGGGCCCAAAACATGCCGTATTGCTACTGTATAATGGTAACAAAAAAGTTTATAATGGCTTGGACCAATAGTGACATAATAACAGGAAACCACTGGAACTAGTCTTAATTGCATACATTTACTTTTTTCCCTTAATTTCAAAGTTCTAAACCTAGAATTTGAGTCTGATGAAAAGTTCCCACTTTCAAACAATCATAAGCTGGTTACAAAATGCAGCATTGTTGGTAAGCAAACTCACCTTGACATTGGTTGGACCTGACATAAAACGAAAGATGGCCACATTTTACCAAAACATCAAAGAAAGGCAAAGATTGAAATATAGTGACAAGAGTAAACTTCAAAAAACCGAATACACAAAGAATGTAAGAAAACAAAAACAGATCAGGACTTCTGATGGAAAATGCATGATCCTGGCAAAATGTGGTGACAAAGGTTTACGAAAAATGAACATTATGAAACTCCATTTTAACATCGATCCAATTAAGCCGTGGAGCACGGATCGACATAACTCAGTAGGCGTACAAACTCTCTCACACAGTCAAAATTTTGCCAAACTTGATCTTCCATTACGAATTCGAAGAATACAAAGGCATCAGCCCATAAATGACTGCAATAACCACAAGCTCTTCCACTACCAGTCTTTCCTACCTATACTCTCGAGACCTGTTCACATGAAAAAAAACTTCATTAAGTTGAAGCATTCTCTCCCTTGAAAACAACAGGCAGTACCGGCTAAACTCTACCCTCATACTACTACTCTGATCTACGTTTGGCAGGAGACTAAGTACCATGTCGCGACACAAAACCGGAAAGACACGGGTATTTCTGCTGCTTATTCT